>MU865289.1:412256-603756 GCA_033297215.1 Podospora fimiseda | reverse complement strand
GAGTTCGCTCACGCGTGTAAATAATTGTAGAGGGACCGCATATCCCATAGGGATGGAGGCACCGCCTCCAGCGGTGTAAGATCAATAATAATAATCTAAAACCATCTAGGTAAAATGAGACCACTCTTACTGATATCATCATGCAGAGTTTTTCCCCTATCTTGACTTTCTGGGTACACGATTTGCCGAGTTCAAGGTATACAAAGGTAATATGGGCAACGTATCAGACGTAAGTTACAAAAGTCCTCTCTAACATTTTCTGTGTAGAACTGTCAGTGACACTTTCATGGGGAAGCCTATCCTTCAGATCCCCAAAACTCACCCGACAAAAGTGATGAAGCTTGACTTTTCACCAGTAGAGTCCGCGATATCACGAGTTCTTGACAGAGCTTACCGACCTCCTCAAGGAGATGAAGGAGGCAAGAAAGAGTAAGCGGACAATTCCTGGCGCAAGGGAGAGAGCTCTGAAGCTGCTGGGGCTTCTGAACGTCTTTATCGCTCATCCCTCTCTCGTCATCCCGCAGTACCATATTGAGTACACAAACGCGGTTGGAGAAGGGATCTTGCCACCGGTACCAGCTACCACTCGGCAATATTTTTGTACCTCTTGCTTATATGTCTTGTCTTTCCCCCTGATCCCAGAGGGTAAGATCTTGCAGCTGATATTATTGGAGCATACCTGCTAACAGATCTAGTGTGGCCATGCGCTTTGCGGTAATTACATTGATAACAAAATTAAAATCTGCCCGCTGGCCACCTGCAAAGAACGCAGCAACTGCCAAAGCCCCGGAAACATCTAAGAGCAGAGGGGGCTCAAAAAGCAGAGGAGGGGCAAAGGGCAGAGGCGGAGCCAAGAACAGCAGAGGAGGAGCCAAAAGCAGAGGAGAGACGAAGAGCAGAGGAGGGTCAAAGAGCAGAGGAGGATCGAAAAGCAAAGGGGATCAAAAGACAAAGGAGCAGTCAAGGGAAAGAGATCAACCAGAGGCAGAGGCAGCGGTGGGAGAGCCAAGAAATCCCAAGCCGCAGAGGACGAGGAGGACAACAGAAAGGGTTCCAGGGCAAAGCATCCGCTGGAACGGAGTGAGACTCATGCCAACACAGAGCTACTCTTGAAGCATTATGACGCTCAGCCCTGGGTCCCCATTCGTCATAGCAGCAAGACCAGAGCGACCCTTGACTTGGTCAAGCAGTGGCAAGCTGAGGCACCCGACGACAAGATCATCAGTAAGTTTTGGATCCGCACAGAAATAAGAACTTATATGCTGACAGTGACTACAGTTTTCGTTCAGTGGATTCCTATGCTCGCCATACTCGGCAGAATAATGTTTCAAAACGGCTTTCGGTTCCTATACTACTGGGGTGCAATGGGTTCAAAGGCAAAACAGAACAGCATCCGCACTTTTAAGGAGACTCCCGATATCAAAGTGATGGTAAGTTTTTTGGTCACCTCTAACCCTCTGATTCCTCCCTATTAACCCCTCTCTTCCCAGCTCATGTCCGTTCAGTGCGGCGCTCTTGGTCTCAACCTTACAGCTGCGAACCGTGCCATCATGGTGGATCACTGGTGGCACAAAGGAATAGAGAATCAAGCCTTTGGTCGCATCCATCGAATCGGGCAAGAAAACGAGGTCTACACGGCCAAGATTGTCATCAACAACAGTCTTGATGACAAGATCATGGACTTCCAGTCCAAGAAGGAGAACAACATTGCGCTGGCAACGAGCGAAGGCCAAGCGTCCAGAAAGAATCGGCTCAGCCAGATCCACTATATCCTTCGGGGTGTGGCGCTGGCTGATGAAGAGGACTTGAGCGATTTCATCGTTGCGGATGACGACTACCCCGACTCGGATGCCTCCTACAATGATGAGAATGGCAGTCTGGCCGGTGAGGATGGCAGCGACTACTATGATGAGACCGACAGCGAGAGCGACCCTGACCTTGGAGAGACTGGAGATGAGAGTAGCAGCGAAGACGAGGAGGGTGACGACGATGAGTGATCTTTTCAAGGATCAGCGTGCAAGGATGGTGATTTTGCTACTATTGAGAAAAAGGGGCAAGGATTGGGTGCGATTTGTCTTGTTTTAATTGCTGTTTTCCTTTGTCATTTGCATTGGGGATATTATGATTTGGCTATCATTTTGCACCCTTTTTATTTTTATTTTTTATTTTATGAGAAGGAATCAACAGAAGGGAGAGGAAGAAACAAGGGATTTTACTACTAAAATTGGAGCTGGACACGAAGAGATGATCGAGGAAACGAGCAACTGACAGAGGGATGGATGAAGAGACTTTTCTTTTGCTATTTCACAAAGACTTCACAAAAAAATCTGGAGAGGCGAGAGGGTATTTGGCAAATGGAAGTATAGCATGATATACATTTTCATTCTCAGAAGAATCAACAGACTTTATTCCGTAGAAAACTGAAAAGACCCTCATATCACGCAATGTGCTCGGTGATGTCAGCAAGCTGACAAGGTAACAACTCCAAAAGGGGTGAACCTTGCCCAGGAACCGCTGAATTGCTAGCATGGCTTCGACAGGGTGCTCTGTGCCAGTAATGGTAATGGTTGCGTCCAAGGGTTGGTTCTGTGCATTGTTTCTTGTCCATTTGGGTAGTAAAGCTGCTTTGTGATGATGCAAAGATGTGATTCTGTGGATGCAGGTTAAGGAAACAGCTTTCCCAGATATCCGATACACGTGAAAAAAAAAAAGATTCAGGAAGGAAATAAGTATCTGTGATTCCCTCTAAGCCAGTTAAAAGTACTGTGACCTCAATAACCGTACTTTTAACGGTGGTTACAGTACATTTAACTGGGTCGGATTCCCGTCGGTGCTTTCCAGTGGCCTTTTGCAAATTGCATTTTCCCCCTCAATCATTTGATACCGGAAATTTCATATTACAAAGAAACCCCCTTCACACCTTCCATCACCAACCCAAGCAGAGCCTTCTTCTCATCTTCGTCCAACAACCCCAAAACCTGCCGACGAGTGGGTGCCTTTGGATCAAAGAATGGAACTTCAGCAAGCGAGGTCACTCGAGTGCCATGACGAGGATATCTACCACCGTAATCCCAACTTGCGTTGTGGATGGTAATCCTGCAAGTCGGGGAGTATTAGCATCATCCATCATTATACACACCACTTTAATCCCGTTGACTTACCTGTTATCCCACAGAGCGCTCGTTCCCTGAGTCCACCGAAACCGAACCTGAATATCCGGATTTGACTCGTACACATCGTAAAGATAATTCAGAATCAAATCGCTTTCCACCTTGTCGAGCCCAACAATCCTGGATGTCATTGCCCGGTTGACCCAAAGAGCTTTCCAACCAGTTGCTGGATGCACACGGACCAGGGGGTGCGTCCGTTCGAGATGCTTCGGTCCTGCAGTGGGATTCTCCCTGTCCAGATACGCATGCGCAGAGATGTATACAGCCTGCTTTCCGTCAATGAATTTGCGGAATTCGGGAGACAGCTTTTCGTAGGCGCTATAGCCCGACGCCCAGAGGGTGTCGCCTCCAATCGGGGGCACAGTGTCGTTGTGCAGATGGGTGATGCCCGCTGGTTGCCGTTCGTGGACGAGGTCTGTGTGCCATCTTGAAGCACCTCCTGGGTTGCGGAATCCAGCGGGAATGGCCTCTTGGAATAGGTCTGGCCAAATCACAGTGACACCTGGAACTCCAGGGACTTGAGGAGTTTGTGGCTATGCGATTCTACATCAGTTTTGCCTGTGTGCACCATCGGGGATTGTCACTTACATGGACTTCCACTTGGCCAAACCACTCTCCAAGCTCCTTTTGTTGCTGAGGGGTAATGTCCTGGTCCCTAAAAAACACAACACTACGCTCGGCAATCAGAAGCGCCAGTTCATCCTTCTGCTCCGGGGCGAGATCCTTGAGTTGAAGTCCCTCAATCTCGGTCCCAATGTGGGTTGTCAGGTCAGTGACTTTGGTGGCTGCAGAGAAGAGGTTCTTCTTTGATTTTTCTGCTCTTGCTCCTGCGTCTTCATAGGGGCGATCTTCACCGCGAATCTTGTAGACGTCTTGAAGATATAGAGGTGCCGACGGACGATAGGGGTAACCGTTGGACAAGTCAATCCCTGCCTTGATCAACCGTTGTCGGGATGGCTCTGGGAGTGGAAGTGTATCCTTCTTTTGCTCGACGGTGTCCACGATGGACTGATCAATAGGTGCTGGTGCCATTGTGGTTGATGCAAAATTCTCTTCCTAGGTGGTTTGCGTACGGTTTTGGTACTTCTCGACCTCCACAAAGACACTGCCAATACTAGTACTCCCAGACCATCTTCAAAATGGAGTTCCGCGGCACGTTGTGTACCTTGTGTATCTTGTATTCCCGCTGGCAGCCGCTTGTTTGATTACCAAGCTCACCGGTGAAGCTGTTATCAATTGTTCAATCCAGGGACAGGATTGCGAGTTTGACGGCCCGTCTCTCAAAGTGGGGGTTTGTTGTTCAACGAGATGCCGATCTCTTATTACCGAGGACTGAAGACAGGTATGAAAGTTCCAGATGTACGGATTATTGACATCCTTCTTCCCCGCATTGATTACACTGCATGGTTTGAAGCTCTGGCGTCATGTCTGCACGAATTGTGTGCTTGTCATCTGTTGGCTGATATCGTTTCAAAGATGCTGCAGTTCAACATGTGATAAATCAACTGAAACATAATAAATCAAACAGACCTGATCATGATGCAATATTGCTGTTGACCCCCACCTCAGAAGATAGGGGATTGGTAATCTAATCCAGAATACAGAGTCAGCTAACAATGCCAATTTGGTCTATACTCGGTAATTTCAAAGGCAAGTTTTTGAAGCCCTTTTTATTCCGTTCAAGGATCGCAGGTATAGATAATATCCTGTCATTTCTTTCTTGTCAGGGGGCAGTAAATTCATCAAGCAGTACGTTCTTTTTCAATCGAGGCAAGTATTCAAACATTGAAGTATGTTGGAATCGTCCTCAGAACCCTGTTCCAAGACGTCCTCTCAAATATAATGGACTTTATTTGATGGCTTTGACTAAATGTACTGGAACAACTGTGATGATCGATTTTTATGAAAGACAATGAACCCTGCCTGGACTAATTCAACGTGTAGTTGAGGGTATGACTGTTGTGGCTTACTTTGTCAGTTAGGTTGGAAATAACCACAACAAGGCCGTTGTCTCTTGAATTATTAAAAGAGTTTCTTGGATCTTGACTTGTGAAAGACATGAATTCAAATTATATCAGCCATTGGAACGATTCAGAGCTCTTTCTCTGAGTCTGCAGTTGTGTAAACGCCACATGAAGGCGACCCCCATTCACGCAATCAGCATCGGCATGGCGTGATCAGAGAGAAGGGGCATCAGCTCAAACCAGTGCCGACCAATGTGCCAACGGAGGAATTGAATACACCATTCCCGGTCAGAGTTTTGCCGAGGCAATGGATTGTTGGAAATAATTATGTTCTAGACAACTGCAATAATAGAATGGGCACCTATATAAGGAAAACATTTAGTCCTCATCCCTTTGATCCTCACCATCTTCACTCCCAAACAATGTCTGATAAAACAAAATCCACAGATTCATTTGGTCCCGGCCGGACGGTGGCAGTCATCGGAGCTGGCATCAGCGGAGTCTGCACGGCAGCCCACCTCCTCAAACAAGGCCTCTCAGTTACAGTGTTTGAACGCTCAGGGATCGCTGGTGGAATCTGGCATTATGATCCTCGTATACCAGAAGATTCCCCCTATCCCAGCAACACACCTTCACTAGGGGATTACAAGTTGTCCCTACGAGGAGAATATGCATATTCCACCCCACCTCCAGAATTCCCAGTCGGAAACAAGCTGGATATCAACACATCTACTCTCGATCAGACTCAGCCCACCAGAGACAAAAATGTCCCAGACCTCGAAGTACACTTTTCACCTCCAGGCCCTTGTTATTCCGGCCTCAGAAATAATGTGCCTACCACATTGATGGTTTCCAGCTTACACTCCTGGCCCGAACCAGCCAAAGAATTCGTCGGCCAAAACATAGTCGAGACATACATCCAAGACCTAGCAGCAAAACACGGGGTAACAACCAGTACTCTTTTCCACACCAGAGTAGACGAGGCTAGAAAAATAACGACTCCCGACGGATCATCCAAGTGGGAAATTCGCTCCATAACCCTCGAATACGGCAACAAGCTCACAGAGAGACTCTCTCACTTTGACCTCCTCGTCGTAGCATCAGGTCACTACAACATGCCTCGAATCCCAGACATCCCCGGTCTCAAAGAATGGAAAACCGCCTTCCCAAGCAGAGTAATCCACTCCAAACAATACCGGAACCCCCAACCTTACAAAAACCAAAACGTCGTCATCTTGGGTGCAGGCGTCTCCTCCCTCGACATCTGCCGCGAACTAGGGGAGATCTCCAACCACACCTACCAAAGCGTCCGAGGAGGCCAATACGACCTCCCCGCTACCCTCCTCCCCAAAAATGCAACTCGAGTGCCACAAATCTCAAACTTTTCCATCCATCCCGCCACCATTCCAGACCTAACAAACGACGACAAAACTCCAATCCCAGGAACAATCACCCTCGCAACACCCGACAGTGACACCACCCAAAGTCAAACCCTCACCCAAATCCACAAAGTAATAATAGCAACAGGCTACATAACCTCCTACCCCTTCTTTTCCTCACCAAATTACCACTCCAACACTCTCCCCTCATCCCAAGCCACCCCAACCGTTTTAATAACCAAAGAAGGAGACATGACGCACAACCTCCACAAAGACATCTTTTACATTCCTGATCCAACCCTAGCTTTCGTAGGCGTTCCTTATCACGTCTCGACATTTTCTTTGTATGATTTCCAAGCTCAATTGGTCGCTAGGGTATTCTCTGGCAAAGCAGAGTTACCTCCCAGGCAAAAAATGAGGGAGAAATACGAAGCCAAAATCAAGACGAAAGGACTGGGAAGAATGTTTCATTCGATGCACGAGGAAGGGAAAGAGATTGAATATGTTAAAGAACTGGTTGAGTTGGGGAATAATAAAGGAGACCAAAACAAAATGGTCGGACACGGACAGGTTTGGTTGGATAGGTATGAGAAGTTGAAAGAAGATATGAAGGAGATTTTGGCTGGTAGGGGAAGTTGGGAAAAGTTGTTGAGTAATGACTGAACCATCTCTTTTCCTTTTTTAGTTTGTTATCTCACCTTTTCTTGTCTTATGATAAATATTTATCAACTCCGATGAATTACTTCAGACGCTGATAATTAACTTTATCATGGTAGTTGACGAGGATGAACCACTCCTCAATAACATTAGAAAGTCTCATTTACTCCTAAAAATACCAACCACGTACTCATTTCGTCCACAGCCACCAATATCACATTTCAACTCTCAAGTTCAAACTTAAACAACCACAGCTGCCACCCATCTGCTCACACCAAACCACCACATAGTCTCCTCCTCATCCAACACCACTTAATAAAATTCCATTTCAACACAGCCAAATATACAAACCGGTATTAAAACCATTACAGCCCGCATGGCCTAATGGCTATGGTGTCCCACTCGTACCACAACAACCATCTTCGATACGTTTAATGGGGTGATTCCCGGTTCAATTCCGGGTGTGGACATTTATTTGAAAGACAAAAACAAATCAGTCTTTTTTTTCTTTTTTTTTCTCTTCAACGCATCAGCTTTATCTCATATCAAAATCATCAATATCCTAGACTCAGGATGTATAGCAGAAGAACCAATCATCATCACTCCAGATTTCTTCTTTCGTTTTTGTCCCTAGATACAGCCGAGGACGATGCCCATCTTCACCCACTTGTCAACCCTTGAAATAAGAAATATCTAACCCATGCTCACGCCTTTCACCTAATCATGATGACGACTCCCAAGAAATACGAGTTCCCAAATTAAAGTCTGGTGTTGTCATCAAGAAGCGTGAGACTCGGGCGTCATGCTACGTGACAATGCAACAGCCAATCATCTACTGCACAGTTCCCCCCATGCCACACAATCAAGTGAGGGGACTTCAACCAATCACAAACCATTTCATCCACAGATAGATAATCAACGTATAAATTGAGGGGAAAGGAAAGCAAACGCCGTGTCTTCCTTTTTCTCCTGCTGTTCATCCAACAAATGCAATGAACAAAAAAACACAACAGCAACCCTGCTCTAATGTCTAAAAGAGTTCTTTCCTCTCCCTCTCTCCTCTCTTCTAAAGTCTATAATGCCTTTTTTCGCTTTTTGCGCCCATTCTTTGGCTGCCCAAAAATATGATACCGAAAATTGACTCTTTATATACATCATATCATTTATCTTTTTGGGTTTGTTTCGTTTTCTTCATTATTTATTTCGCCTTGGGCTCGGCCCACTTGAGGGCGCCGGGGACGTTGGGGTCCTCAACGACGTACTTGCACTTGGTGAAAGTGTGCCACAAGCTGCCGAGGAAAGAGCCGCTCTCCTTGTGGTAGAAGTCGCTGACGACGGGCATGATGGCCTCGGTGGCCTCCTCAGCGAGGTAAAAGGGAATGCGACTGCGAAAGACGGGTCGTTAGTGAGAAGATCTACAAACAAAAACAGCCCAAGACCATCAACTTACGGGAAGAGATGGTGGATGACGTGGTGGTCAATGATGTGGTGGAAGAGGTGGCGGCCAACCCAGCCAAAGTCACGGTCGACGGTGGCAAGAGCGCCCTTGACGAAGGTCCAGCTCTCGGCCTCAAAGTGAGGAATGTCGGGGTGGGTGTGGTGAAGGTAGGTAATGGCGACCAACCAATGGTGAACCCACATGTACGACTGGCCGTACATGAGGAAAACCATCTTCCAGCCGACAACGGTGGAGGCGAGGTACAGAATGTAGCCGGTGATGGCGAGACCGAGATCCGAGATGGCAATGAAGATGGCCTCGGATGGACGGAACACGGCAGAGGTGGGCTCGAAGTGGCTGACGCGGAAGACACCAACATCCTTCTTCTGCTGGCTGTCGGGACCGGCAGAGACGTTGAAGAGGAGGTACGCCTGCCAGCCGGCGAGCTGGTGGAGGAGGAGCTTGGCAACCTGGACAATGGGGACATCCTCAAACAGCTCGCGATCGAGGTAAAGGTCGGCAAGGCGACGCTTCTGGCGATCCTTGGCAGTGTGGGGGACGAAAGCCATGTCCTTCTCCATGTTGCCGGTGAAGCGGTGGTGGCGATGGTGCGAGTACTTCCAGCTGAAGTAAGGAACCAACAGAGCCGAGTGAAGGATCCAGCCCATCACGTTGTTGAACTTGGTGTGCAGCGAGAAGGCGCCGTGGCCGCACTCGTGGGCGAGAATCCACACACCGGTGAGGACGAGGCCCTGAACGTAGCCATAAATGGCCCAAGCGATGCCGCGGAAGATCGAGTCCTGGATTTGAGGGATGTAGGTGAAGGCGGCCCAACCAAGGGCGCCAGCCATGATCAGATCGCGGAAGACATAGCTCATGGATCGCAGCACGGTGGGCTGGAAGCAGTGAGCGGGAATGGCGTCCCTGATGGTTTGAATGTCAGGGTATTCGGGTCCCTGAGAAGGAGCCGCGATTTTGCCGTTGGCAACGCCATTGACCTTGCGACTCTTGGTCTCGGTCGTGGTAGTTGTTGTCGCCATTTTGTGGATGGCGAGAGGAAGGAAGGAAAAGGAAAGAAGGCTGAGGAAGGAGAAGAAAGAAAAAAAAAGGGAGAAAAGAGGGACGAGGAAGGAGAGAGGGAGAAACCTTTTGGGTTCTTGAACTACACTCCGCTTTCCTCACACCCACAGAAAAAAAACCAACCTAACAGGGGACCATCCTTTACCCTTTCTCCTCAAGACACGACACAAAACTCACTTTACCATCTTGGTCGAGCAACTGGACCCTGGGCCCCTGCATCTTGCCCTTTCCAACGCACCCAGGTTTCAACAGATGTTGAAGAAGTGGCAGAAAAAACCACCTACGGAGAGAAACACGGTACTTTGCCCTTGGTTGTGGCGGCAGCCCCACGTTTCTTTTCCCACGTTGACCCACAAGGGCAGTGACATAAACCGATCAAACCTTGAACCTTGTTCGTCCCTTTTTTATTTTTATTTTTTATCAGTTTAGATAGGGTCTGGGTCTGGATCTGGGTCCTTGCTTGGCCTTTGAAAGCCCAATGGAAATCTTGTGAGATATCGCCTCTCAGAGTGAGGGGGGACAAGGGGAAAAAGATAGGAAAATAAAAACCGAAAACGAACCTCCTCCTCCTTCCCCGTGGCTGGTAGGTAGAGAGAGGTTACCTGTATGCATGGTTTCCGCGATTAAGATTGGCACCAAGATCCTGGAGATTATAATTTAGCAGATGGAATCGGTGACCCGGTTATATGGGCCGCAGCACCCAATCATGAACAGTCGACAGCAATTCTGACAAAGGTCAAATGCACGTTTCCTCAACAGAAAAAGAGCCTGACCGCGGCAATTGCTGACATGTGGTTTAGTCGGTGAGTAGTTTTGTTGCTACCCTCCTCCCGCTTTCCCGTTTTTTTTTCTTACTGTACCGGTTGGGAGACAATAAAATAAATAGTACTTATGCGACGTTATGTTGTTGGTTTGAATGTGATTGGAACACAGGGGGAGAAAAAAAATATGCATGGGACCTGCAGATAAGATAAAAACTATTTGGTGATGACAAGAAAAACCAAAACCAGACGCAGGGAGGGGTCCTTACGTATTCGTGATGAGCAGAAAAAAAAGAGGCTGAATAATGAACATAAAACAGAGCCAAGTGCCTGGAACCACAAACACGCTTTTCCATCAGAAACTCAGAATGGGAAACATTTTGAAACAATCATTTTCCTGGTTTCCGAAACCGAATTGAGGGTGTGGTGGGTGTCAAAGAGTTTCTGACCAATGAGGAATGTTACAGATTGATTGTCAACTTTTTTGACAGATGGGGGCGCGCCCAGAGAGGGGGAATGGGAATTGACCAATCGGCTTGCCTGATTAACACAAATCCGATATCCATCTTTCCCAACAACGCAAAAGGGCCAGCCCACAAAAAAAAAAGAGGATGTGGATTTGTGGATTTTGCCTTCCAAACCCCCAGAAAAAGGGTCCAAAGACTCAAAAAAACTATCTCTTAAAAGTCTTGACCGCCCAATCGGCGTATTGTTCTTTCCAACCATGCCCAATCCAACGCAAGAAATCATGTGCTGTCAAACGCACGATTTTTCTTTTTCCCCCTCGTGAACGACGCAAGACAACTGAACCCCTGTCAATCACTCAATCGCAAGCTTGGCTTCCGCCAACTTGGCAAGATTGGAAAAAAAGAAAATAATAAAAAAAAACGGACAAGCCATGCATGAAGGGTCTTGCAGCACCAGCAGTGTGCCCCCTCCTTTTTGACCCTCCATTCCCTCTCCGGCTTTTCCTAAAAAAGTAAAACGCCAAGTATTTTTGAATTCCATTCGTTAAAAAATGTTACACAAGAGATTGGCTTTTCCCAACCAAAACCTTTGGGCATCCATCTCACGCTCATAACCGTTGGGGAGGCCGAGAAAACACATGGTTATAACGGGCGACCGGAAACATCCTGTAATACCTAACTCACCATGGTGATGGAACAAACAGCCAGCAACAATCATGTGAAAACCCGCTTTTTTATTTTCAAGATGACCATCTTAATTGGTTATTCAGACGCTTGTTCCATTTTACCCTCTTCCCACCCCTTCTTCTGTTGATCTCTTTGCTTTCCCACTTTAACATATGCGATCATTCATACATGTCTAGTCCTTTTGCCTTTTCCCCGCGGCAAGAAATAAGACAGGAAAAAACAGGTAGCGCGTTGCAACCAATGCTCATAAGCCCACCAGCCTCACATTCATAAAAAGGCAGAGGCGGTAGATAGCAGACCCATACCCCAAGAGTCAGGTCATGTCGTCAAAATGCTTCCGTTTCGTCATCAATCCCCTGTGTTCTCTTTGCCAAAGACACCAGGTAACTCATAAATGTGTGTTTGCTGTTGAGGCCAAAACCATCCTTTGCTGCCCATCCCAGGCCGCTATCCATCCCAAAAAATACCAAAAATACCAAGAAAGTCAAAAAATAACAAGATACTATGCCATGCAAAATCCTCAAAAGTGCCCATCTCCCAGAACGTTTGTCAACATGATTTTGACCCGAGTTGGATACCATCACTCAGCGCCTCCCAATAAATCCACCCAGACGTATTTTTCCCGTACCTTGAATTGAATCGTACCCGTGTTCCGCTAAAAGAAAATGAGAAACAAAAGCTGGAAATGCGACAAAAAATGCCCAATATACCACGCATCGTGCCAGCGCCGACAATGGCCGGTTCGATGTCATCATGTGCCGAATCAGAGAAAGGATATCAGAACGGTGCTTCTTCAGTCATAAACCAGGATTGACTTCTCAGCCCGGGTGCGCATGTGGCTGGCATGCGTTTCGAGACATGACGTGATCAGGCGGGTCACTACAGCATCGTTAGAATCCAAGATAGAAGGGATGTGCAAGGTGGTGACTTACCAGGCCATACAGCGGCTTTATCAAACATGTAGGCTGTGACCTTCAACAGCTTGGCAGCGTACCCCAAGCTGTTATCAAGCTGATACTTACCAGCAGCCATGTTGTCGTGGCTCATCTTTACTTCGGCAGCTGTGATAATTTTGTGCACCTTATCCAGCAATTTCGTATCCTCCTCCTCCAGGACCAGGATCGCCGGCACCTGGTCGAGTTCCACATTGTCCCGCCCTAGAATCCCAACATAGACACCCACACGATCTTGTAGCGTGGCAACCCACTCAGCCAGGACTTGAGCGCAGTCAAAGACACACAATGTTGACTGCAGCGGCAACTCTCGGCTTGTAAGATTGGCAAAAGTGACGCCGAGTTTGTCCGAAACTAGGAGCGTTTCGGCAGCAAACGTTGCAGCTTTTCGCAGGTGCTTTTCTCTTCGAGAAGGCGAACGATTGCCACTGGTTGGGAGCTTGGATGCAACGTTTTCTGACGAGGAGGCCTGTGTTGTTGGAGATTCGACCGACAGAGAGTTCGTACCCGAGGTTTCTGACTGGTCTGTGGTGTTGGCTGAGTCGGCGTTGGAACCGGGCGAATGCTCAGCATGCTGAATGATCTCTGAACCTCGGGCCAGCTCCTCGGCCATGCCATCCCAATCCCGTTGCCAGAATTTGCCTTTGGAGGTCGACAAATTCACAAAGAGACGCACATAGGCTAGATCGAGCATCGTGATGGCGTCCGCTGAGAGAGGCCCAGCGCCAAACGGATTTGGACGCTCCACGCTGCGCTGGGGGTTGCCCGCCCAGGCAGCATGCCACGCGCGAAGTGCAGGTTCAATATGGCGATGCATTTTTTCTGTCTCTTCATTTGTCCAAACCTTGTTGTGATGCCGTTGCCGTGTTTCCCATATGTAATTGTGCAGCGCATTGATCAGAACCAGGCAGCCGAGGCTACTTGGTTTCAAGTTGCTTTTCGGCAAATCGCTAACGTTTACCGCTGAACCAAGGGGTTGGTGGATGTTGTTCAGGGAGAGATTCTTTTGCTCCTTCTCATTGGTACGAAGCAACTCGCCGAGAGCTTCATGGAAAGTCATGCGGTTGTGGTCAGCCGCCGCGATCCCTCCTTTTGCGCAAAAGGCTTGGCTGCTTTCGGCGGCGAAGAACTCCTCGTCGCATGGGAGATCCAGAAAGATCTCAGAGTTGGTCAGGGCTGGGGGTTGGTTATAAGCCGAAACCAAGAGGCTAGAGAGAATAAATATGGCAAACAGAGTGCGCTTTCGCTCCTCCATCGTCTTCCAGCGTAGCCATTCAGCCTGTTCGTCAGCATCCTTACCGGCGAGCCCATTCCAGACACCATCAAGGTCCATCATGTCAACATCTTTGGTTGGTTCGAGCCGTACGGATCGCAATAGCTCGGCCCCATGTGCAAGACTTACTAACGCGGCGGCGTGGTTTGCTGCTATCTCGCTGGACCGCTTATCTCCGCAATTATGGCCATACACGACATTCAAAAGCATTGCCTGTACTAGCCATACTGGAGTCTCGACGGGAGTTTCCTGCTGCTGTGAATTTTGATCCGAAATGGGAGTTCGCCGGATAGACTCTGCCTTTCTTACGTTCGCTTTTCTCCGCTCGTCAAGATACAACTGGATCATCTTCTTGGCCAAAACAAACAGCTCCATCGATACCTGATGCTCCAGCTCAAAAAGAGAACCAATGGCCGCCATAGAAAGAAGCAAACACCCACTTCCACCAATTTCGCTATTTCGCCCGTTAGCTATATGCGGTGAAAAGTCGAACGAAAGCGTCGGAACGTGGATAAAAGGAAGGTGGGGGTGGAAATAGTGCAGGTAAGCGTTGACGTATCGTTGGAGGTCTTGGGTACTCGGGAGGCTGTTGTTGGTCTGGTCAGAGTTGCTGAGGTTCGTTGGTGCGTGTGCGGTCAGTGGCGAGCTCGGTGTGGCGTGTGAGTACCTCCGTGCACCGAACGGGGACGCCTGGGAGGTTGATAGGGCACCTAGGATGGCATGTCTTGTTGAATCAGTGATTGTCGAAGCGGGTAAGGTGCCATGATGATTACTACCATTCATCGAGGACGGCGTCTCCGGACCGGCACCCAAACTCAAAGTTCTATTCATGCTTTGGCTATTGATAAAAGGCGGAGGCGTCGAGAAGTAGCCTTCGCCCATGTTCTTGCCCGATGGCGGCTGCGGGGATAACGGAGCGCCGTTAAGGAGATCTGGAAAAACAGAACCGCCAAGGTCGAGCGAGAACGGATTGTTTAGTTGAGGAGCACCCATGATGGAGGGCTGCCAAATGCTGGTTGATACCGAAACCGCCGAGTGATGATTAGATCCGTCCACCATGACATCGCTGAGGCCGCTTTGGCTAGTTGTGCTAATGGCTGATGGTGATGAGCCATCTACGGCATTCTCGTTGGTCCCGTTATTGAATGACATTTGGCTGTCAAAGCCCGTCAACCAGTCAATGCTGTCATCCAATACGTGCTGGTTGGACATGTCAGGAAGTCCATGCATAAATGGGGACAGTGGATCAATCGACATGGGCGGTGGCGAATCGTTATAGTGAAGAGCATTTGGGTTGATGGTGTTTGAAGACCTTGAGGGAGCAAAGAACAGGTTGTCAAACTCGAACTCGCTATTGAAGGCCACTGGAGGTGCCGTACGCAGTCCACCTGAAAAGTCTAGGCTATTGATGCCGCTGGTTTCAAGCTTGGGGAGCCCGAGGGAAGCTCCACGCTGGCTCAGAGCCGCAGACATGCCGTACGTGTCATAATTATGAATAGGCAGGCCAATAAGGCTGGGGTGACGACTGTGCATGTGGACAGAGTGAGCCGGAGCTTGTGGGATTCCCCGCGCTGTCTGGAGATTCGTGGCCGCGAGCATAGATTGCATTGTAGCGCCATCGATGTGACTGATGGTGTTCGCCCTGGGTCTCATGGAGGCAGCTGTGCTTGTAGCCGCGGCCACGGCCGCTGCTGTCGCGCTCGGACCGGCCACGCTGTTCTTTCGGATCCGGCTGGTGCCGGGTGTGGCCCCGCTGGCGCTTTCACGGCGATTGCGCGGGCGCGAAGAGGGCGTGGTGGTCTGGTGAAGCTTTTGCTGGTGCCGCAGCAACAGGTCGCGACGGGCAAAGCATCGTGTACACTCGGGGCACTCGAATGGCTTCTCTTTGGTATGCGACCGCTCGTGACGCTTTAGATGTTCCAGGCGAGCGAATGAGCGCTGACACGTCCCGCAGACGTGAGGGCGGGGCTTGTCTGTCTTTGGGGGAGGGAAATTGTTGGCTGGCGGCGGCGTCTTGGTGTTGACCGTGATAGTTGAGGCTTTTTTGCATAACGAGGAAACCAAATTGTCAGTCTTGTACCAATTCAACCAGTAAAGGGGCAGGAGGGGTTTATCCCAATGTGAGATATCTCAAGGTGGCAGATGGATGGTGGCGTGGTGTGGTGTGCCTGTAGTGGGACATACCAACTTCTTCACCAGCGGTCGCGCTGCCGCCAGCGGCCGCGGCAGGAGACGAGGAATTGGACATTGTTTCGACGGCCTCGAGTTTGTTGCCGGTGTCACTCGAGACGGTCATTGTCCTGCGAGATGTCTGGTTGGAGGCTTTGAGCGGCTTTGAGAATTAGGACGGGTGGGTTGAGGGATCAGTTTCTCGAGCGTGGGCGGCGGAACAAGGCAAGGCAAGGTAGGTTGGTAATGACGGACGAGGATCCAAGCAGACTGGTTGATAGAGGAGTGGGCTGAGTGGATAGCTCGGTAGGGAGCTGGGGAGTAACACTATCTGTACGCAGGCACACGAAGGAGGCAGCGACAGCGGCGGTAGGCGAGGAGCGGAGCGGTGGGGAGCAGGCTACTGGCGAGGAAGACACGGGGAGGGGCGCGGCGACAAACTCGACCGTCGCATGCTACTCTCCGACACAATTGAGGTTCCAAAGACTCTTTTTGAACTCTATACGTTTCCTTTTCTCTCTTTGGGAAAGACGGTGGTATCTCTTGAAAACTCGGGCTGTTTACAATCGCATTCTGAATCCAGTCGGTCAGGCTGAGAGAGTTTTGGGGGTGGTATTTTAGAAAAGACAGGCAACAGGCACACTCTCTGGTTTGGGATAAACAGTTAGAAGACCAGGCAATGAGCCAGAGAACTAGCGGCAGAGCGGTGCGTTTGTGCTACGCACAAATGTTACAGGGTATGATAGTGTAGATACTTGACAGTGCTTTTGGGTGTGCTTGGTGATGGATGGCGAAATTGGAGGGATTGACAGGCAACCTCGCCGCCGACCGGGATTGAACTGGCTTGACCTGCCCGAACTCGTGGAAAAGAGGCAGGTTTGGCAAGTGGCAGCGAGTGACGGCCTGGTCCACTCATGCCGAGCAGCTGAGAACAGCGACACAGTGCGACAAGACTGAATGCGGCCCACATGGCCCCTGCTCAAGTGATGGGGTGCACCCTGGGTTGAGCGAGGAACAGGGAAGAAACTGCGAACCTGGAAGGCACCAGGGTTCTGCGACTGCAACACACCGTCAACACAGAGAGGTCTCATGGTACCGGAGGAATACCTCGATTATGGAGTGAGATGGACCATTTGTCTGCGACATGCCCTGGGCTGTCCTCGTCCATCTCAAGTTTCTTGGACCCTGTCCAAAGGAAGGAAGCAGCTGGGTGGGGCCAACAAGGTCTTAGGTTCACTCACACACCAGTGAGTCAGAGAATTGCGTCCCTGGGTAAGGTACCTGACAACGACAGAAGAGATAACATATTTCATACACTCTATCACTCTTATTAAGCTGTTGTATGTGGCAGTTAATGCAACCTGGCGGCCTCGTACGACAATGATGCTGATGATGAATGGCTGGGCCACCCATCCATCATCGGTATTACACATGTATAATGGCGATTGATATCAAACAAGCCATTTCAACCTTCTTCAAAGGCCTACGGATATGTTGCTCCCGCAACACAATCGGCACCCGAATCGGCAGGGATATAAAAGTTAAAGCGCGGGATGCCTAATGGCTGATGGCCGATGGGAACCCTCTTTTACAGTCTCAGAGCCTCACTGTTGGCTTCTTGGTGTCCGTGAGAAACCGATCGGGTGGAGACTTTTTGACAGCTTCCAAGCTGGGTAAGGCAGAGATGGCTTGTCGTTGAGCAGAGAGGCAATGGAGGAGCGCGAATCCGGACAACAAGCTGCAAAGTCTTGGATCTCTGCAACTCGCCCGATTCTCTCAAGGTCTCAAACAAGGTGACAAGGTCTGTCCCCTGCCTCTGTGGAAACGAAATAAAAATAAAAAAAGAAGTCAGTCGATGGAAGCATGTGCATGTGCGCAAGTGCAAGTGCAAGGCCGGCTCACAACCTGCAGCCAGGCGGGTTCTGCATTGCATGGGCCATGCTTGGTCTGGGCATGGGAAGGGCATGGACGTTGCGGCAAGCTTCCGTCTGATTGGGGCAGTCACACCGCCGGCCATCCTCGGAGCGGTCTAGCGCAACGCACCTTGATGTGGGGTCACCCACACCTTCTTCCGCCGTCACAGTGCCACAACCCATTCTCATACATGGCGCCCGATAGTACCTGCTTATGCCTTGGAAAGATGGATGGAATGGTTTCGATTATAATGGAGATGTAGAGGCATGAAAAAAAATTAATCAGAAGGATTGATGTAAACATCACATTCCACGTCCATCACGAGGTTCTTGTAATGTGACTAGTCGTATTTGTGACAAACCAACATCCATTACGAATAACTGACGATGATGCAGCCGTGGGATGGGGGATACAAGGCGTCGAATTGAGTGGCGGTCTCAGACCTTGTCTACCTTGTCATCTCGGGATCTCTGGGTGTTTCTTGATCAGCAATCCGCATTCTATTAATATACTTGGAGGAAGAAGATCATGTCACTCCATAGGCCCTATCACAATTCAGTCCATCAATTCCAGTCAAGAGTTAAAAGTTGACCCGACAAACATGTCGCCCACGCCCGTATTCGTGTCTGGAATTGGGGGTTTCCAGCCCAATCTTTCAACAGCAGACGAACCTGGAAATGAAACAACCAATCATTCGTTGGAGGGCTGCAAGTGATCTCAGCAGCTGGAGCCCAGACGGACCTCGGCATCCAAAAGTTCAAGAATGCTCAACAGAGCTGTTTTGAGACCCAATTGACCTCTCCACGGCAAAATCAATTGCTAGTTCTTGTTGACGAGAATAAAAAGGCCTTCATCGAGTACCAATACGGTAATCCGGTTTATTTTGCGGCGTAGATAACAACATGGGCAGCTCACCCGTTTGAAGGTCGATTTTGTACCCCGCCATCATCATGGAGGGGTGGAGGGGTAGTTGAGGATGGAGGGGCACTTTTATGTGGGGCCATTTCAATTCTTCAGCTCCAATTTCCCCAACCACCTACCGAGCTCACCAGTGCTCTCACCTTGAATCTCACCCTAAAACCTCAGACCCTTTCCATTTTCTCTTTTTTAGCAATGCCCTCCGGACTGGAGGGTGTTTAGTGCAAACCATTTCTCCTTTATCGGGAGAGACGGGAGAGTGGTTTTGGAGCTTTCAGCCCAACGAAATGGAAACCAATGGACAATGTTCACCGTGACCTTCCAGGTTACCTTACCTGGTATCCGTATGGATACTGTTTCAACTTTCAAGAGCGCGGGTATTGTCTCCACACAGTCCGGAGGAGACTCCACTGTTTCCATTGATCTCTTATGTGCCCCCAAAACTTTCCGATTCCTTTTTCACCAACGAATGACGAAGCCCAACTTTTACATTTTACAGCCGCATTATCCCAATGGAAACGGAAATGAAAAGATACAGAGTATCTTGCAATATGGGGGTCGCACGCGGAATCATGGATCCACTTGATCCAGATTGCAATGCCAGATGAGCCGAAGCACAAGCAATCTACTTACACGACAAAACCGACTGCGGCTCTTTTCGTGGGGTGAAAAAGAGAGATGGCATGCAGCGGCGCGAAGGGACTCGAACCACCCATCGGGAAAAAAGCACCATGTCAGGTGTGCACCATTTCACATCGCGAATGCAACGGGTACAATGGCCAAGGCGCCTGCAATTCACAAAGTCCAAATCCCTCACTAGTGTACGTAGTGTACTCCGTACACTAGATATTCATCATCGCCGACCTGGAATGGCTTTCTGACCGGGGTCCAAAAGCCGGGGCATCATCAGGATAACGGATTCTCTTGTCCTTGTCCCCCTGTTTGGTCTTTTCCCCAGACTTTACACTGCTACTCCGTAGTCCGTACCAAGGGGTGCAAGGGACAAGCACACAGACATATAATGCCTACCGCATCTACTCATCCGATTCATCTTATCACTAACCCCAATCTGGAAGAGAGCACGGGCCACAAACATTCGCTTCTGCTCGGTTCTGCTGCCTCACCCGTAATAACGGGCCCCCTTAACCCTCTGAGGATAAGCGTAGATTGCTTTTTCACACCAACAACCCTCGCCGCCCAGATTGTGTGGCCCGTGTCCTATTCCAGATCGGGGTTAGTGATAAGATGAATCGGATGAGAGGAACCGGTACTACGGTACCTACTCTTGCAATAATAGTATCAACATCATTTTCTTACCGCCGTCGGTCCAAAAAGCATTATCCACCTCGATGCAGTAGCGCCGATATAGATAAACCAACCTCGCCAACTTTTGCCAAAGCTTTAGAAATCTTGCGGACCCTGTTCGAGTTTAGGGCTCTTGGTATCTTGGTGCTGCAACACAAGCTGCATCGGGTGTTCCAGAGCCGCTTTGCGCTTCTCGTCGTTCAGGAACGACCCCGTGATCTGCTTGTGCAGACCCTGTCCCGAGTCGTTGCAATCTCGAGCCGCTGCACGTAATCTGAGATGGGCAGCAGCCAGTGAGATTGTGAGCTTTCCCGCTTGTTATGTGCAGGGATGGTTCGATATTGGGGTTGCGTACACGTACGTACACGCATATGGAGGGGTCCTTCAAGTGGAATAACCGCAAGTGGTGGCGACCGTTGAACGGCAAATACTTGATCCAGAAAGATGTTATAGCATAGCATCACCTGCGAGAGTCCGGCTAAACACTCTGTGTGCAGGACGTGTCAAAAAGAGTATTGGGATCATCGGGCACTCTCTGAGTGAACCTCGCCATATTGAAGAGAGTGTGTAAGGGAGAAGAATACAGACATATTCTTCTGAAGTAAGGATGGTTGTTTGCCCCGGTAAGTAAGCTGAGTGTTTTTTGTTCTCGGACCCGGGGCAGGTCCCGACAGCTCTTCCGGAGCCGATGTGACTCTCTCTGCTTGACGGCCTCTTCCGCACGGAGCAGCGGCGGGTTGAAGTTTCAACTACCGGCCCGTGGTGCAGTACATCATCGTGGAAAGAAGGACCTCTTTCCTCCGCTCTACACTAACGCACACTACTGCGCTTTTACATCACTGGTTCAGACCAGACACTCTCCCAGTTCCTGGCGTAACACCACAGCGGTTTATTCGGACACTGTGCTACATAGCATCCCGCTTTCATTGTTGGGAAGCATTCGTGTGGTCGATCGGCGGCGAAGGATACACACCTTTTCACCTTCAACCATGAACATTTTATCATTGGCTCGCCGATCGATACTCGGCTTGATACGTCTTCTTGTTCTCACCGCTAATGTAGTTGACGCTCCAAAAGAAAGAGAAAAAAAGGCAGTTCGGATTAAAACCCAAAATGTCAGAATGACGTCCCGGATGGTGTCGGCTTTATTACACTAACGTACCTGCGTACATCGACTTGGTATCTATCTAGGGCTGAGCCAATGGTAGCAATACCTATGCCGTTTTGTTTTTCTCTGAAGAGAAGACGACGGTTTCATTGGCTTCTTATTTCATGGTGGCGAATCCACTCTTTCCACTCTGTATCAGACCTTTTCCTAACATGTTCCCTCCCCAGTTGGGTAGGTTGGTCGGCAGAGGTCATTCTGATGAATGTCCTGTTTTCCAAGTATTAAAAATGTTGTTGTTATTGACGGTTGCCGGAGCAAAGCGTAAGCCTTCTTTATGGGAAAAGGGGGCCCCTTTTCTGTGACATTTAACCCGTACATTTCTTCCGATATATAAAAGGATGATGGTTTGAGCCAGTCCATTCTTTCCAGTTCTTGTGCATTATTTTCACTAGGAAGTGAAAGAGTGACCAATAGGAAATAGACAGTGTGAACCCTGCAAAATAAGAAAAGAAAAGAAAAAAGCAGGCAAGAAGGAAGCAAATATGATGCCTGACTGACTGGGCACCGATCAAAAGAAACTATATCCCAGCAAACGGGCCCACTATTTTCACAGTGGTCCAAGGAAGGGGGAAAACAACAATTCAGCTGTGGCTTCAGACCGGTCCAAAAAAAGTCACAGAACCTTTTTTCTCTCCCAACAAACATAACCATTATTTGGTATCACCAGCACCATCATCAATAACAACCCCACAATCCAACATCAATACTTGTATTACAGTTATGCAAATGCGTACCTAAAAATCATGGTTACTGCCACCGATATCGACCACGGGGCGGCGCTGCCACAGTGCCAGGCCCTCTACCTCTCGGACTCATCACCGTGCAAGGAAGACGCAACGGCCAATGACAACCTCTTTTGCCGGTTCCACGCCAAACAGTGTTGGGGTCTGTACATGGGCTACAAGCGCCGTACCAAAGAACTCATGACGCTCCGAGATAATAAACCCCCCTTCTTGCAGGAGTCAAAAATAGTCTCTCTTGCAAGTCAGACCTTTGAGGGAATCAAGACCAAGGAAGAGCTCAAAAAAGTCCATGGCTACCTGTTTGACTTGTTGGTGTTGCTGGAAAGAGTCATCATGGGCCGTAAGCTGCACCACAAGCACTTTTACTCACTGACCATGGATTATGGACATAAGACGTTCCTAGACCAGCTGGTGAGCGAGAGGCATTCGGTTCAAAAGGGCTTGGAAAATCTGGAGAGGAGGACAGCCGAGATCCTGTACAAGGAGGAGAAGTGGTTCGATTGGGTGCGGGAGGTGCAGGAGAAGGAGGATCAGAAGCGGGAGAAGGAGCAAAAGAAGATCAAAATGGAGGCTGCTTTGTTCAGGCGGCATCGGAGCGAGATGGAGGCCCGACTTGCGGCTGCTCGAAAGAAAGAGGCCAAAAGGAGGGAGGACGCCTTCCTCGAGGAGGCATGGAGGCAAGAGAGGCAGAGGCACCCTGATTGGGAGGATGTTGATGGCAAGACGGAATCAGAGTGGGAGGATGATAGTGGGGAGTGGGATCCGATTGAGGATGTTTTTGAGGACGACAGGGGTAGATATCTGGATCTTATTCGTCATTTCCTGTGGATAGAGGCTCCGGTGGCCGAAAAGGTGGAGGAAGCAGAGAAATCTGCCGAGGTGGACGCAGCCAAGGCTGAAAAGGGGATCGAGGAGGTGGTCGAGGCTGCTGCTGGTGGAGATAAGGAGGAGGCTTCCGCAACGCCCAAGAAGAAACAAAGGAAGAGGGGTGGTAAAAAGAAAAAGAAGGCGATAGTTGAAGATGCTACTGAAGATGGCCAGGAGGAGGCGGATAATGACAAGGCTAAGCCTCAACAAGAGCCGGATAAGAGTCGAATTGAGAGTAAGGAAGACATTCGGACACGTCTGAGGATTGGTGTCAAGAAGGATTACAGCCATCTAAAGGCGCCATTGCTCGTGGGCACGGTTCATAACCCTGTCGAGCTGATGGACAGGACAGCGCCGGTCAAGGATGAAGATATCGACAAGCTCATTGCCGACATCACCGAGATCAAGGAGCTGCTGTTTTGCCGTCAAATCATGGCCCAGTCTGCTCTCTTGCCTGCAGCACTGCGAGCAAACAGCGTGGAAGAGTACCTCAACGACGCGGAAATTCCTGATTCCGAACTTCGCGACCTGTGCCTCAAGGTTGAAAATCCTACCCTCCAAGCACTCCGTGACGCTTGTGCCGACTTTGCACACGGCGACGAGCCCGACGAGGATGAGGAGTCTGATGATGAAACAGACAAGTATGGATCTGCTGTTGAATACATCAGCCATCATTTCCGGTATGGAGACCTTGATGACTTTTTTCTCGAGGCGCTCAGCAGTTCCTCGCGCGAGGCTTTGAAGACCAATGAAAAGGTGGCCAAGGCGGCTGCCGATGAACAGGAGGCCAAGGACAAGAAGATGAAGGTCAAGGTTTGCGGGCGCAGTATTTGGAACTATGCAAGCCAGAAAAGCATGGCAAGAGATGGGTGGCTGCACTTTTCCATCATGGCCAAGGATTGCGAGTTTCCTCAGGCAATGTCTCTCTGTCGAAACTGGGACGAGTTTTTTGAATTGAACGTGCTGGCTCTGTGGCAATATTTCCCAGCCTCGAAATGGACGGGCTGGAGCGGTAACTGGGTAACAGAGGAGTTTACACAGCAAGGTTTCGTCCCCTTCTGGATGGATCTGACTGCCTACACCCAGACAACCTACAACCAGCTGGGCACGGTTAGTCGTAAAGTGCTTCGGAAGCAGAGCTGTGTTGTGGAGGCCCGCAACTTTATATGTGCTCACATGAAGCGTAACGATCCCGTTACCCGTCGATTCATTCAGTATGCTCTGATGCGGCCTGGCGAGGAGTTGATTTTGGTTCGCGACGGCAAGACGGGCCGCATCATTGTGGCTCCTCCAGAGAATCACCGATGGATTGCCAGGACAAGGTCAGGAGTTGGTATCAGGCCTGGCCATCCCGACAGAGACAATGACGGCTGGGAGGTCCACCTTGAAGTCGACTCTTACTTCTTTGATATCGCCGAGGAGCAGCGTTCGTTCGACATGAACTTTAACGACTACTACGAGATTTACATTTGGGACTTTGCTCCTGGACATAAGGCTATCAAACTTTACCAGTTTATCAAGGAGTGTCTCGACAAGGCTCATCGCATAACAGGCAACCGGCAGAGGCTTGCCCATCTCAAACCCATCATGCAAAGCGTCACTCGCGAGCCCGACACTAAACGAGTGCGTCAGATCAAACCCGGCGAGAAGGTGAAGAGTCTGTTTGAAGAGCTTGCTGGACCGGATGCCAAGTTCGTCATCAAGACTACACGCGGTGAGATAATAACTACATCACAAGACATCCCGCCTGGTGTGAGTCCGTACATGTATTACAACCAGACGGATAAAGCCGAGGATGCCATTCTGTTTGCCGAAGAGCAACGCGAGGGAATGCCGGATAATATGCCTTTTGTTGAGATCACAAATCCCGTTCATCAGCTCGAGGTGACGCCCATGCCGGTCAGCGTGCTCAACCACACAGCGACCGAGATGGTCCAGCAGCTGCATACCGAGGAAGATGGATCCCCTAAACCGAACCTGATCAAGATGCTCGACGGCGGCAACGGGAACGAGGCTCGGAAGAAGCCGTATGCCCCCGGAGCTGACGAGTTTCCGTTTAGGGCTCCGCCAATTTGGCAGCAGATGCACAAGATTATTACCCAGAACGCGACGGATGCGAAGCGCACCCATCTGCTCGACAAGTTGGATTTCCGGTCGATTAAGCTGAATCTCAGCATAAGTGAGCTCAAGGAGAGGGCGTGTTCGCAGGAGATTATGGAACGGGACAGAGCATACATCTTTAAAGACACTTTCCACTTGGGTGATTTGGAGCCGGGAGCTCAGGAACGTTATCAAGAATCGATGAAGCTCATTATTGGGCTGCAAAAGTATGAGTCTCCAAACCCGGAGAAGCATCTGGACTGGCCTTGGTTCTGCATGGAGATCTTGGATTGGTTGAACCTCAAGATTTACTATGAGGATTACGTGAGGGAACCGATTGATCCCTGGCCGCATCGGTACATTCTGCAGGACATTGTTCAGGCCTTTATGACAATGGGTTTGTTCTTTCCCAATGTGGGGGTGACGTCCATCATCCAACAGTATTTGGCATCTGAACAAGGCCAAAAATTCAAGGACAGCAAGATTTTTGATCCCGTGCTCAGACAGGCTACTCGGCCTGATGTAAGGACGAGGACGAGCTGTGCTTATCGACCCAAGAAGTTTTGGGACAAGTGGGAAAATGAGGTCTATACGAACGATGACTTTTACATTGATGAATATCCTATGGATTGGAACATAGCCATCAAACCAATTATTGCCAAGCTCTACAGAGCGGGCATGATTGCGCCGGCGTATTTACAACCGCATCCTGATGTTGTTCCCGGGTTTGCGACGGCCAATGAGGAAGAACACAGACCGGGCAAGTTGGATTTGTTTATCACCTACTCCAACACGGGCGAGTTTAAGCGGGGGATGCCTCCCTCTTTTATTGATTACAAGGATTGGCCTGAGATCTTGCCCGCGGCCAGGAAGTTTGCTGCGAAACACAAGACGCCGAGGTTCGCTTTGCTGAGGCTGTGGTCTGCCCCTCATTTCTACCCGTTGATGATGCTGTTGCCCATGCGTCAGGCTGTGTCGTTTTTGGATTCCTTGGGCAGGTCCTGGGAGTGGAAGTTTATACCAAAGGACATGCCAATGAGCGAGTGGAGCGTGCACAATACTGCTTTGTTGAGGTTGGGGTACCTGAGAGAGCAGATGATGGGGTTGGGAGGAAAGGACTCAAAGACGAGAGTGGACAAGACGATGGATCGCAAGTTTCAGGAGCCAAAGTATGCCGCGCAGGCCAAATTCAGACAAGGACACAGTTTGTTGGAGGAAAGGACGTTGAACAGGGGTGATTTGATTTTAGTCATGGGAGATGGTGAGGAGGATTTGTTGAAGTGGGTTACTGCTGTTACTTTTGCGATGCAGACGAAACCGTGGTTGAGGGAGGTTGACTTGTGGAAGAGTTTTGTTAATGTGGATTTGGAATTTTTGGAAGGATTGGAAAAGCATTGGTTGGATTAAGAGGATATACAAGCATGCAATTTTGGATAGCGTTAAAGAGCGATATATATTTAAATGAATGCTTTTTTCTTTACAAGCCTGGCCAATCCCATACGGTTCTATCAGAATTCCTCTTTGTAACCTCGACCTCACCCCCTACGGAAATTATAAATTCTTGTTCGTCCAAAGGAAACCCGTAACGTCCAAAGACAGGCGACCATTTGGATCCTGCATCCACCCTTCTATCCTTCATCAACTTTTTTAGTACGGTTCCCATTTCCCCTTCGGCAGGTTTACCCGTTTCGTAATCGACGTTTAAACTGATGCATCGCACACAGTTACCAGTCATTGCCAACTTGTGTTGGTGGGAAACAGTCAATTCCGCCCAGTAATCCTCTGCCCATGCTTGTTCCCCTTCGCCGTCGAGTACTACATTTGGACGGAATTTATACATTGGCATAGGACGGTTTTCCTCTGGGAGACGATTGCTCACGTCTTTTAGGGAGGATTCAGAGGTGATGAGTAAAGGAGCGACGTCTGTGAATGTTATGTAGGGGCCATCGTTGGGTTTGGTATTACTACTACTGCCAGTTAAGTAGGAAAACCATCCTTTATTTTCTGGAGCGGTAGAAAGAGGAGGTAGCGGTGGTAATGTTTTTCCCAAAACGGGTCGTTTGCCATCTCCTATGTAAATAAATTTTACTGGGATATTAAAGTGGGCAGAGAACCAGGAATCGTAAGGATCGGCCATTGAGTATGCTTGAGTTGTGCTGCCGTGAAGGTCGGTTTGGATTTTGGTTAGAGTTGAAATATCTGGTTCGAGGGGGATTGTGAGAGTTGAGTTTGAAGGGAGATGAATGACTTTGATGGAGTGTGTGGAATGGTCGATTTGTTGTTGGAAGAGGGCGCATTTGGGATGGGAGTCGAGTTGCATTTTTTTAAGGGTTGGTGGTTCAGAGGATGACTGGGAACGGACTTCGTAGAGGATGAAGGTTCTGTCGTGTTTTATTCCTTTGGGGGTGATTTGGGCTTGTTGGAGGGAGATGCCGCGGAGGGCTTTGATGGGATATAAGTGAAGCTGGGGGGTGGGAGTGTTAATTGGGAGTTAATTGGATAAGGGATATGAGTAGAAAACTTACACTGGTGATTCTCATTTTTGGTTTTTTTCTGGCTCAAGCTATGTGATATTTTAGGTGAGGTTAAGATGGGAGATGATTAAAGTGCGAATGAGATATCACAAGAATATAATGGATGGATCTCTGACTCAGAATTGGGCCAAGAAACGTGACTCGATTCTCCTTTTTGAGCAAAAAAGTCCACACACTCTATCGGAAACTTTTTGCGCCCTGAAAAAGACATTTGTTGAACAGCTTGGTCTTTGGTTTTGGTCTTTATGCCCGATGGCGGGGTGAGAATATGCTGTACTGCTGCGTGGCTGAATGGACAATCATTGGTTGATGAGATAAAGTGGCGATGTTGCTGGGTACCCCCTTTTTGTTGCTCAACTCTGTATAAGTGACCTTAATCAACATATCATTGTTATCTAAATATCTATCTTTGAAATTGGATTAATGATAGATAAAGTTTAATTTATTTTGTGTAACCCTTAACTTTTATGGATGAAATGCATGTCTTGTAAAGCTACGAGTGAGCCTGAGATTTAAACATCCCAATGCATCTCTTCCATACTCTTTCACACCAATCTCAATATTTTTCCCAGTTATAAGCAACCATTCTTAAACCATTATACAATCTATAAACTCAAATAAATAGCGTCACAGTGTCTCACTCACCCAACCAAACCTTGTGTGAAATTCCTCTTACCCCGCCTCCACCTCCCCCAACTCCTCACAACTCCAACAACAACTCAACCCAATACATCATCAACCACAACCCCAAAAATGGAAAACCACACAATCCTCCTCCCCAACAAACCCTCCACCCCCCTCACCTACTCCCTATACACCCCACCCCCTTCCTCTCCCTTGTCCTCTCATCTCCTCCTCTTTCTAAACGGCCTCATACTCCCCCGTTCCTCCTGGTCCCCAACAATCTCCCACCTCTTTTCCTCTCATCCCCCTCTCCATCTCCCAACAATCCTAACCTACGACCGCTACGGCCAAGGAGACTCATCCCCCGTTCCCCCTTCGTCATCCCCCTCCACCGCAAAAACAATAATAACCGACCTCCACAATCTACTCTCCCTCCTCTCCCTCCAAACCCACAACTTAATAATAATCGCTTCCTCAATCGGTTGTCCCCTCGCTCGTCTCTACTGCACATGCACAACTTACACTCCACCACCCCCAAAACTTTCCGCCCTTGTTTTTCTAGACTCAATGATGGCAAACACCGACTTTGTTTCCATCTTCCCAAACCCTGACTCACCAAATTTCGATCCCGATACTTTACCAGAAAATATTTCCCCAAATGATTTACGACATGCTCGTGCCATGTTTGGACAATATTTCCACCCGACTGTACCTAACTCAGAAGGATTCGATCGAAGCAACTTGGCAGAATTGCTTCCTTACGCTGATAAACCTTTACTTCCTTATGACTCTAAAGGAAATCGACCCCATTTAATAGTGGTTGGACACGATCCGGATGAATTCGCTGAACAATGCGAAACAGGATCACTTTCAGTCTCAAAAGCGGTAATCAACACCTACATGAAGCCCGTTTGGGACAGATACAACCAAGGTCTCACCCTTCTGGTCGCCGGACCAGAGAACAACAACCCCCATCAAGTCAAAATCGCAAAAGGATGTGGTCACTTTATCCCAAGAGATGATCCAAAATTTGTAGCCAACGAGATCAAAAACCTCTTAGACAAACTCATCAAGTGAGCATCACATCAAACAACAACTAGGGAGAATAAACAGTTTCCTATTACATTATACAGGGTGCACCCATGAGGAATAAACCAGAACGACTAAACAATAAAACTACTTTCTATGATGTACAAACAACAAGACACCAAGCAGAGAACTCCTCCTTTTATCACTGATTTTTACCCCCAAAACAAAAACAAGAAACTCGATAAAAAACTTCAAAGACTCCTGTTTTCTGTATCCGCCAGATACTCTATCCTTATTGCGGCCAAAATATCTTCTTCATCGTCATCAGAATCCGAATCCAATTCTTGGTCGTCATAATAATCAATCACTGCCAAACCCTGATGAGCGGCCGACGCCTTCTAGATTGACCGATACCAGTTGCTCCGAGCGTCCCCAAGGCACTCACCGACCGTCACGGCCCTGTACCCGTTCTTTTTGATCGTCTGAAGCATTTGCGGTACCAACACCTCAACCGTGTTCTCGTGAACGTCGTGACTCAGCACCAAGAATGACGAGTCCTGACCGCCATTATCAACGGCACTGTTGAAATTGTCAATCGACACCTGCATCTGCTCGGCCAAGTCCTTATTCTGCCAGTCAAGTGTATCGATATCAAAGTTGACGACGTGATAGCCCAGCCCTTCAATGTTTGGCACGCAATCACCCTGGCAAGAGGCATAAGGAGGTCTCATATACGTTGGAACCCTACCCACCACGTTATTTATGGCCGTCTCGAGCTGCTTCATCTGGAAGGTCTGTCCATCCAAATCAAGTAACGTCAGGTCCTGATGGGACCAAGTGTGCGAGGCAAGCTGGTGGTTGTTGAAGATGCGCCTCAGAATATCCGGCCAGCCTGTTGCTGGGTTATCAATTTCGTGGGACCAGTTGTCTCCGTTGATAAAAAAGGTTGCCCTGGCGCCGTTGGCCTCGAGAAGGTCTAGAAGCTGGGATGTGTATTTGAAGGGGCCATCATCAAAGGTCAGGGCGACGGTGCCAGGGACGGTGCAGTGGTAGATGATAGAGCCCGAAGGGACCTCCCGAGCGGCCAAAGATGGTTCAGCGGGTGCGGCTTGACCTCGGGAGAGGAACATGCCTAGGGTGAGGAGTGATGCAGAGCGCATGGTGAAATATGGTAGCGGTTAATCAATTGCTAAAGCGAGTGTGTGTGTATATAGTAATAATAGCAAAGGACACCAAGCCAATACGGGGTAATGGGGGGGAGAAGCGAGTGTGATAGAGTGATGATGATGGGGAGCGAGAGGGAGAAGATGGAGAGGGAGTGCCTTTTTGAAGTTTATTTCAAATGCATGGAAAGGGGGGACCCATTTGGAGTGGTTAGCACCATCGACGAAGGAGAGACATCCGTGTCAGGTCCGTCTTTAGGTCAACACATGGGTTTTGTGTCTGTCTGTGTCTGTTGTTTCCGTCGGAATAACGCCGGACCTTCCCAAAGTTTGGCATTAATCATGCCCTTCCCCCTGCATGCAGAAACAGGCGGCAGTTGAACTGTTGGACCTAGGCATGGTCTGTCAAGTGGAGGTGGCAACTAAGTCAGTCGCATTCGGCCATCATGATGCGGTCGGGTCGGGTCACACAACGTCGTTGGAAAACTGAAGCTTTAGTTTTCTTCAGTTTTAACAATTGCTTCCTCTTCGCATTCCTGTACCTGGACGGCTTCTCCCGAACCCAGAACTGTTCAACCTGAATCAGCAAATCTGAACTGAGACATTCCCAACCTCGACCGCCATGACTTCGTCAAAATGGAACAATTTCGCCGAATCCAGAAGCAATTTCTCCCTGCATACTGGTCGCCGTGACACCGTGCCGATTGTCCCTTACTCCCTCATTAGCACATTGCAGTCCACTGAAAACCGGTGGCAGGTGCAACGCATCCAGAGGGGTTGGAGTAACCGGCAACGAAGAGCTATTGGTCCAAATCAGCACATTGAGCTGTAGCCGCTGCATCACGAAAGCTGGAGGCCGCGCAGGTCGCGCAAATATGCACGGGATATGGAAGATCCGAGATTTTGTATTTGATCATTTAATGTTGTAGCCATTGAGCCACAGGAAGGCCCCGTCTGCCACGAGACTGCCAACAGCCAACGGAAGCTCGAGCTCAATGACGGACCATACCCAAAGGCACCCGATAGGAGGCGCTTGCTTCATGACAGCCATGTATCCAAACGAGTTCGTGATGTGTATCATGTAGCACCCTGCAAACAAGCTGGTGACGAAGAAAATGATTTGTCTGAGGATTGACTGATAACGGGATGGCAGCCCGGGAAGGATGTTTGGGTTCGAGGCATGCGGATGGAGCGTGTAGACTAGAGGAGAGAAGACTGGAAAACATCGAGAAGAGTCAGCAATCCAGTTACGCATATCTACGCGAACGAATTCGGACCTACCAAGGAATGCTTGTATAGCTCTAGTCCAGATTTTTGGCCAGACTATTCGATCGACCGAATACTGGTGATGAACCAGAGTATCAAGTGTGAAATGCAACATGGACAAGCACACAGTCCAGAGCAGTGTTTCCAAGATGCGTTCCGCTCTCGGCGATAACCTGCCCTCCTCCTCGTCGTCTTCATCATCCTCGTCATCGTTGGAACTCTCTTCACTGCTCCCGTCATCGGCCGGCTTCGGGATCCTTTGGAATTTCCCAACCTTCAACTCATTTTGTCTCCTTTCAGCTTGAGCAAACAAATTCCTTTCGTCAGCAAGCTCTAAGAGTGTCTTGTCTGTTGGGCCTGATCGATCAGGTTGTTTGAGCTTGATCTTTTCAATGGATTCCTCCTTTCGTTTTCTTGCCATTGTACTGGTGTTGTCGTCGTCGAGTGTCGTTTTTTATGTGGTTCAATGCTACCCCAAGATATGGTTAAAATATGGAATTCTTGTCTCCTGTCCCTATCCGTAATCTCGGATTATTGATTGCTGATGCCCAGACACAGAGCCAGGAGGAAATGCGCCATGGACTTGAGATCCACTTGACACTGTTCCAATGAAACCCCCTGTAAAGATCAAAGTGCGGGGTCTCAACCCCACCACTTTGCATGGAATCAAGCTTGATCAAGCAAACGGAAAGCTTCACCGCCCAGCCATTCACACCGTTTCCTGCACATCCATTTTAGCTGCATTGAAACCGAAAGGTTCCAGCAGATTGAATTGTGCATTCGAGTTGCAGTAGTCTCCGACTTTATATCTGATATCTGACCAAATTATTATTTTCCTTAATGATGATGATGGTCCGGGCCCTGATCATGAGGTCACAGACCGCGTTTCGACTTCCTCACTGTGTGACCGGGGTCATGTTCACCAATCGGATGGTCGCATTATTATCTTCGAGCATCTTCTGATTCCCTCCAACAATCAATTCCAAGTTTCCCCTCTCCTCTCTCCGCCCGTGCCCCTTTTTACCCCCCTTCCCGCTTCGTCGTTCACCGTGACGAAATCCCATCCACCATCCCAGTCCAACATATTGTTACCCACACACCTCGTGTTCCCATACATTCCCTACGAGTTGCGACAAACGATCGAATCGCGCCCGTGTTGCGCAACGGCCTGGAATCCTCGGGCCTCGACACCAAGGTACCAAAACAAAGTGGGCAGTGTGTATAAATATGAATAGGGATCTTGTCGGCTGGGCGAAGAAGAAGGTTCCGGTTTGGGCAAACAAGGTAATTGGAACAGGATACGCGATGGATTGGTACCTCTTGACGGGCGTTCTCGCCGTGGTGATTCCGTCGCTTTACATCTACACGGCCAGCGTGGTCTCGACGAGATTTCCAATGCTCAAGAACAAGCGCATCTGTCTACTGATTGCGCACCCAGATGATGAGGCAATGTTCTTTGCGCCTGCGGTACTGGCGCTTACCAAACCAGAAGCCGGCAATCATGTCAAGATACTCTGTTTGAGCAGCGGTAGGGCCTCCCTTCCTTCCCCACCTCTCGCCCCATCTCCATGCGCCCGCAATGTCTCAGGCTGATCACCCACGATTATAAAAAAAACAGGCGACGCAGATGGTCTCGGCGAGACAAGGAAAAAAGAGTTGGCTAAATCGGGTCTCGTTTTGGGCCTGCGCAACAGCAACGATGTCTTGGTGATTGAGAAGCCCGAGTTCCAAGACAGCATGACCGCCACATGGGATAAGGGCAAGATATCCAATCTTTTGTCGTCGGCCTTTGCCCCCAACCTCGCCAAGTCGCGTTCCTCGAACCAACCGCCCACTACCACGATCGACGTCCTCATCACATTTGACGCCGGTGGCGTGTCGGGCCATCCGAACCACATTTCTCTATACCACGGCGCCAGGGAGTTTGTCAGCACCTTGACGGCTGACAAGCCTGGTTGGAAAACGCCGGTAGATCTTTACACCCTGACGACGGTTGGGATGCCGCGCAAGTACGCTGGCATCATGGACGTGTTGCCGACTTTGGGTAGCTGGGCGGTTGGGGCGGATAAAAAGGACAAGAAGCATCCTGGTGGGTTGGTTTTTATGAACAGTCTGGCTGGACATCAGAGTGTCATTACGGCATGGCAGGCCATGACCACCGCACACAAGAGCCAGATGGTCTGGTTCAGGTATGGGTGGATTACCCTGAGCAGATACATGTATATGAATGATCTGCGGCTGGAGAAGGTCAAGGCCAAGTGATGTCGGCATATCTTTTGTATTCATTTTTGAATAAAAAGTGGGCATTTTGGATCATTAAAGCTCGCCCATCCTCTGTACATTACATGTAAAATATGAGACAAACTCAATCCATTCTACTCAACCTCGCATTTGAACCGCCATGACATCCAAACTCTCCCATCAATCCAAAAAAGGAAACATTCCAAGTCGTACTGTTTGAGCAAAGGCGGTGTAAAACGGCATAAATAGGTTGAATCATCATCAACTGTTACTTGTGCACGGACCACTATTCGAGCTCTCCCAGTGCTGGGCAACTGACAGCAGACAGCAGCTTCCCTGGCATCAATCAACATCCATTCACTCATTCACATTCATTTCATAAGAAATCAACAAACACCACAAAAACTCCAAATTCAAATTTACTTTTCCTCACAATTACAGTCTCTTTGAGAGTTTTAAAAAATGGCCGACAACGCAGACGACTCAACAGCCGTTTCGGAACCCCTCGATTTGGTCCGTCTCCTCCTTGACGAAGTCGTTTTCGTAAAGTTGAGAGGTGATCGCGAGTTGAAAGGACGGTTGCATGTTAGTTTTATTTTCTCCCCCACAACATCACGATTCATTTTGGTTTTGATGACTGATTTTTGAAATAAAAAAAAAGGCATACGACTCGCATTGTAATTTGGTTCTGGGAGACGTCGAAGAAACTATTTATGTTGTGGATGAGGATAATGATGAGGATGATGAAGATGTCAAGGTATTTTTCTACTTGAACAAATTTTTTTTCTGGAGATGAGAGATACTGATTGAAGGGCTTTATAGACAATCAGCAGAAAATCCGAAATGTTGTTTGTCAGAGGCGATAGCGTTGTCTTGATTTCTCCTTCTCATGGATAAAGATAATATTCTTTAACTGATGGATGGGTTTGGAATGGAAAATGGAATAAAAATGAAAGCTTTTTTTTTATCTGGCAAACTGATTAAGCAATATTATGAAGATACATTCAGGGCTTGGGATTTTTTTTTTCTCGCTCAGTGCGGAACGGTGAATGAAATGTCGAAAGAGTCATATCTCACTCACTCAGCGAAGCTCTCTCAACGGTTGGATTCAAGCTGAACCTCTTGCCCGCCGCTTCTGCATAACGGTGTATCGAAGAGGCGAGGTTCTAGCAGGAAGGCGACAGTGAGGTAGGAAATCGCATTGGAAACAATTTTGGCCTTGTGGGTATCGAGCCGTCTGGCCGAGTGCTTCCAAGGTACACAAGTCACGATTGATGAAGAGAAATCGAGGTTTTTGGAACAGTATAAATATATTTTGTATGCGGGATGGCACCTTCTTCGACCCATTCTCCTGCATCTACATCCCCTTCCCCAACGGCCTCCAGTACGAATGGGCACCCAAAGCTCTGGCCAAGGGCAAGCACGTCCTCTTGGAAAAACCTTCCGTCTCAAACTCTGTCAAAGCTAACTTACTCTTCAACTTACCCATCTTGAGTCCAACACTTCTTCTTCTTCTTCTCCGGCTCCAGTAATACTGGAAGCTTTCTATAAGCATCAGTTGGATGCTTTTGTGGGGAGGATATTGTCAAGCAGGCTAAGATGATTGATATGGCTTATGAGAAGGCTGGGCTGGGGTTGAGGCCTATTAGTGGGTTTAGGCTTGGGGAATAGTAAGGGGCTTGAAAGGGGTCATGTTTTCTTTCCTTTAGTTGTCTTGAGTGTTGCTAGACTTACTTTCTTTTCTTTCTTTCTTTCTTTCTTTTTAAGCTGTGCTAGATCACCGTGGCAACCTCCTTTCTGTAGTAAACATTAGTGGGAAAGGGGGTGGATCATTCTCAAGTCCTTCCAGGGGACAAACCTTGTTTGCATGCATTCAGTATATCTGTACCGGCAATCTTTAGACTCATGGCAACCCAACGGGTTAAGCTATTAACTTATTCTATTCCTTATCGCTCAAAGCCTCAAACAGTGATCCTCTCCTGAAAATTGACCCTTCTGTCAGGCTACGTACTTTTATTGAATTCGATCGGGGTGATTCCGTCAACTGCCCATGCAACCGCCTTGACTTTGTTGTCGGGCCCGCGCTTAAAGTCCAACAAAAGCATTTTAGGCTCCCACCAGCTGATCAGGCACCGCGACAGATACTCATCATAGGTTTCCGGCATGTAGCTGAAGATATCGTGGTGGTAGTGGTGTAGCAGGAAGCGCTGGCTTTCCACGTCGTTGAGTGAAGCCCACAGTTTGCCGTCAGAGTCCTCCTCGACAATGACCCTGTAATCAACACATTCGAGAACATAGGTGCCAATAACTTCAGATGCAGCGGGCTGCGGCGTCCCATGCTCCTGATTGTCAATGACGCCCTGCCTAAGCCTGTCAAACCACCTCACGTACTCGACAGTGCATTGATCCGCAGCAGAGGCAAGATCCGCGTGTGGCTCAAGGTCAAAAACGGCCTGAGTGAGATATTGCGCGATCCAATCTGGCCCATCACCCAGGGCGATAGCGTTTCCGAGCACCACAATGGCAGTTTCTTTCTCCGGGAACAGATAAAAGGATGAGTTGTATCCGGGTTTGGTTGCCAGTATGCGAGATTGCAAGGAGGTGGGGTGAATTCTTGCCCAGGTTGGGCATGTTCTCGCCTAGATAGAATCTGTTCCCAGCAATGTACCCTAGCTCTGCTGGGGTCAATTGCCGAAAGACACCAAGCCCATAGTACTGCTCGAAATGTGTTTTATTGTTAAGAATGGTGTGAGGTCCAAACAGTTTGGCGATGTGTCCAAGAACCGGGGAGCTTGGTAGCGTGGCCTTATAAGCCTGAATGAGATGCTTGGACCATTGGATCATGTCGCTCAAACATGACCACATTCCTACTGCAGGAGACCCAAAGTTGTCTTGATCATACAAAGGGTAAGAGATCTGCGCAGGCACCCTGTCACCGGGCAGGGCCATGTATGGAATGCTGCAGTTCCCATCGCTCGTTGCTTCAGCAGTTGTGGGAAACGTTCTCTTGAGCGAAAGCGGGCCAAGGAGTCTCTCCCTCATCAGAGCCTCCCATGTGTGGGTAGGAGCGCCTCCAGCCATAACCTCTGTTACAGAACCCGCAAGTCCGTAGAGGGAGTTGTTGTACACATAGCCAGTCCGAAAAGGGGCTTGGACAGGCAACATATTGGCGATGGCTACGGCAGAACTTCGCTGCAATGGCATGTGGGCATCTGCTTCAAGCCAGAGGGCGTCGAGCCCTGAGACGCCAGTTCTGTGTGAGAGAGCATCTGCAATGGTCATCCTTTCTCCCACGAGCGGGTCCCATTTAGTCTTGAAGTTGGGGAGATGATTCTTGATGGGCATGTCCCAAGTATGCTTTTCGCCGTCAATAAAGGTCGAAACCAATGTCGAGGTGAAAAGCTTGGTGCAAGACGCTAGATTGTACAATGTATTATCGTCGGCCGTCAGGTTCTCCTTGACATTGCGGAAGCCAAAATGGTGGGTGAATACCACTTGGCCTTGTTGAACCACGGCGCATGAGAGGCCTACTTGTTTGGAGACTTTGCAGAGTTGATTGATGGCCTCGCGCCAGACGGCGGCATGTTGGTGCTTCAGCGACATGTTAGCATGGAATCGACTCGGAAATTGAAGAGACAGTGGCTCACAAAATCGTCTGGCATTGTTGAACTTTGGAATGAAGAGAGGGGAAACAGTCAACCGAGTGGAAGGACTGGGGCGGGACATAGGGAGAGAGTGGGAGAGGGGAGGGGGCAGAGCCTGGGAGGGGTGCAGACCACTCTGGCGTTTTGTGTACGAGTGTGACTGCGGGGGATCATCTGAAGTGGTGTGGAAGGGTGGCCCAACGTTTTTCTCGCCGCATTTTGAGATTGCCGGGGGGTTTCATGTTTCTATGTGGGCACTCCTCAAAGACCATGTTGCTGAAAGAGGGCAAGGACGAGACATCTAGCCTGGCGAAATGGGTGTCGGAGCGCGGGCGACTTTGACTGGTGAGTTGTAGACGTGGGGGAAGGGAAAATGCGAAGGCGACGAGGAGGCAGGGACCGAGTGAAAGGGATGAGGGAGGGAGAAAGTCGAGAGTACAAGAAAGCGACATCAGAGAGGAGGGTCTCTATTTGTCTTTAATCCGGTACGGCTCCGTTGACTCTCCCCGGATAGGTCGACTGTGTCCCACGTCGTTTTTCCTCAACTCAACTCCCAAAAATATTCTTCTATTACTTGAAAAACAAATCGGTTCTTTTATTTACACAGGCATGTTTTATTTCAAAAAGGGATATTTTATTTCAACAAGGTGTATCTTATTTCAAAAAGGCATATTTTATTTCAGAAAGCCATTTTTATAATCAAGTACAATATCGCGCTGTCAAACGTAGGCCGTTGAAAGTTGGAGGACACAGTCGACCTATCCGGGGACACAGTTAACTGTGCCGTCGCGCTTTAATCGGCTTAGGGTTACAGGTGTAAAGAATGGGATTGTGGGAGGTGCTGTGAGGTCCAAGCGAAACTGGAATCTCTTGGCGGTTTGCGTGGGGCCAACACACAAGTTTTCGAGCAATACATCAACTTCTTAATCAATACTTTTTACAATTGCAGCTTCCACAACACACTTGGGACAAAATCGTTAATATCATTAGAATGTTTATAACTTTCTCTTTCAAATGGTGTATTAATTTCTATTTTTGGAAGAGGTTGCAATTTTCATGTTGCTTTTGATCACGTAATCAAGAGGTATGACGTAATCCGATTAATCTCAATCTACGCAAAAAGAGTGTTTACATCTATCTACAATTTGTGTGTTGGCCCGCGCAAACCGCCGGTTTCGCTTGCACCTTACAGTGATAAACTGCATTGCACAAAGAGAAAAAGAAATAACGGAAACCAAATATGTGAGAATCGCTCTGACCTGTTTCTACCTGGTCTCTCTGATAGCCACCCATTTCGAACGCTTCAAGAAACCGCCTCTTCCATGTACCAGACTCAAACCAACGGAAAAAAATCAAAACCCTTTTTCATCAAGTGGATCAAGAAGATTAAACTCATACCAGACTCAATGTCCCTCAGCAGCAACAGCCACAGGAACTGTATGCCGCTGCTCAACCGCAGCTGAAGCATCATCCTCTCCATCTTTAGGAGACAACGGCTTAGACGGATCGTACCCAACACTCTTGACGATACCCAGCCCTTTCGTCCGTCCCTCGCGGAAGAGCAATCGATCACCAGGAGCCAGATATTCCGGCCGCTGTACAAATCTGAAAGCAACTGTAGCCCTGTCTCCAGTCCGTATAAATGGACGGTCGACATCAATGATGGCGCACGTCTGAGAAACCGGTCCAACGTGTAGCATTGCCTGGTATTTTGTTTTGATGGTGGTAGCGTGTGACAGGATGAGCACTATAATTCAGGTCAGTACAAAAATAAGCTCATACAAGCAAGCCAGCCAAATGTACTGTCGACCTTGTTAAAAGCACTGTGACCTCGATAAGCCCTCGAGCCCGGCACGAACATCCCAGCCTAACGCGAATGTTGTCCGAGTCTTTGCCTCGAGCCCGGCACGAATAGCATCCCAGCCTGACGCGAATGCTGTCCGGGTCTGGCGCGAATGCTGTCCGGGTCTGGCGCGACTGGGCCGTTTCCACCTTGTATTGAGGGGTAACAAAATAGCTCTTTCAATAATCGAAAACAGTACTTTTAACGGCGATAACAGTACATTTCACTGGGTCGCATAAAACTTGATTAGGAGCAACAACATACCTTCTGCCACAAACTCACGGTACACCTTGGGCTGTTGCCCATCAGCCTGTTTCGGCAACACCACCATTCCCTTCCTTACGTCTTTCCGCCGTATCCTCCTCAAAGCAAAAGAAGCAGACTGACCAGCCGAAGCAGCAGGCACACCTATTCGTTTCCTCTCAATCGAACGGATAGACGTTTGCGTAAAGCGACCAAGCGAGTCTGGGCCGATCAGCACATCGTCACCCGCATGAATAACGCCCGATTTCACAATGCCGCTAACTACCGTTCCCACGTGAGGAACACTGAACGTGTCGTTCACATGAAACTCGAACGAGGCATCGGCGTCGTAACGACCGTGATGCGGCAGAATGTTGAGGAACGACCGAACCAAATCCAGGTTCTCGCCTGTGACATTGGAAACCTGAAAGATCGGGCAGATCCGCTGAGAAACGAACTGAGTGGCCGTGTTAATGCACTCTTCGTGATTTTTGATAAAGATTGGGATTTTCCTCGCCCCCGGACTTTTCAGAATGCGAGTGATCTGAGTTATCGTTTGCTCAAGAATCTGCGGAGGGCAAATGTCGATTTTGGTGATGACCACCATGACCGGCACATTCAGAGCCAAAGCAATGCCGAGGTGCTCTTTGCTCATGCCGATCAAGCCGTTATTCGCCGCCACCATAAGCAGGCAGTAATTCGGGCTACTAGACAGCATGCCAAAGACCGTTGTTCGCAGATACCGTTCGTGGCCAGCCAAATCACTAAAGGTGATAACTTTTGCGCTGCGCTTTCCAATCTCCTCCCACGACAACTTGCGACCAGGGGTATCAGACACAATAACCTGACCCTTGGTATCAAATCCCATGATCTCCATACCAACTGAAGACGTCCTCCCCGTCTCAATCTCGTGTTTATGCCTGAAAAGATTCACTCTTGCCTTTCCTCTCCCGTCGTCCAAATCTCCTTTGACAAGCACGCCCAGCATCGAACTTTTCCCGGCATCAACATTACCCACCACAGCTATCCTCGTCTCAATCACGTCCTCAACAGTAGCCGGGGCTTGCCGTATCATGACCTTCCCGCTGCACTCCCCATCCTTGGTTGGCGCTCCATCCACCTCTCCTCCGACATTCTTGGTCAACAACAGTTTACAATTAGCCTTCAACTGCTTCGCGGCCCCTACCAGCCGTTTATACGCCACATCCCATTCCTCAACCGTCAACCTCATTCCATCCCCATTATTCTCAAACCCAATATCAAACACCGTCTCCCCGTGGCCCTCAGCCAACCGATCCCTCACCACTTCTACCAGTTTCCCCAACGACTCGGCATCATCATCAGACGCGAGCAACAAATCCCGTAATTTGACGTGGGGAGCCGGATCATCAGAAAGATCCAAGCTGTCAAGAATATCATCCAACTCCTCATGATGCTCAAAATCCGCATGCGCGCTCGCGCCCGCGGCAGAAGTCCCAGCAGTCGCAGCCGCTGCGGCAGTTACTTTTGAGCTCGGAAACCTCAAGGCTTGTTGTTTTTCAACATACTCTGCGAAATCGCTCAGAGCGGCCTCTCCTTTTCGCTTCTCGTGCGGTAGTTGTTTGGCGGCGGATTTTGTAGCCATGTTGACGATGGTATGTATGGTAATGATTCGGGGAGGTTTCGAGGAAAGGAAAAAAGTCTTCCTCTATCTAGTTGTAGTTGTAACTCAGGTCGTTGTAAAAGTTAAAGTAATTGCGCCTTTTCGTCTTATTACGGATAATGAAACCATTGACTCGAAGTAAATATTTAATCTTAAAAAAGAGGATGACAAAAAAACCGTTTTCGTCAACGATGGGAAGCTCGGAACGCTCTGACAAAAGTAAATATGATATTCTGATGCAAAAGATGTGGGATGCTAAAAAAATCGGTCGGAAGGTATTCAAGGGTGTTCTTATAGAAGAAAAAAATTGTGATTCTCTGGGGGCTGGCTACCAGGTCGTTCTTTCGCCGGCTGAGTCGAAGCTCTGTCGAGTCATCAGGTCGTGGCCTGCTTTGCGGTGAGTGACGAAAGGTGAGGACAGCTGCTGCTCGTTTCGTGTCGATAAGCTCGCTTATACAGTTAACCCCCCTGAACGTCTGTTAGCGCGATACTTGTGCTTGATTTTGAACATGCCTTTTTGAAATCGAAATCGATTATTAGAAATGAAAAACGCCTTTTCATTTTAAAATAGGCCTGGTTAATACGAAAAAAGCATTCTCAATAATAGAAATGCCTTTTGATAGATAAATAGCCATTCCCTCAACGAAAATGACCTTTTGAAAAATAGAAAGGCATGTTAATAACCAGGGAACATCTGTTTGCAAGATTCTTTAACCTCTTTATTTGATAAAAGTCCTTTTTATTTTTTTGTAAGGCCTTTTTAGTTGTAACACGGTGACTATTCATCTCTATTTATCCTTTCTCATATTTTAAAAAGATGGTTTGATCCTAAACCGGGCTCATTTATACTCAAAGAGGCCATTCCGGTATCAGAAAAAGAATGTCGATGATCAGGTAAATGTAGGTATCGTGCTAACAGACGTTCAAGGCTGCCTGCCCAGCAACATGGGGGGATTTCCCCACCTTCCCCACAAACCAAATGTCAACTGTCTGTGTGATTCATCTCCATCTCCAACGGTATGACATTGACCTCAATTCAACGAGTTTCAACAACATGTTCACTTTGACATGGCATGTCACAAAAAGGGCGCGTATAATGTTTCAGCTTGTACTCGTTTGTGTGTCAATCATATTGCTTCTATCTCGTATTTACACTCTCCTCTTTCACCAGTTTTCAATTCTATAAACCCAAGAATCATGTCTCCCCAATCCCATCTGCTTCTCCTTTTTTTTTGTCGTCCATTCCCAACAAAACGCCTTTTGAAATGCAAAAACTTTTTCCCTGCCGAGTATGCCTTTGATGCTGGCCTCCCCAAAAAAAAATACTTTTTCTTCCCTCTCCGAAATTAAATATCTCCACCATTTTTGAGTTCCCATTATAATATGATGACGATACCAGCCAAACAGCTGGAAAATAAACCGATGAAAATGCACTAAACAAAAGACAAAAAAGACCACTTGCTAGGCTTGTCGTTCTGGGGGTATAATGCAAAGCAAAACATAAAATACTCTTTCCTCCATCATGTACAGAATGACATGTTAAATATCAATGTATTTCTGTGGTGTTTCCGCAGCGCAACGTGCGGGCCCAGATGAAAGGGGCTTTTCACCTCCCGTCAGAGCTGACCCTCCGGTGACCGCTTTGATGGACAACATCTTCAAAGAGAGGCGGCGGTTCGTCTCCAAATCCGCTACCATCAAGAGGCTCAATCACCTCTGCAATTGTAGCATCTCCGTGTAGGAACATTTCATGCGAATATGCAGGAGGGCTTGGGGGTACGTCCTGGTAGATTGGTGGTGACTCTCGGTCCCAGCTGATTCCAATGCCACCGCGTTCCGTGAGAATGGTACCAAAGTGCATGCGCAGAATGCGCCCGACGCCAGTGTGGGTGACGAGTGCTGGCTTGTTGACTGGGGCCCACTCCTGAGAGACCACCATTTCAATCATCAGCTGGTGTGTAACCTCGGTGCCGTCCAGCGTCTTGGCGTCGCAAGTAGACCTGGCCGACTTGGCCACGTCGTACTCTAGCTCGAGCTCAACGCTGCTGTCGGTTGCGCTGGTGTAGTTACTCTTCCAACCACTGAAAAGCGTCTTCTCCCCGATCACGCGCGTCTCCGCTCGGATGATTCCCTTTTTCTGGCTTGAATCCTCTACTTCTCCGACCTTGGGACTGTGGCGGCCACATGCAGGCGCAACCGTCTTGATGGTCTCCTCGAGTCTCCACGTGAGCTTCTTCAGCTTCCAGTATTCAATCGTGTTGACCCTGGTGTTCAGCTTCGCAATGCCGTCGAGTCGAAGTGACAGGTTGTACCTCCCAATCGGGTGAATGACATGGGGGTAATGAGCGCTGGCCTTGATGTTGGTCGGAGGAAAAACGCGAACAGAGTGGTGTGGGTGTTCTGAGACGGGGAGAGCGCGCTTGACATCGAGGGTCTTTTCGAGCTTTACTGGGGAGATCGGAACAGCGGTTTTCGGGATGGCTTTGGCCTTGAACTCGTACGTTATCGCAGCCAAAGGAGTGTCCATGCTAGCGGGTAAATGTCCGCCCAAAAGGACCGAAAAAGGGAATGAGTGCTGGCCTGGAGTATGAAATGTCAGCGTCTCTCCATGATTACAATTCTTTTTGTACAGCCCGACTCACCTTTTGCAAGAACCAAGGGATGGTCCAGCAGGGTCCACTTCTGTATCTCAGTAATCTGGCTTGCGCACTCATTACAGTGGTCTTTGAATGGCTTTTTTTGTGTGGTACGTATATTCAGTGTTGCAACAAACAACTCAACCTCCAACGACTCTTCCTTTATGTTCAAGAAAAGCTGCCCCGAAACAAGAGCTCCAGTGCTGGTCTCGGTAGTTCCGTGCAGAATAATTGGTGGTGACTCGAGCTGCCAATCAATTGTTGCAGGCGCAACAGAATGGGTTTCCTTATTCGAACGGCCAAAGTGTATGCCGGGGAATGAAAGTCTGTGATGGTGGCCGTGCTCTTTCTCCTTATGCGAGTGAGACTCGGACGAGATGCTGCTTGTTCGTGAGTCCCCCATCTTCAGGCGTGGCGAGTATAGTGGAGCATGTGAATCCCGCTCCTCGTGAACTTCCTCCTCTGACGAAGCATATGATGTGAGCAGCTCTGATCTCCCACGACTTGACCCGCGCCCCGTTGGTGAATCCCGCCTACGGCTGCTCTGGTGTGCTTTTTTTGTGAGTCCAGCGACCTGGTTCTCAATGGTATGTGTTGAGGACCTGAAAAAATCTACGACCCTGTGCGGCATCTTGTCTATTCACCGGAGGGGCAAGTGCTAATTGAGTTTAGGCAACTAATTGGCTACAGCCGGTGGCTTTGACCAAGCCCAAAATGTGATGCGCCCAGCACGCTTAAGCGCGCCGCTTCCGCTTTTTTGAGGAAAATGCGGGGGACACTCGGAGGAGTCGACTGATGCTCGACAAGTCCTCGTGCTCTGTGAATGAATGATTCGATGCGCCGAATGGAGCGGCAGATGACACTTGCCCCAAAATCCAGCTGTCAGGTGCTTTTGACGTCCCGTTATCGGTGTTGACCCCTGTACGTTCTCGCCCTTATCGCTTATCGGTTCTCCAATTCCTTCCTGAGTGACGTCGCGAAAGTCGACAATGCCGGTGGCAACCGAAGTTGAAAGTTTGGGTGTGTGGTGGGAAAACGGTATTGTTGAGTTGTATTTTGTAGTAACAAAAGCAATAGATAAAAAGTATGACCTGCTCGGGTTATTCTAGAAAAAATAAACGCCTTTTTTTCAAGAACTGAGGCAAGGGAAACAAGTTCATTATAATATTTCTATGGCCTGCCGGACAGTTGACCCGGGGTTTCCATCAAGTAATTATGTGTAATGGATGGCAAGGGGGTGTCAGGGGTCCACCTTTAAAAAAAAAGTCCACTGCTGGGCCACCACCGAAGAGGCGGCAGGGCCGCGAACAAACCCAAGTTTTGATCCAAGGAGTCCGATGGGCTTGCTGGTCTAAGATCTCTTTGTCACCTTGGTCACCTCTGACCCATTCGATGAGGAGCCGTTGGAGACACGGTGCAAACTTTCGAGCCATTCCGGGCCGTGTCCGTGTTTTCCACCTGAGGCAAATCACCTGTCTCCATGGTTCGTACATTTTCTTTGGTTTGACCATGTCCACGTGCCCAAGTCAATGGCGTATTGGGCGGCCTTTTGTTCAGCGTATACAGTAGAAGATGCAATTGGCGAAAGACAAATACTTTGCAATCTACAGATGAGATCACACAATATAGGACATGTCGTGTAATGTAATGTACATGTACATGCAGATCGTTCACCGGTAGATCCCGCTCCTGTCAGCTAACTCTTGGTACATGTATAACCCATCCATCAGCCGACGTCAATTTCGATATTCCGAGAAATCTACACACAACATCCGAAGCCGCGAGATCCGTGCTGATTGATGAGTAAGGTGTAAGCTTATGGATGCACAAGTTGCAATTCCCATGCCGAATATGGCCTTTGCTTGTGAAACTATCTCGGATGTTTTTTTCCTTTTGTCCCACCGCTCTTTTTAAAAAAGATCGCATCATTAGCCGAAGCATCTTCGCTGTGTTGCCAGAATTCTCTCCATGACTACCAAAAGAGGAAACACATGTTCTAGGTCCCTGGGCGGTATCTCCACCGATGGTCAGTTGAGTCAAAAGTTCAGTGACACAGTTCGACATCCGGTCCCATACATGTCAAAAATGCAAGCTGCGCCGGTGGAGCAGCAGGGTCACAAGGAGAGGTTCCTGCAGCATCAAGCACGATCCCAAGACTTTTTCACCACTCTTTCAACTTTTTGAGGGGATCACCTGGTCTGTCTTGGATCGCCCGGGGGCGCGCACAAAGCCAATCGACTCCACAAGCACTAGTGTAAAGAAAAAAACAGAAGAAAAAAAAACTCTTTTCATGGAGTGTTCCTCATGGAGGGGTTCCTTCGTTCCGTCTCATGCCAAGGTAGGTACGGCGCCTTTGTTCGATGGCTGCGCCGTTTTTACCATGACCTGAGCCGAGAGATGTGTTTGACAGGCAGATCTTGGAAATGGACTTGGCAAGTAACACAAACTCGATGCCACCCAAAACTTGGCAAGATGACAGACATTCTCTCAACCTAGAAGGAAAATATCAAAAGTTGTTTTTTTCTTGTCTAGGTACTTGCTTTTGGTAATTTTCCAAGGTTTTCAGTTTTTGACGTCGCCCCAATTGCTCGTGCTGTGTGGCAGAAAGAAAATGCTAGACACATCAAGGAAAATAATACCCCGCAAAAGCTTTTTTTGACGCTAAAGACAGCCTTATGACGCGATTTGCTGGAACCCCCCTTGCTCTCAGTTTTCCAATGCTCTTGGGCGTCTGTGGGCTTTTTGAGAGCCGGGCTGAATTCCAATGTCGTATTCCAAAAAAGCAGGGCAGCTCACGAGGTACAAAGCTTTCCCGGCTTTTAATTTTTCGCCCTGTGGCTCGGGGCATGTTGGAAATTTTTTCACATTTCCTCGGAGATGCTATTCCGACGACCAATTCCTTTAGTGAGCTGTTTAATTTTCTCCAAATCCAAGTAGCCTCATGTGTTCAGCCCGATGCACCGTCGTGGTTTGTGTTAGGTAATTCCCATCGACTCTCAGCCAAACAATGTGGTGTGCTGCATATGTTGGAATGCTTGGCTTTCTGCAATCCTTCGATTCGAAAAGCATGTCAACCATGCTGATTAATGCACAATTCCTGGCGCAGGTCTCCCATTGGATTGCAACCCTCGGGTGTCAAAGAATCATGTTGGAACCTCAGCTCTCACGCCATTGGAGGCCATCCATGCCATCGTCTGAGGTTTGGTAACATTGACGGCTGATTCTGTGTTTCTTGGTGACTCCGAGTCCTCTGTGGTCACACTGGTCAGAGAGTTTGTCATGGCCCCCTTTTTAAGATTTCTGTGGTATTTACTCTAACTACGGCCAAATCCGTTGTGTCGGACCCGGCCGATGTTGCGGGATCCCAGGCCGGACTGAATGAGTGGGCCGCTAAATCAAATACCGGAACGGACGGGGGGTGGGTGCTCGTCCCGAACCATCGGACCGGGGTATCGGGAGATCCACAGTTTTGAGTTTTTTAAAGATTGATTTTAAATATTTCGTTGCCCCCATATCAACAATATTGAAAAAGTTCAATTTTGATCTGTGTATTATTGCGCCATCTGTGCATTTCCAACCTCACCGGCCGACTCACGCATGAAATGGAGCTGCATAAGCTGCCCCTGATGGCATATTCCATGAATGCTCCCACTTTTCCACGTGTGCAGTCACACCGCATCCCGGTGACAGATTGTGGAACTCATAAACCGGACGATGGACCTGGTGGAGTTGCCCATTAAACTTTTCATCACCTGGGCTTGAAATCCTTTTTTTCATGAGCTCCATATTCCTGCGGCTATGCACGGCTTATATTTTTTGATCTGGTTTTTTACAATTATTCGATCGTATCATATCATCAGATTTGCTTTTTTGATGCGGCCCGCCACAAGTGCATGGGAAGTTTCCAGCTATGCTGAACAGCAAAAGGATCAAAGTTGGCCTTTTCCAGTCGTGTGAGGTAGTCCTGTGCTGCAACAGCTTCCACCAGCACATTAAATCCCTGGTTAATATCTGCCTCTGCACCTTCCAAACTGCGCGCCTCCTTCGAGTACGAGTGTTCTGCCTCCCCATCGTGCTCGTAGTCATGGCTTGGGGCTTGTCCAGATCGTAAATGCTTCAGCATCTCCCGGGCAGTAATGAGATGGTCATGCGCCCGGGTGGCAACCTGGAACACGGCATCCTGAAGACCTTCAGCCCTTGGACCATTGCGAAATACATCCTCCTCCCTCAATCCTGCCTCCGCCATGACATCAAGAGGTAGCAACAGGGCCGGGCTTCTGGTATTTCCCAGCTGAGTCCCCGACGGTCCTTTGATAGGCTGTGAAGGAGCTGCCAGAATTGGAATTCCACGAAGGGTCGTGACAATGCCGTAAGCTTTGCCAATGTGACTTGCTAGATGGTCCATATGTACAGACTGTAAACCCATTGACGCCAAAGTCATGTACATCAGGGTGGCATATGTATTCTCGGAGTAGTCCTCAAGCGCGGCCAAACTAACAAATGGCTTGTTCTCCATGTGGCGCTCCCGTGTGTTGATATAGCGTAATAGCCAGAACTTAAACGAATTGACATTTGCGAGACCATGTTTTTCCTTCAGTTCCCTAACAGACGAATCCAACATGATCGAGATGGGTTCTCGGGGAGGGTTGCCGTCAAATACATTCTTGAGCGTGTCGCGCCAGAATTGCATGCGAAGTTTGACGATGGTAGGGTTTGAAACGGTCTCGGGCAGACGGGCAAGTTCGAGGTTGAGGGTGCGGAGGGCGTCGTAGGCAGGCAGAGCTGATCGTGGGAGGAATCGTCGAATCAAGTAAGCATCATTATCACCGTTTCTATCCCAGACAGAAAGTCTCAGTACACCGTGTTCTGTTCTAGAACCAGACGCAAATAACTCTTACTGAAGCTGTTTTTCACAGTATTCCTGAGCATTTCGACGGTCCTCGGGGGTGATGGTGGTGATGCCACGGCGCACTTCAAAATTGCGACCAGGTATTTTCTTGAGGGGAGCGACAAAGCTCCTCCTTAACCCAATGACACCATCTTCAAAAATATTATAGTGTCAATAACATGTTGGTAGTCATGACATGACAATTGACAAGAAACTACCTACAGGTCATGGCAGGCGATGAGGTTCAAATGCTCTTTTTAAAATTTGGTTGTCAATAATTGAACTCATCTCTTTTTTTTTTTTTTTTTTTAGGTGCTTTCAAAGAGCTTAATTTGACGCCAATTCGCTTCAATGACGAAACTGTGGGTCTTTCATTCACCTTCAAGTAAAAAAGCTCTTAAAGTTCTAAGTAAACGCGGTCACCTGACGGCGGAGAGCAAAGAACGCCAAAATTCGCGGTAAACGCCTGTCTGGCGCGTCTTCCAGGTCTCACAAAGTCTATCTTCTTCCAATTCAGCCACTTTTCTCTGGGACCCAAACTTTTTGGTTTTTTTTTATCCTTGGGACAAAACCGTTGAGACTTTTACAATGGATTCTAGTAACCCAAACGAGCATCAAAGCAAAAAGCGACGTTACTTTGCTTATGAATTGTATAGTAACGACAATGTATCTTCTCCGCCAAGTTCGGTTACCGCCCCGACTACACCTCCGGCACCAGCTTCGCCTACCACCATCACCACCACCGCCGCCGCCGCCGCCGCCTCAACATTCGACCGCGAGACCTTTGAAGCCTTTGTAGGAGAAAATGTCGATCCAAATGCAATTGCAATTATCCAGGATTATTGCGGAAGCGACCTGGATAGGGCTATTAACATGTACCTCGATGGCACGTGGAAAAAACTCAAGAAAAAGGCAACATCAACTGGACGAATCGCGCGCGCAAACGATGGTAAGCACACTTCCCGTCAACCAGTACCTGTGCTTCAAGCAATGCCCGAGTTTCGGTACATTGGCGCATTTGGCGCCGAGGCATGGGCAACTACAAGTAGCTTGAATATTTTGAAATATGGCGATAAAGTCAAGATCGAGCGCCAGAGGTTCCAGGTTCAGAGAACCCACTTGTCGAGTCGTCAAAGTGCAGCAGCAGCAAGAAAAACTGATGTGGTGGTTCGTTTCACTACTCTTGATGGCAAAGAAATAGGACGTTTGAGCAAGGACTCCTCAGATTGGGTCTCGGCATTGATGGATCAACAAATCTGTAGATTCGAGGGTACATGTGTTTTTGCGCCTGAAAGAATACGGATCAATGACACTATACTTCTTCAAATCAGGTGCTTCATGCTAAGGTCTTGCTTTTTTGGGAGGGGCTTTCAGCTCTCGGACAACAGATCTACAGGTCTCTTTGAAGCATCAGAGACGCAGGAAGAGAAGGATCTGAGACTGCGACAAGTGGCACTTGTCAAGTTATTTGAGCAGGTCGGCCTTGTTCCTTCGAGGGGTAATGCGGCCGCGGCACGCAATGCCCACGAGTCCCGACAAGGGCTGCTGCAACAGGCTGAGATGGCTGAAAATAAGGAGAACATTTCATCCTCCCCCAACAGTTCGGACGACAACGAAGATGGTCAAGAGCTCGAGCAAGATCAGCTCGATGCCCTTTACAAAAAGGCTCAGACTTTCGACTTCAACACACCCGAAGCTGAACCTGCCGAGACGTTCAGGTTGACTCTCCGACCTTACCAAAAGCAATCGCTCCACTGGATGATGGCCAAAGAAAAGGATGAGCGGAATAAGGAACGCGAAAGGTCCATGCACCCCCTCTGGGAGGAGTATCTCTGGCCCGTCAGAGACTGCGATGACAAAGACCTGCCTCAAATTGCTGGCCAGCCCGCCTTTTATGTCAACCCCTATTCTGGAGACCTCTCTCTGGAGTTCCCTGAACAAGAGCAACATTGTCTTGGAGGTATCTTGGCCGATGAAATGGGTCTGGGCAAAACTATCCAGATGCTCAGTCTTATCCATACTCACAGGCCGGAAGGGCATGACCGTAAACCGGACACTTCCGTCAACGGTCTCCAGCGTATTCCAACAGTCAGCCGACGAAACACGAGCTCAACCGTTGATGCGCCCTTCACCACCTTGGTTGTTGCACCCATGTCACTCCTTGAGCAGTGGAGGAGCGAGGCGGCCAAGGCCTCCGTTGAAGGCACACTCAACGCCATGGTGTATTATGGAGCCGACAAGAACCTCAACCTTCCCAATCTGTGCTGCGAGGCAAATGGTGCAGATGCGCCCAATGTTATCATTACCAGCTATGGTGTTGTGCTGTCCGAGTTCAGCCAGATTACCTCCAAGAACGGCGACCGAGCTAGCCACCGAGGTCTCTTCTCACTCAACTTTTTCCGTGTCATTCTCGACGAAGCACACAGCATCAAGAACCGTCAGTCCAAAACGGCACGAGCTTGCTACGAGATTACAGCAGAGCATCGATGGGTGCTGACTGGTACTCCTATTGTCAACAGACTTGAAGATTTGTTCAGTCTAGTTAGGTTTCTTAGGGTGGAACCATGGAACAACTTCTCGTTCTGGCGCACATTCATCACGGTGCCATTTGAGTCGAAGAATTACCTGAAGGCATTAGATGTGGTGCAGACAGTCTTGGAACCTCTAGTCATGAGGAGAACGAAGGACATGAGAACTCCTCAAGGGGAGCCTCTGGTACCATTGCCACAAAAGACCATCGAGATAGTCGACATTGAGCTCTCCGAAGCAGAACGAGCTGTTTACGATTACGTCTACAGCAGAGCAAAGCGAACTTTCAACGAGAATGTGGAGGCTGGAACAGTTATGAAAAAATACACGAGCATCTTTGCACAGATTCTTCGTCTGCGTCAAACCTGCTGCCATCCAACTCTGATTCGCAAAAGAGAATTTGTTGCCGACGAGGAAGAGGCTGCGGCGGCCGCGGATGCTGTCGCAGGATTTGCGGATGATATGGATCTTCAATCCCTCGTTGAGCGTTTCACGGCTGAACTAGACGAGGCCGCCGAATCCAACAAGTTTAGCGCCAATGTTTTAAAGCAAATTCAGAGCGAAACCACAGATGAATGTCCCATCTGCTACGAGGAACCCATGATCGACCAGACAGTCACGGGATGCTGGCATTCAGCTTGCAAGAAATGCTGGCTTGACTATATTAAGCACGAATCGGATAAGCATCAGGTTCCAAGGTGCCCACAGTGTCGTGAACACATCAACCTCCATGACCTATTCGAGGTTGTTCGTCACGACGATGATCCAGAGGCCAAAAAGTCCGGTACAGGACCACGCATCAGTCTCCAGAGGGTTGGTGTCAATCATTCTTCAGCAAAGATTGTGGCTCTCATCAAGCACCTTCGTGAACTTCGACGAGAGAACCCTACAATGAAGACGGTCGTTTTTAGTCAGTTCACAGCGTTTCTGAGTCTTATTGAGCCGCATTTGGCCAGGGCAAACATGCGATTCGTGCGATTGGATGGAACAATGTCACAGAAGGCACGCGCGGCTGTTTTGAACGAGTTTAGCGAATCCAACAAGTTTACTATTCTCTTGATCAGTCTCAAGGCTGGCGGTGTTGGTTTGAACCTGACCAGCGCGAAACGAGTGTTTATGATGGATCCATGGTGGAGTTATGCTGTTGAGTCTCAAGCCATTGATCGAGTACATCGAATGGGCCAAGAGGACGAAGTCAAGGTCTACCGGTTCATTGCCAAGGACAGTGTTGAGGAAAGAATGTTGAAGATTCAGCTGCGGAAACAGTTTATGTATGTGTCCTCCCCCGTTGTCTAACATACTATATGGGCCTTTCACTAATTCGAGTTTTACAGTGCCAAATCGCTTGGTATGACATCAAACGAGGAGGAGAAGAGGATGCAACGTATTGAAGATATCAGGGAACTTCTCAGCTAAGATGTTGATGGATCCCCCAGATGCGTTGTATGGATATAATTATGGATGAGAAGTGTATATTGGTGTGTGTTTATTTATTTGGGAGTTATTCTCAATAGTCGGTTTAAGGCAACGGTACCGGCATAGAGTTAGAGTTCTACTTGGTCATTTGCATTAGAGAAGGATGTCTGGTTCGGGGAAGGGGCTTCGATATAATTACGGAGGTTCAATCTTGGATTTAGCGTGACAATACCTTTTGGGATCCCATAATTCTGTGTGTCGTCAATTGATGTGGTGAAGTCTACTTTCATGTAACAAACATCCCATGGCCTTGTTCTCTTCTTGCCAAAAACTTCTCGAGGAAGAGGCAAAAATCTCCCTTTTTCCAAGACTAACGAACCCGTTCTCGCGCGGTCGGTGACGGAGAACAGTCTTCAAGCTCCAAGCCGGGCGGTTGCTGGGGGGAATAAGTCTGGAAGACGGTTTGTTCTTCTAGACTGAAGGATAGGTATAAGTATCCAACCCTGGCTCTCGAAGTTATATTCTCCTTTTTTTTCTTCAACCCACATTCATTCTTTTCTTCTTTTGACAATCATTTCACCCATTTGCCTAACTGGCCAAAAATCAACAACACATTCTTTCTTCTTTACAACACAACAAACTATCTTCACAGCTTTGACAGTATTTATTTCAACACCCAACTTTTTACATACAACTCTTTATTTTCTTACTTCATATACAACTCTTTTCATTTTTTCTTCTAAAAACTCCATAACCATCAAAATGAAGTTTTCCATCACCACCACCATCCTGGCCCTCCTCATCACCCTCACCTCCGCCCTTGTCGTCCCCGTCCCCGCCACCTCAGACAACAACGAAAACGACAACGACATCAAACAAACCTACAGAGGCCACATAACCTACTACGACGTCGGCACCGGCGCCTGCAGCCGCGGTTCCTCGGCCAACATCGTAGCCCTCTCAGCAGCTCTCATGCCCGCCGTCGACGGAGGAAGCATGCGCGGTCGTCAAATCAGCATTCAGGGCACCAACGGCAACAAAGTAACCGCCACAATCAGAGATAAGTGCTCTTCTTACCCGAAAGCAGGAATCGACATCAGCAAAAAGGTATTTAAGGAGATTAAAGGAGGAGATTTGGGAATTGGAAAGACAGAGGTTGCTTGGAATATTATTTAAATAAATTTAAAACCCAGTATAATAAACAGTTTAATTTTTTTCAATTTATTTACTTGTTGAGGATAATAGTAAACAATAACTAATGATTTTTCATTTTTCTTTTCTGTTCTTTTCTTTTTTTTTTTTGGTGGGAGAGAAAAGAAGATAGGGTTTTGGTTATATTTTACACAATAAAACTTGCCACAAGAAGTTTATCAGTTCTTCCTTTGTGTTTGATTCATGTTTAAAGTTACGACCCAAACTATCATCATCAATAAGATACACAAAACCATTTCCCTGAGCTTCTTGGTTCTCATGATCCACACTTGACCATAATTCATTACTTCTTAATCCTTCGTATGTGTAAGAAACAAATCGTATATTTATCTGTTTACCCATGGAAACGTATACCTGTATGAGAGAGATATCAAGACAAACACGATAATCATTTCTGTCGTCGTCGTCAGCCTCGCCACTTCTATCAGCATCTTCCTTCTGGATCAACAAATCACCTCTTCTTCCCCGCCAAAGGTGACTCCTCTACATCGTTGAGGCTGATCCCGCTGCCGGTCCTGACTCAACGCCATCAACACAAAAAAAGGTCTCGTGATAACCGCACAATTCTTCCACTTACAGGGCGTTTTAATTTTAAGAAAGTTCCGTTATCTTTTATCTTTTTTGACGGTAAAGATGGGGGGAAAGGGAAAAGCCACAAAAGGTAAAAGTGTGGCTTTGAGAAGATAAACTTTTCGTTTTTTCAATGCCCTTTCCCATTGTTGAAATATCGAAAGAATATATCTTGCATCTTCTCTCTTCCTCGTCGTCATCCGAAGCAACTTTCTTCGCCACTGATGATTTCTTCCTTCGGATTCATCCGGTTGCCAAACATGACTCGACCGGCAAAATCAACCCTGGCTGGAGAGAGAGAGAGTTTGTTTACTTTGAATGTTGTGTGGATGGCTGCTGACACGAGTGCAGGATGATAACATCTCCAAAGGACCCGGGGATCGATTGTGGGTGATGCTGCAAGGTTATCATGAGGAGGCGCATAAGAGGCAGTTTCCGGAAATTTCTGCCCAGAAAACCCAAAGCAAGATACTGAAGCAACCAGACATAACAGACAAAGAAGAACGAGGCGCTTTGCATGCGTATAGAAATACCCCTACATGTCAAAAATCCCAACACCCAACCCATGGTCCAAAGTGGCCCAAGGGCTCACGGAGTTATTTCTAGGGTTTCCGGACGCCTCTCCGTCGAGTTCCCGAGAGCTACCAGAAACATCTTATGATGCAGTGTGGCAGATGTGTACCATCGCCTCTGCCGAGGAGTTCCGCAACGGGCTCATGTTTGCGTCGTCTTTCTCAAAGACACTGATGATGTGATGACCATATTGCTTCTACAACGGTTCAAAATCTGGGGAAAGGCCCACCGCATCCAGGTCCCACGAGTGTCTGGCGCTATCAGGACGTCCGTAAGAACCAGCTGACACAGACACATTGGGATGTATGGATGTATACAACAAAGCCCCTGAGGACATTTCCACCAAACATCCCTCCATCCACACCAGCCCAAAACGGCTCGAATGAATCTCATCTGATCAACCTCATCTTCGCCCCCCCGGATTTCATTAGAATTATTATGTGACATCCGACCTTGACAGGAACGTGGCGGCCAAGCTCCCATTCCAAGGGGCAAGGATAAAAAGAGACAAGCTAAGACTCTAGCCAGGCAAAGGGATATCTGAACAGAAACAAAAATAAAAGCAACAGCCAACGAAGAGATAGCGGCGCCACCTCCGGGGCCGCAGGCGCTACCAAACGGGTTTGGCGAGATAAAATCAAACATCTCCGCCCACTCATGCCCAACATCAATCCGCAGAAAAAGAAACTCTCCCCCCTCCCACATCGCCTCTCAACCCCTGCTCCGCTTGCGTAGCTTATGTCACTGTTACAACCCGCCGCCACACCGCCTTTAGGGATGCTCACTTTTGCAAAAACCACTTTTTGTATACAAGAGACTGCCGAACAAAGCCTCGACCGATCGAGACTGGCTCGATGCCCAAAGGTGTAACAAATCACACTCGGCCGAGTGATATTCCCGAGCGTCCGGGATATGGTTACAAACAAAAGACAAGGTGTAGGAATATATCCTCCAGAGCCACGTCTGTCTTGTCTTTTGTTTCCCCCCTCTCGTCCTGCACGTAAGAAGGGGGGAAATCCTTGGTACTGTTTACAGTGCGGTATCCGGTGCTGCACGAACCTGTCGCCGAGGCCACCCTCTCCCCATCTTCCTCCTCACTCCCCCCCCTCTCCGTGTCTTGTTGCTCTGCTTCCCCTCCCGCCTCGTCTTTCCTCATCTTGTAAACACCCTGGCCCCGTGCCTCCGCATTGTTGGGACTCTGACACTCTTCTTGGCTCGCACCATAACCCCGTAGTGGATCTCTTTGCCATCTCCTGTTTTTGTTACCTGGAGTCGATCCGCAACAGCCCCTCACCCAACCCCCTTGAGGATGTGTTGTGTTGCAGTGACTGCACTAGCTGGTGTGACCAGCGGTCAGTGGATGCTAGTGTGTGTGGGCACAATGCTGGGTTTTCAGGGAATGGTCGGGTTCATCCTCTGGAGATGGCGGCACAGGGCTTAGTGTCTCCCATCACTGGATGGCGTGCGTGCTCTCCCAGTGAGATGGATCGCCTAGGTACTTTGAACGCCCCAAGGTTGTTGGTATGCACCCTCCTGCCGGCGACAGCTTCGGGCAACGATGGCCTGCCTCTAGTGTGTCCCTGCCGGCTGGGGCCATGGCGTGCGGGAAGGGTCCGATAGGAGACGTGATAGGTATCGTACATTGTGCAGCAAGCCAACCACCACCATCCCCCAGAGACACTATCATCAGCTGTGTCATGTACCCCAACAGGCCAGCAGACCACTCTCGATTGCTCATTTTCCGCCCCGAATGCTTGACAAATGATCATTACCGCGTGGGCGGGGACACTAGCCTGCTCGTAGTGTAGCTCATTGTCAGGGGCCTAGTAACAAAATGACGGGATTGAGGAAGCGAGCGCTGTCCTCCATCGCCAAGCAGAGTCTTTGTTGTCTCGGGTGGGTCATTTACCCACTCTATAATCTTAACACTTGATGCTTCTTTCTGCCTGGTTGACGGTGGAGAGGCATCGGATCTCGACATGATCTCGTGTGTTGCTGTCGCCCCTCGTTTGTTTTGTTGTTGTCTGTCTTGTCTCCCCTTTCTACGAACCCACCTTTGCAATCAGGGGGGTCGACAAGTTTTGCTTATCCGAAAGGTGGAGTTCCACAGCAACAGAAATCTGGAGTCAGCAGTCACAATCTTTTGAAGAGTAGGGACCATCCATGTACCGCCGGAACACGTCAACCGTGACGTAGATGGCGTCAAGAAGTTTTGACTCCATATAGCGGAGTGTACGTCCAAGTAAAAAGTAAACATATCGGAGTTGAAATCGGCACTCTCGCGGCGAGTGTGAATAGCATCAAAGTAGCAGTACATACATACCACATATGCGGTGCGTTCCGTACTGCTGGGTAATCTCCTTGGCTGGAAACACCCGAGAGACACCTTTTTCGACAAACGGTTGGTCGGGTCAGAGACTAAGATCTTACGCTACTATCGAGCCACATGTGCCATTGCAGATCCACGACGGCTAGTTTTCGACTTGCATGATTTGATGTTTCTCAGACAAGAACCTGCTGTTTTATTTAATCAAATCCTCGCGTGTCCAGGTGATGTGATGTGAAGCAGAGACCGAGTTTCGGCGAACCCCGCTGGGAATTGCAATCATTCATCGTCCATCGGGTGCTGTCATTGCTTTTGTCAAGCCATGCCAAGGTGGCCCTCATCATTGCCATGCTCAGCAACTTTGAATTTATGCGAATCCTCTCCGCCAACTTGCATCGATTTTCTTGAGAATTGATCGGCTGAATAAAGGCTCCAAGCACACCTGCGGCACGGTTTTTTGAAGAATAAGCTGGCGATCATGTCTTTCTACCGCCTGGATTATTGTGTGTAGATATCGTTCGGTACGTGTAACCTAGGTATATGTTACTAGTGTGTCCGAAGTGCTCGAGAGTATCCGCATTTGATGTTCAACCAAGCAATTGCATGACCATTGAATTTGCACTGTGCGTAATATTCCCGAGCCTTGTGATGCTGTATAGGTACAGCATCTCCACCGCAAACTGCCACGTTATTGTTTCTCAACGAGGGTTTATTCAGCGTATTCGGAACCCCAGATAATCCATGCTCATAACAGATAGCAGGCACCTTGTTGGGAACGTGAAGGGAGCAAGGCACGGAGATCAACTTACCATCAGATGTCCCAAAATCGTACAGGCAAGCGAGCTATGCGGGCCCTTGAACGTCCCGTCCTCGGCGCTCTGTCAAATCAATGTCCTTCCCCGCTTGACCGTACTCTTAAAACCCGGACCAAGCCTGCCGTGATGAGGTTCCGCCCACATCCCTTTGGCGGCGTGGTGGTGACCGTGGTGGTTGACCGCCCGTGCCCACCGTCTACACCCTTGAACCCGGTAAGGTGTGGAAGAAGAAACAGGGATCACCAGCCACACGGACTAAGAAACCAAAAGCGAATGCGGAATGAGTTGGTGCGGAGGTGGTTGTAGTCGGTAGTGGTGTGTACAAACTGTACCATCCCCTCTTCGCCGAGATATCAAATCAGATTACGGGCTAATTAGATGAGAGAGAATCGCCAATCCCCCATGCTTCCGAAAGGAGGATGCTGCATTGTTGGTGTGGTTGTGGACGCGCACGGCAACCGAGTCCCGATATTGCGCATATTCTCACAGGTTGTGCTCGCGCACTATTTGCACATTTCGGGAAGAAACGTTGCCGAGGGGATGGATTAAAAAAGATATGCACGTCGGGTTGGAGAAGAGGTGCGGTTTTGATGTAAAACAATTGACCTGTTTTTGCCTTGGAGGTTTTGTTTTTTTCTTAACAAAATGGCATGTCGAACCCAATCGACAAAGGGTCTAAACTATATTTTGGCATGAACGGAATTGGCAGCCAAACCTGGAAAGACATCCTCGGAGAGGGTGAAAAATCAGGAAGCTGCGTGCTGCAGGTAGGTAGGAGGTGATATTGGCTTCGTCACGTGCATGTCTGCAGCTGCATCTGGAAGTTGCACAGTTTTAACCCCAGATCAATGCCCAGATCAGAGATCAGAGACATGGCACCTTCCTTCTCTCTGCAGTACCGACGTCCGGTGGAAAACCGCAGGGCCACGCGAGGCAGGAGCAACAGTCATCAGCAGTCAGCATTGCCGTCAGCATATTTGGAAATCCTGGAGTGTTCTAAAATCCTTCCAACGACGGGCATTCTGGAAGTACCTTACCTACGATGCGGCGTTGATGAGGGGCACTTCCCGTCTCTTGGGAATTAAGCCGTCTCTTCGCCAGCGACGGGAGTACCGTCCTGATGGAAACCATGGCGCTAAATCTCGGTTTAGCCTATTCAGGTAGTTGTTGCATCGAAAAAAAAAACACACCACAATCATGCTGTCACCAAACGTCATTTGCTGACCTCAACTGCCTTGAGCAATGAAACATCATGCGCTATACTCCATATACAAGTTTCACGAACCTCCGACTCCAATTAGTATACAGTGATAAAATACAAGACCATGACAAGAATTCTCTCCCCATTTCAGCGCACCTGTAAAGAGTATGTGCCCATTGACATGGCACGATGCTACCGTAAAACATGGCGCCCAAGAGCAGCTGGGTGTGATAGTCGGTTTGCTCTTTTTGGCTAGCCGACCTGCATCTGTGCCCCGGAGTAGCGCGCCGCAAGTTTTGGGAACATTGAAAACAAGAAAAGCGGAGGTCGGGGAATACAAGACCCCAGTTTTGAGCTTTTTGGGCTGATCCCTCTGAATACCATCGCGACCTGACCTTGCCATTTGCTCAGGTGTGTATCACATATCTGCGAGTTTCTTTTATGGAAAAATAAATTAAAAAAAAAGAAAAAAGAAAAAAGAAAAAAATTGTAAGCTGGCTTAGTCAAAAGCTGACCTATCCAGACCGACAACCGGAGCTGCACTCCACCTTCTTGTCGGCCATTTCCGTCCAATGATGCGTAAGATAATTCATATTCATACTCACACTCCGCACACCTTTCGCGAAGGGACGTTGGGCTGGGATCAATGCATCATGTGCCCAGGTGGTCACGGCTACCGCGATGCGCGGTAAAAGACGGCCCAGCTCATCAATCAACAATTTCTGCTTTCTCCCTCACCGCAACATCTCATGACATGGCCTGTTACGAACAAATTAAGGAATGCCAATAATGCGCGTAGATACCACCCACTTTTGCCTCGAGTTCCGTACATCCCGAACTCGCCGTCCTATTATGTGCACATGTTGAATGTATCTACGGCGCAATTGGCACAGCAGCCATCTCATCCCGGCTGCCTGGTTAGACGCAACCTCCCCATATCTGAGATGGGTGGTGGTGATTGTGATCAATGATGGATGGATGCATGAAACAAAAAGTTCCAGGGTCCGATTTCCTTGCCAGCCTGGCTTGCGCTAGTCCAGACCAGGCAATAGTATCGCGAAATGTGGATAAGACGGGGTGAAAAGAATTATCGTTTTTACTGTCCTGAACAACCAATGAGAATGGAGGCTGTGGTCTGGGCTCTGATGCTGCTTGAATAGGCGAAACGCTTTTGACCTTTTTCAATGCGATTGAGTAGTCTGTGTTGCGTGTGATTGCGACAGAAGAAAAAGAAGCAATATAAAAAAAGAAACCAAAGCATTCCGCAAACGGAAGAGCTGGACTAGGGTCCTTCTGCAAGTGGTGTCATTGGCGCCAGATTCGCGAGGAAGCTATGGCCACAAAAAGGTCGTCTTTTTGCAGATTTGGGATTCAGAGCTTGTGGTTCATTTTCCAAGTCCGGCTAGGCAATGCGGCTTGGTTGTTGTGTTAGCCAGGCACAGATGACTTTGAAGAAACATTCCAGGTTGACTACTTTTCTCGGCCGAGGTGTCTCTTTCAAACGAAGGCCGTTCCGGCCGACCACCCATCCGACTGCTTCTATTTTCTTTTCTTTTCTTTTTCTGCGCAACTTGCCGCTCGCTTACGCAGTCGTCCTTCTCTTCCATTCCTCAAGATGCAGCTTTGCGCCATGCAACACGAGGATCGACGGATGGAAAAAAAAGAAGAGATACACGAGTACATCGAGTTCGAGGAGTTTTCTCTTCCAAACATCCGGAGCACAGCATATCCGGGTCTCTCGGTTCCCGTATGAAGGGTTACACAAGAGAAAAGAGACTAAACACACGTGAGGCAGGTCGCCGACTTTTCAATCTGTCCCAACACGTGGCAGGGGTATTTTCCATGGCGGTTGATGTGATCGGTAGTACGGAATACATGGACGGACGGGTGGTGATACGAGGACTCGGCTTATTCAAACGGAAGTGTTTGCGATCGGACCGTCCATCCATCAAGCTTTTGTGAATGTTTGCCTCTGCCGGGAATTTTTTTTTTTTTGGATCACCTTGTGACCATGTCGCTGCGTCATCTTTTCATCAATAATCATTGTTCATCCAAAAGTTCTGGTACTTCCCGTCACCACTTCACCTTGTTCATGGAAGATTCCATGGCAGCTGGTTGGTCAGTCGGCGTGTGCTCCGGTGGCTTGGTAACGCCTTCGGCACGAGGGACAGAGGACACCGTGCCCTTCCAAGACATCGCACGCGGTTTTAGTGTATCCAGACCACCGGGTCGCTAGAGATCTGTCAACTTGCATCAATTGTCGGCCTCTTTGATGGATCAGCTCACTACACTAGCCTCTAGCCTCTTAGCGGCGGCACTCTCGAATGTATTTTTTCCATTTTCCATTTTATTTTATTTTATCCCGCCCCCACCGATTGTGTTGGGTTTAAAAACCACAACAACCACAAGCTGAATCCTTTTCTTTCTTTTTTCTTCTCAATCCAGAAACACGACCTAGTCGGGTCCCGGCTTGCATATATTGATATGCAATTCAGCTTGTCTCGTTCAGTTGAGGACTGGCGCGTTCTAGACCGCCTCGGTACGGTGATTTCATTGGCTCTGGCACGCCTGTCTGGGCTGGACTACTATCTAGACCTCTGATGTATCAGATTTCCAATGTGATAAACGACTTGTCAACTTCCCGTGTATCCTTTTCCTGATTAAGGCACTGATTGCGAGTTTGCTTTTACAAATCCCAAATCTATTTGCCACGTAATTGCTCGACCAGACAGTAGTGTACATGGAGATTAAAACGTCTTGAGTTGTTAGAATGGGGTTCCAAGTTGGCAAGCTGGTGAATGGTGGAGCAATACTCAACGGCCAAGCCGGGGACCTCGATAGCTTCGTCTCTCGATGCTCCAAGACGGGACCGAAGAATAGGATGACCTTTGGATCGTAAAGTTTTCAAATAACGATACAGTTGAGAATACCCACGGCTGTAATTGGTGGGCCAACCTGAACCAGGTCAAGCGTAAAAATCCACACACAACTCTTGGTTATTCATGAATGAGGTCCTTTTTTTCCCACCTCGTCGTTGAGCTTCTTTTTGTCTTTGCTCAAATTCGCCGCAAGAATCCCACCCTGGACAGGGAGGGCATCCCCTTTCGAAGATCATTTTAGGCCCACGACGGCGTCAAACCCCGTTCGCTCTTGAAAAGGACGCCGGTTTATTCATCCGTCCCCAGTTTAGTCGAGCGGCCCCAGATTTGTCGGATCTTTTTGAATTCCAAGCTTGAACGCCAACCGCTATTTTAGCCTCGCCGCATCCCCCTCAAGTGCTAAACCTTAATTCAACCGTCTTTGTTTACATCGGACCTGTGAATAAGAAGTTGTCGCGACAAACAATCCATCATCACAAACCGGAAAAAAATTAGATATTTTTTTTTATATTCGTGTCGCGAGGTCCACTATGCCAGTGCAGCAACATACTTCAATTGACCCATCGTCTCGGCCATTGATCCGTTGCCTCCTGCTTACGAGGAAGAGTTTGCAGCGGCTTTGTTTGGCGAAAAAAAACCAATTGCTGCTGAAAGATGTGGCAAGCAACGGAGCCGGATCGCACAGCCGGAACAAGTTTGCCTTTTAGTGTCATTCTCAGTATCGAGTCACAATCGAGATCAAGATACTCGCATTCGCGAGAAGTTGCCAACCATGACAGCCAGTCAGGCGTGGTGTTCCCATTCAATCACGAAATCTTTTGATCAATCGGGTTAGTCTTTAAACGGAAGGACTGTCGATCAGATCATCGTCGCATCCATCCCCAGCCACTGGGAGCAGACACACAGTGTTGAACACACTGTCAGAGTCCCTGGCAATGGATTGTATCCACTTCCAAGATTTCTCCACACTCACAACAAAATTTGAATCCACGCAGACCAACGCAAAAGGGACGCGTCTCTCTCCCACATTTTTCTCTTACACGTAAAATCTGAAAGACGCACGAGTCGCCCTGATGGATCATGAAAATTCCTTTTTCTTTTTCACCCTGGCAGGACTACGAGTACATTTTGTTACCTATATTTATCTCTTTGACCGACATTTCATCGGATAATTGTAATGGGGCAGGCATCACGAGATATCCCCGATGACCTTTTTGTTTTGAGATTGTCACAGAGCCCCGGTTCTTGCACCCCGTGTCCCCTGCCCTGTTTGTTCCTCCCCTCTGATGAGCAGGGTCTGTGCGAACAGAACTCCATTCTTCAAGACCCCACAGGTGCACCATCCGTTCATAGCATTTTTATTGCATTACCCAATCATCTTGACCGTCTGCTTGCCACACCTCAACTCACCTCACCCCAACAGGCCTTCTTCCCAGTCCCGCCACCTTTCCTTGTTCGGGACATTTTTTCCCATCAGAGAGATTTCAAGAAAGGACAAAAAGACGCACGACTTGGGTACAGTGGCCGCCTCCTGCCTGTTATCTCTACTTGATCTGGCTATCAACGTGCTGTGCTGTCTGCCATGTAAAACTTGTCAAACTGATGAGATGTAGCATCTAAAACTTGTCGAGAGGGGACGGGAGCATTGTGTATTTAAACATGCTTGGGTCAGTTATCATTGCAAGGAGGCCTGCGCACGAGTCATCAGCTTTGGTGGAGTACCTATTCGGCAACCATAAACCCACTCTCCTGCTCGAACTTTAGGCACGACTGGCGCGATTACCGTAGCTGGGGGGCAAGAGCTGGAAACCCGAAATCGTTTACAATAGGTGCTACCAGCAAGGAGTGAAAACAAACTGCCCGGCAAGACAGGACATCCAGATGTACTTGTCAAACAGAATGGACAAAATACAGCCATGTCTCATGGAGATTTGTGAGAAAGAAAGGAACGAAGCGGCCTTCACAGTGCCCACTTCCTTTCCCTTTTTTCCAAGGACAGGCATGTGAGTGATCGGGTCTGACTAATTGATTGGTGCATGTGAATTTGGGTTTCTGAGCGACAGCTCACATGTCCGTTTTTGAAGCTATCAACGGAAGGGCTGGAAAGTTTAAAAAATTAAAATAGACATAAACAAAGTTGATAAATTGTTGTAATAAATTGAAATGTAAACGCAAGATGACAAACAGTAAATGCTACTGCATACAGTCATCAGTCGCTCCCGACTTTTAGACCGTATCGAAACACAGTTGGGTGGGGGAAGAGGGAGGGGGGAACAGAGGGAAGGATGTACCAGTACATGCTGTGGATCCACTTCGGATGATACTTACCAGGCCCCAGGGTTGCGTTTCTTTTTTTTCGATTGGCGACGCACAGGCAGACCCCATCCAGCTCATTTTTCGGTTCGTACACATTTCTTTTTCATTCAAGCAGTGCACTGATACAGTAGACCGCCACGAACGTGATCCCTGGAACTTTTGCCAGCGGTTTGTTAACCTCTGTACCGATACCTTGGTACATGCTGCTTTTTTTTTTCATACAAAATTTACCCCATTTCAATTTCTTTTTTGTGCTATAAAATCGGGACCTTCCCACAGGCACTAAACTCGATTTTCTCTCGATCAACGTCACGTCCCTGGACTCGACCTGACCTGTGGTACTCGCACGTCTAATCCGAAAAGATTTCGAGAAAGAAAAAAAAAAAGGAAGAAAAAAAGAGAGTGAGAGAAATACAACACATTCACTTCGATACGGAAGAACGTGGTCACACAAGACATACGTTTACCCAAGACACTCAGAGGCAGTCGAGTCGCGATAATAAACAGTCATCACAAATCACCACCTCCTCCTTCACCTCCGTTCTCCGCCCACGGTGCTAGTGATTGATCCTCGGCATCTAAGCTTTAGCACCTCACATCACTGCTTGGCGCAAGTCCGTCCTGGCCATCGCCGAAGTTGTTAGTGTCGCCGGTGCAGGCTCTTGAGAGAGAATCTGCAAGAAGTGTGCCTCCCAGGTGCAAAAGCCACGACCCCACGCGCCCAGCGCCAGGCCTCTTCTGGGTGCGCATCTTTCAGATTTGCATTACGCTAGCCTCCTTGGTCGGCGTGAACCACCTCGCCTTTCCTACTTCACCCTGTCAGTGGGAATTTTTAGCGTTGGGTCCGCACCCCCCCCGGCCCGCCACAGCTCCATACGGGTGTCCCCCTTGTCAAGCACAACCTGGGAACCCTTCCATCTGGTAGACCCAGGGTGGAATCTAGGTGGTCATCCAGAATCGCGCTATCTCAGAGACGACGGGCTTCAAAGTACATGACCTGCACAATCCCCCCTCTCTCGCCCAGCACTACTACTACCACCACCACCCACTATCATCCACCGGGCCAGACTTGTTTTTTTCCTGCATCCGCCGTCTTCAGCACCGCCTACCAAAACTGAGAGTCGGCTTGAGATTAATGCCCTCAAGCCCTGCCGTCCCTCTCACGCCTGTTCCCGCCGCCACTCCGCCCCGTGAGCCCGTAGTATGTACGTGGTGTCTCCAGCACAACATCCGACGACATCGCTGCCCCGTTCCGGTTCTGACCAGGTCTCCGGGAAGAAGTCGATTTCGGAAACCATCACCAGCCCGCTACTGTCACCCGCCAGCAGCGGCCCTATGGAACGAGGTGCGCCCGAGTACTCGCAGTCAGGTTTGCCGTCGCCCTATCCAAGTACCGTTGGCGACAATCAGTCTGAGGCCTCATCTGCAGATCACGCAACTGCTGCGCCTGCAACCTACGCAACGCAGCAGGAAGTACGGCCTGCACCATACTCGGCAACGCCCACTCCAACTTCGTCTGAATACGGTGTTTACCAAGGCCCCGGATCGGCGCGGTCTGCCACATTTCCGGACAACACGCACACCCACATTCGTACCCATTACCCAGCTAGCAACCACGGAGGCAGCAGCGGAGGTATGGCGCAAGCAACAACAAGTCCGTCCATGTCTATGCAAGATGGACGCAGCCATCACACTCCCAATCAGAAGTCTGACACCGAATTGCCTATAGATCCCTCGATAGCAGCTCCTACTTCGACCGCATATGCTCACGCCCCATATTCCCCCTACGCGCCGCCACAAGACATGTCCCATCCCTATCAGCCGCACCCCGGTAGCGCAACCATGTACCAGCAAGCGCGTCCAGACTGGGCTGGTTACGGTCAGACTGGTGGTCCCATGCCAAGTCACGTCTTTTCGCAACAACCACCTTCGGCTGCTGCCCAGTCGCGCCCCAATCAGGTATGTATCCGTGATTTTCCTCGGAGCAAGTCTGAGCCTATGGGAGCTTTGTATCATCCGGGATACAGGCCGAGTCTGTACACCGCCAGACATAGTCAGGTTTGAGGCCGAAGAAAAATTTCCGACAAAGTCTAGGCGTTGATGACTAATATGTGTTTCCTTGTCTAGGTGTACTCATTTGTTCCCATTCCCGGTGCTCAACAACACAAGCGGCCCAGAAGAAGATATGAGGAGATTGAGCGCATGTACAAGTGCGGTTGGAACGGATGCGAGAAGGCATATGGCACTCTTAACCATCTCAATGCCCATGTTACAATGCAAGCGCATGGCGCAAAGCGAACTCCTGAAGGTAAACAATATTCCCTCCAATGCAAGATCGACGTGCTCGCCTTTCCCAAATGTGATCCTCTCGAGTGTTTGTTTGGTTCATTTGAGGACCAGGGGGGGTACACTAGCACCACGCTATTTATCCATTAATTTGGACTGATTTGATGGTGTCGGCGTGCCATAGCTTGTGAGCTAGCGAGCCACCGGCAACCAGCTTGTCGGAATCACGGAGCTACTCCATCATAGAAACACCGGGCCCAAGCTAATATCGTGTGAACTCGTTTTTAGAATTCAAGGAAATTCGCAAGGAATGGAAGGCCCGCAAAAAGGAGGAGGAGGCGGCTCGCAAGGCTGAAGAAGAGCGCATCAGGACTGCCGCCGCCGCTGCTGCGCAGAATGGCGACTCTACCCAGGCGGACCCTGCGCAGCCTCAGACAAACTACTCAAACGGGCGGACAGTGCAGCTTCCCCCTATTGGGTATAATAGCCAACAGTATCCTGCACCTCCTTCGGCGAATATTGGGGTTACTCTGGCTGAGGGGTACGGCAGCAGTCATGTCTATTCTGCCTACTCTCCGGCGACTTCTCCCTACACTGCCGCCTCTCAGGGCATGTACAGCCAACGTAAGGCCCCCGCAGCATGTTGTATTTTTTTTTGAGAAATTACTGACGTTGACTCTAGATAATGGCGGTCAGGCTAATCACTAAAACGGTCTGCACTGGTGATGCGTGTTTTGAGACGTTGGCATGCAACTGCCGCAACTCCTGCACGGGTTCGCGAGAAACCGTCAGGGCAGAGCAACAAATACAACAATACCTACTACAAATGCGATTGAGCCTAATAATCACACCCTCTTCGACGGCCTCGCACAAAACAGACATTCATAAAGTCCCTTTGAACAGACGCAAACAATACCACTAATACCACCTTTCAATTTATACCAAAAATCAGCGGATTATATCGTTCATCATGGATTTCATCATTCTCCATGATGGCTAGGAGGCAGTGGAGTGGGGGCTGGGATGGGTTCTTTCATCAGCATCGTTAGGTTCAAGCGTTGGTTGGTAGCATTGTGTTGTATCGTCACTTGCATCTCTGGCGCGTTTTTTGATTGTCTGTTTCCTCTCAGCAGGTTATGTTTTTTCCGTTTTTGTTTTTCTGTTTTCTTTTTGTTTATTTACTATTATTTTGCATGGTTTCGGGGTTGAGGTGGCACTGGCAATACCCAAGAGAAGGACTTGAGATACGGAAAGTTTAAATCCCAGCGCCGAGATGGTCTAGGCCGGTGTGTTTTTTTGTCGAGCAACAAGGTTGAGGTTGGGGCGCCAGGGGTGGCGCGCGGCGTTCGGGCGCTAGCTGATAGAGGGGGAGAAGTTGTGGTCGCATAAAGCGGCTTGTACATATCAAGTGTGCCGTGGAAAGTATTTGTGCATTGGAAGGTGACACCATTCGTTCAGAAAAGTTGTGGAATAGTACAATTATTGGGGTTGCTGGCGAATTGTGCATGATACCCTACTCTCATTGCTTTTCTCTCAGTCGATTTTGTTGGTGATGAAGTTGATGTAATTGCATAAGCAGAGTGAGGCTCGGCAAAGCAGGGATTTTGAAATGACGTGCATGTATCTCTTCGGAAGAGATTCTAGAAGACGGGTTCCAGACGGGAAAAGGAGAAAGTGTTTTCCAAGGTGACACTGAAAGGGGGCCAGCTGCGAGACGGGTCCTGATGGTTGTGTTTTTTTCTTGTGCTACGGCGCAGATATGCAAGAGACATAAACGCGCGCCCGCCCTACTGCCGGTACTGGGAAATCGGCAAGGGGGGTTGGAAATGCGCAGCCGATGGTACTGTAAAAGTAAGGTACCTGGGTAGTAAGTATCGGTACTTTGTTCCCTTGAGTAAATAACCTCTCGGCGCTTTTTTTCCCTTCCATCCACGACAACGGGAATATACATAGATGAGGAGCATCGCATGGCATTGCATGGCATAGCATCCGGACGGGGTGGCTTGCTTGCTTTGGTCTGCAAATCATTCTTACAGCAGAGACATGCACGACGCACGCATGTTTGTTGTGTAACCGCACTTTTCGGAAGAAAAAGGGAAAAAAGGGGGCGTGATCAACATGACCCAATATATATATATATATATATACATGGGATTCTGTTACACAAAAGGCAACAAGAGAGGATGGAGATGGGGGGAGAAAATAAAGGAAAACAAACCAACTGCCGACAATTCATATGCGCCGTCAAGGGTAATACATAGCTCCATACATGTCCTGTAGAACAACAGGGGGAATGATGACGACGATGGTGATGATGAGGTTGCTTTTTTTCCCCGATGCCGATGAATACGAGCGGTCGAGCAACTCTCTTTGTTCTTTATTTATTTTCCACCAGTAATTTTCCATAAAGGACCCTCTGATCCTGTGTTGTGTTTCCAACACACAACATGCTTGGTGAACATATGCAGAGAGACGACGACGACGACGATCTTTTACTTTGCAATAACGCCGAGTTTCGGTCCGAGGGTTTGTCTGTTTGCATTATTTACTCCTTCTTTTTTTTATAGAAAAAAAAATACGATTTTCTCAAGCAGTACAGATACTGCGTTATGCAATATACCATGTAAAACGTTTTCTCTCATGTCGTGTAACCTGAGAAAACGGCTCTTTCCGCTGGATGGAAGGAAAGAAACAAAAAAGTCTTGGACAGAAACACAAGACTGGCCTACTACCTACGTACTGTGACGGGACCCTGGCAGGTACATACATACATACATACTTGCCGTGGCATCAGATCATGGATTTGTGATTCTTTCCCCTAAAAAGGAAGGCGGCCGGTACATTACATGCAGATGTATGTACATACATTACATACATGATGTATCTGTACATGTGTCACCTGCATCCGTTTGTTTTTCTTTCTTCTGTTTCTTTTTTTCTTTTTTCTTCTCCTTTGCTTGGATGGATTGGATGTTACGTTGTTTTTTAGTCTAGATATGGCGTGTATTGCTTTTACAAGGGGAAGCTAAACTAGTTATTCCTTTTCCATCCCGATCCCGATCCCATCCCATCCCGCACCCTACCCTACCTTACCCAGCACGCTGGAAATGAGACTATACTAAAACAACCCGGCCGCAAATCACCTCCACCACACCTCGGGAGTCGGGGATTTTTTTCTTCTTCGCATTTTGGGACCGGATGAACGGACGGTGTCGACGCTAAAATTGACACCACTTTTTTTCGGTTTGGACTCCATGTATAACTATTTGCACTGTGTGTTGCGGGAGCGGCCGCTAACCCTTGGGGCAAAACATCGGCCCACGGACGGGAAGGTGGATTCCCATCGCAAAGGAAGCGACTCCCTCCCTCCACCCTGAACATCCGGGGTCCGTCCCGTGTTCCGATTTAAATAATCGGATGAAGCTTTTCCCTTTTTGAATTGTAAAAAATCTTCTTCTAAACAAACGAAAAAAGGGGGAAAGATGACAAATGCAAGTTACAACTTGTCAAAAAATGCATCTGTGTTTGAAAGTGGATCCCAACACAAGATCGGACGGAGGGGATCATCAAATGTCAAGCAAACATGACAAGCGGCTTGAACTTTAATCCTTTTCATAACCTACCCAGCAGGAGCTACCTTCGTATAGGTGATTACATTGGCCCTTTTGTCCCGCACCAGGAACTTTTCTCTCTCTCTTTCTCCAATTTTTTTTTTTTTTTTTTTGCATTTTCCAAGTGACGGAAAAAGCACAAAGTTGGGATTCTGCACTCCCTCAATTAACCACTCACCCGTTTGCGAACAAGTTTTCCCGCAAGCATCGTATCCTCCCGCCTAACACCAATTCGGCATCCCGGATTTTTTTCTTGCTAAAAGTCGCAAACCTCATCAATTGAAGCATACCTTGATCTTTAATAACCCACACAGCACCACCGGCAAAATGTTGAAACGATCTCTCAGCCAGTCCTCCCGCTCCTCCAGGGATGCGGCGGACCAACTTCAAGGAGCAATGGCGACCATCATGGAAACCCCCGACCTGCACCACCAGCACCAGCAGGATAATACAGCAGCACACAGTAACGGAAGTCCGACGATCGACTACTTTACACTCGGAACCGGAGGAGTCAAGAGAAACACCTCAGTTAGATCAAGAGTCAGTTTCGACCCTTCCGAGTCTGGCGGAAACGACGCAGACCTTCTTTTGTCACCTACTTTTTCGGATGCCCCCACCTCTCCCTCGCACACCCCAAGTTTGTACGGTACTCTGCACAAATCCAACTCGGGAAAGCTGTCAATCAAATCGGCCAGGTCTGTTCGCGTCACGGGAAGTCATCCGTTGGGACAGTTGAGGGTCCATCGGCCTGAAAGCATCGACTCGACTCTTTCAGATAAAAAGAAGCAGTGCTACGAATGTCTCAGGAAGGGAGATGTTTTCAGAATTATTGATTTGCCCGATGACTTTGTTGTTGGATTGGACGGCATGGCCATGACGACGAGCAAGAGTCTGGCTGGGTTCCGGGACATTCCGCAGGGGGCACATTTTCTTTGGGTTCAGCAGCCGGGACAGATTTCGAGGAGCGGATACTGGTTTGTTACTGATAATATGCCAGGTCAGATACGGATGAAGCAGTGGGACAAGTACAATGAGGTGCTGGGGCCCGTTGTCAGCAAGGTAGAGGACCAGGCCGAGAGGCAAGATATGGAGTCTCGGTATCTCGAGATGAAGCCGTATACCTTGAATGACGCGGTCGGTAATAATTCGTCAAGTGATTGGACAAGCACTCCAACTGGGGTGTGGCGGACTATGACGAATGCCATCTCGACGCGGTACCTTGTGAGGGTTACTTCGAATCGCCACACTCAAGAGTTTCACGTGGATACGATGGACTGTGTGTGGGGAGAGTTTCGGCACAGCACAACCAAGAACTTGACTGGTGTCAGTTGTGAGTTCAAGTTCATCACGAGTCAGATCTTTCAGGACTTGAGGGCCTTGAACGGGACGGCGCACGTAACGATGGATACGGCACCGAACGTGTTGGGTTTGTTGCAAAGCGACCCTGAATTGACAGAGGAGGATATAATTGCTGAGCTGCAGTTCAGTTTTGTCATGGGAACCTACCTGACCAACCACGCCTGTCTAGAACAGTGGTGGGAAATGGTATTGAAGATTGTTATCAGGGCCACTGGTTTGGTTGGTCCCAGGCCAAGCTTGTTGAAAGGGTTGGTGCAGACTCTTTGGGCGCAAATGTTATTTACAGAGGAGCATGTGAAGCCCGAGAACGAGGACGGCGGTGTCATGATGAGTTCGTGCTGTGGAGGGCCGAATAGCGACAGGACACCGTATACGTTCAAGACACAGATGAAGGGCAAGTTGCTGAAGGGACTTGTGAGCTGCGAGAAGGCGCTGGCGAGGGAATTTGCGGGGAAGGATGGCAGGAAAATGACGCATGATGAGGCAGAGTTAATCGCTGTTTGGGATGACTTTGCGGGTTGGCTGAGGAGCGTGGGGTGGGATCTTGGGAAATCAATTGGAAGGGATATTGAGAAATTAGTTGGAAGGGAGGGGGGTGAGGCGGAGGACGACAGTGAGGATGAGGATGATCAACCCGTTATTGTTGATTTGGATGAGGATGGGAGAGAGGTGGGTTTGGTGAGTTTTCATTGATGAGAGAGAGAGAGAGAGTAATGGATGGGGTGAGTTTGTTGTAATGCATAGCTTATGGAGTTGGTATCTGGGTTTTTTTCCCTTGGGGTTGGAGCATTGCCAGCCGAGGGAGTTTTGGGGTTAATAGGGCCGATTTTCATTCAGGCGAAGGGTTCTCAAATGGGTAATACAAAGTGTTAGATTAGTAATTAAGAGTCCAGAATATCACAATGGCAGAATGTTATTTTTTCATGTTTACTTTTGTTCAGGGGATTTGAAAGAAAAAATGACCAGGGCACATCCTTTCAGGACTGTCAGGGGGAGCTGAAGGGGGGCCGGTCGCCGTACCTAGCGCAGGGGAAAATGCGGGGGAGGGTCCCCCAAAAGCTTATCTTGAGGTTATCGCCCCCACTCTTCGTTCAACGTCATGTCATCCCTTTCACTTCACTCTCAACCAACAACCATTTTTCTATATTCATCACCATATTAATTTTCATCAAAACTCCATTAAAACTTATTTTTCAAAATGTCCCGAAAAGCAGTAGGCTTAGCAGCCTTTGACCGCTCCCGTTTAACCTCAGCCTCATACGCATCCCACGGCTCTTCACTCAAATCATCCAACGCCTCTGCGCTCGAAACTCAACTTTCTGTGTTCCGATCTTTACTTCAGCAGTTCGCTTCTACTCATTCCAAAGATATCAGATCAAATCCCAAGTTTCGTAAGGAATTCGCCAGGATGTGTACGGCTATTGGTGTAGACCCTTTGGCTTCATCATCTTCAGGGGGGGAAGGAGGGGGAGGGTCAATATGGAGTCAGTTATTGGGTAGGAGCGTAAATGATTTTTATTTTGGGTTGGCGGTTAGGGTTGTTGAGGTTTGTGGGGAGACTAGGGGGGAGAATGGGGGGTTGATTGAGGTTAGAAAGGTTGGGGAGATTATTAATAAGAGGGGGGTTGATGGAGGAGGGGGGAATGTGACTGAGTAAGTTCTTTTCACATATAATACATCGAGGATATTGGGGTGTGGTGCTGATGAAAAACAGAGATGATATATTAAGAGCTGTAGGCACATTAAAACCTCTTGGATCAGGATTTTCGGTTGTCAAAGTTGGGAAAAAACCGTATATTCGAAGTGTCCCCAAGGAGTTGAATACGGATCAGAGTGCGGTGTTGGAGGCAGTGCAGGTTTTGGGGTACGTGAGCGTTTCGATGCTGATGGTTAATTTGAAATGGGCGAGGGCGAGAGCACAAACTGCCGTGGAGGATTTGGTCGGGGAGGGCATGTTGTGGGTTGATAAGCAGGCTGAGGAGGAGTGGGAGTATTGGAGTCCGGGGTTTATGTTGGAGGTTGTGGAGGGGGAAGGGGGAGGGGAGTGAAGTTGTTGGGTGAGCTTTTGAAGGAAGTCGTCACACATACACTTTCCATCCCGCTCGGTGTCATGAGTTGGAATCTACAACTTGTGGGCGGCTTTTCGGTCTGCTATCGAAAATATCGACCTCCTCGTACAATAAGTATCACCAGGTGTTTAGTTACAACAGGGATGGGCGGCATGTTTGTCGGTTTTTTTACTAGAGGATGTGTCTTTGTACAATGCGGTTTATCACCTCCCACAATAAAGCCGATTAGAGACATGGGGCTTTTTCCAGCAAGGCATTCCATGTTTCAATAACCTCTACAAAAGAAGAAACACAGCTTTTCAAATATAAAAAGACATAGGTTATTTGGAACAGGCCATTCCATCTTTCAATAACCTCCATATAAAAGAAAACAGAACCTTTCGAATATAAAAAGGCATAAATTATTTGCAACAAGCTATTCTATCTCTCAATAACCTCTATTGAAAAGAAAATACGGCCTTTTAATTATAAAAAGGTATAAATTATTATTTTTAGGAACTTTCTTCAAATAGAACAGATAAGAAGACAAAAAATATACCTTTTTAAATGATATTTTGGCATAAGCATTGTAGGGGGTGACAAACTGCATTATACGAAGAGTTATTTTCTTTTACTATATTCAAATATCGATACCAGATAATTGTGAAATTTAGAGATAGAAAGGAGTCAATCAACATGGACTTAATGAGATAAAAGGGCATAAAGAGGCCTTGATGCGAATATTACCCATCTGTTATACTACCATAAAATACAACAATATACATATCCACCCCTTTGTTTACCTAATCCCAGTTCCTTATGACTGCCATCAAACAGAAATGCCATGTAAAATGCCAAGTCCGAGCCAACCAACTCCAACCAAACCATAATTCATGTACGCTGGGGGTATCTTTATACACAATAATAAGCCAAGCTTTGAAAGCAAAACACTGCCGTCGAATTTCCATCAACTGGCATCAACGGAAAAACTTTTCCTTCCCTAAGAGGAAAGAAGCCTAAGGAGAGAAGAGTTGGATGTGGTTGGAGTCACAATGTCGGCAGTTCCAGACTCAACTCCCTCCTCGGTAAGAGCCACTCCTTCAATAACCTCGAGAGGCTCAGATCCAAACATCTTCTCCTCTTCCCCGTTTTCTTCCATGACCGTCCGAGGCTCTGCAAGCAAAGCAGTTCCCTCCGTCTCTGTGTCGGGAAGTGGGGTGAAGCATGCAGACACATAACCGGGGCTGCGGGAAGCAAGCGAGCCAAAAGAGGGTTCTTGGGCCGTGGTGTATGCGCTCAGCCCGCTCGGCTCATCGTCCAAACTCGCTTCCTCGCTCATGTTGACATGCTCTTCGATGATATCTACCGCGGTAAGAGAGTGCGACTCAGACCCTGGTGGTGGGCTAGTTCTTCCAGGGTGATCTCGAGGCTGAATTAAATTAGTATGTTGAGATTTAAACACTGATCTTTGGACAATCTTACCAATGGGACAGGACGACACCCAAGATTCTTGACAATCTCAACATCTGCGCAAGGTCTCGTCCCAATGTAGCTGAAGGAAAATCCCGTCGCAATATGAGGAAGTACATCTCCATTCAGAACGCCATTGAGACTGACCCAAGACTTTTCTCTACCAACGGGATGACACCGATGACAGACCTTGTACTGACACTCTTGCTGGTGATTCGGTACCCAGGGCTTCTCGTCATAGGGATACTTGGTCTTGGCCTGATTGAAGTTGGTGGGAACTGAACTGCGCTCTTCAGCAATCTTTTCTATAACCTTCAAGGGGACGTCAGTGTTTTAAACAGTACGGATCAACAAAACAACACGTACGTGATCTCGCTGTGAGAGAATCCTGGCAATCTGTTGCGGCGTGTAAGACTGCATCTGTTCGACCGAGATTTCGTTGAGAAAGCTGTTTTTCCGGCATCTCACATCGGGTCCATACTTTCCAAGCGTCATCTCTTGAGCAAAGCGTTGCCCGAGAGGGTCAAATGCAACCTTCTGTAGCTGTTAGAATGCACCATGATTGGAAATGAATAAGAATAGCCCCATTACCTGAATTCCCTTGCTGTTACCGTGAAAGATGAGTGGATCTCGGTCCACAACGCAACGGTAAAGCCACCCAAAAGAGTTCCATCTCTTGCAGACTTCGCAGTGGAATGTCTCTTGGTAGAAGGTTGTCATGGATGAGTGGCTGCATCTCGGGCCCCAGACACGATGGGGCGGGAAAGGAGACAGGCGGACAGGTATTTGAAAACTGGGAGGTGTTGAAAGACCTGGCGGAGGTTTCACGCGGACATTTGTGACATTTGTGACAGGTCTAGATGCTGCCGTCGTCGTCGTCGTCTCCTCCATGATGTCGTTCGAGTTGGCGAATTGAGCGAGCGCCTCTCAACAATAAAATATTCGACACCGAGCTGCGAGTTGGAGTTGATGGAAAAGTCGGGTCGCAAAAGTAATTCGAGACTTCCAGATTTGGGAAGAAGACTTCGACGTGGGTTGGCGGGTGTTTCGCAGATGATGCAGTTCTGCAGGATTCAATTTTCATGTGGGAAGGTACACTCGCAAAAAAGGGCATCTGATATTTTCCACCAAATGCAGATGAATGTCGGTTGAACGCAGGCCAAAAAAGCTTAATGAGGGTGAATTCCAGGTTTGACCAAACGTATGCTTCATCGTGCCTTACTTGTCGAATACACGCCAACGTGCGTGCCCTGGAACCTTCCAACACTGCATGTTTAGATTTTTCAGTTCCATTTTCCCAAGTTGCCTTTTGCATCCAAAAAATAAAATAAAAAATAGATAAAGATTGAGAAAAACAAGAGACGAAATTGCTGAGAGGAAAAAGATAAACGGAACAATCACCCGAGCTCTCCATCTGCGTCATCTTTGTGATAATCAACCGTCATCCAAAACAGCAAACAACACAACCAGAACCCAAAAATATATCAGAATACGACGACATGATCGTCAAGCTCATCGTGGATACTCAAGATCCCTGCGGCCCTGCGGAAGAAGAAAGCTGCCAGACATGGATATTGCTCGCATGCGGCTCAAAGCTGGGGATGGTGTCGCAATCGTTGATCGGTGGAGACAACACCAAGCATTCAAGAGCTCCGCTTAATCTCAAAAGCCACCACGGTCCAAAACAGCCAATCAGGGGGTTTCTGAGATGATAGCAAGGCCACAAAAAGAATGAGTGGATGAGGTGAATCCGCAAGGACCTGCATCTCACACGGCAAGGCGACAGGGATGGCTCAGGGGAGAAATGTTATCGTCGTCCTCTCAGCAGCTGTGAGACAAGACGCCAGCCCCCGGCAAAGGGAAAACAAAAACCTCGGCCACCAGGAGGTGCAGCCAATCACCAACGTCGCGCCCTGGCCCTGCGTTCAGGTCTCCACACGCATCCCTCCTTGGAGCTCGGCAGCGCCCCTGGTCGCGACGGGCACCCAGAAAGAATGGGGGAAAGCCCGTCAATCTCAATCCCCGATCCCCCCAAAAAACCAGCCTCCCAGTTTCTTAGCTCTTTCTCTGCTTGTTGTGTGCAGGCGGCCGAGATTTCACGACGACGACAGCGCATTTCCCAAACGACCCGCATCTCGCGACTTCTTCAACGCTTTTGCATCGAATTGATTAAACGGTGAGTTGAATCCCCATTTTTGTCCAGACCGCCCGTTTTTCCATCATTTCATACCCAATTGGGTTTTGCGAGTCGACGCGCGCTTTCAGCTCTTCAGCGCCTGTTCCTGTCCGTCATCAAACGTCCAGACCCGCCACCGCCATATTGTTACCCACTGTAAACAAAGCGGTAACCCAGCACAACCCCGATACACCTCTCGAATTGTGCATCGCAAACTATCGAACGAGTCAAGGAACCGGACGACTAATACGTACCCTGTTCTATAGGATACGCTACATACCTATGCCGATTTGACCGCCCTATTTCACCAATACTACCACGATGGCGACGATCAAGGTCGAGAGAGACGTCACCAAGACGATCTCAAACGTCGCCGAAAATGTCACCGGCAAGGAGATGGGCTTCGTCGGCAACACGGCCGCCGCCATTGCCGAGGCCGCCTCCGGAAACCTTCCCGGAACCAAAGGCGACCATCCTATCGCCGCCGTAGTTGGTACCGCCCTCACCGGCGGCAGGAAGAATGCTGGAACCAAGGGTTATTTGGCTGTACGTGGACACTCTCTCCGGCTTCAAATGGCCATGCGCCGTGTCGCAAGATGAAAACTAACAATAATTTTCTCGCCCTCAGGCCTACCTCAAGCAGCTCGAGGAGAACCCTCTGCGCACCAAGATGCTCACGGCCGGTACTCTTGCCGGTTCCCAGGAGCTTCTTGCCTCGTGGCTCGCCAAGGATCGCAACAAGCACGGCAACTACTTCACGTCGCGTGTTCCCAAGATGGCAACATACGGTGCTCTCGTCAGCGCTCCTTTGGGTCACTTTTTGATTTGGCTCCTCCAAAAGGCCTTTAGCGGTCGCACTAGCTTGCGCGCCAAGATTCTTCAGATTCTTGTCAGCAACTTGATTGTAAGTTTATATAAATATTGTCGCATGTTGGAATCGCCTTGATATTAACTATTCTCACAGGTTGCTCCCATTCAGAATGCTGTCTATCTTGTCGCCATGGCCATCATTGCCGGCGCCAAGAGCTTCCACAACGTCAGGGCGACCGTCAAGGTTGGCTTCTGGAAGGTTATGCGCATCAGCTGGATCACCTCCCCCATTTGCTTGGCTTTTGCCCAGAAGTTCCTTCCCGAGCAGGCATGGATGCCCTTCTTCAACTTGGTCTCCTTCATCATCGGTACCTACATCAACACTATCACCAAGAAGAAGCGTTTGGCGGCTCTCCGCAAGAAGCACTTTGGTGACAGCCGTGCTCCCCCGGGATCATCGATCGGCGGCCCACGCCCGGAGGACTATCCCCCCATCGGACCTAACCCTCCTTACTAAACGAGACGCTGAGGGGTTTCAGATGAAAGGGAAAGGGGTTGCTTGAAGGGATGACTGTGAGCAGCGGTCTTTTATGATTCCAGCTTCTGCTCAGTCGTGAAAGGTTTATGTCCCTCGGGGTTAATAATCAAGGAAAAAAGGGGGCATGTGTAATGTCTGGCGGATTCAGCAAGCAAATGGTTGGTTACGAGGTACATGCGCGCGATTCTGGAGGATGCAGGTCCTCTCAGAAAGGGAGTTATTGGGGGTAGTTTCGATACCTGTTTTGTATAATTTTCTGATGTTAACGTTACTGGATGTCAAATATTGATTTAGGCCGTCAAGTTTCTTTTTGGGGAAGATGAATAGGAGAAGTTGAATACGATTGGTGTGAAGATCAAATGTTTATAAGTGATCGTAAGCTCCAAGATTCAAGAGCAAGGCACAGCTTGGTGCAGATCGAAAAAGATAAAAACAGTATCAATTAAAGTCACATGACAGCGCGGAGAACGCCACTCCACTGTTCGCGACAAAGTGGATTCGATGCGTCATTCTTCCAGGCAACCCACCGATAGACACCTTGATAGATCCTAAGATATTCGCTCTTTCCTTTTCCATCCCATCACTTGCGCTTTAGGCGATCAGGTACTAGAATTGAGATTTAGTCTTTCCTTTCCATTCAATACATTCCTTCCTCTGCCACTTTCCGATCCCTCCCGACCTCCCGAACCTGCCGTTTTCACATGCGCCCCTCGAGGCTTTGATCGAAGATTTCTTCGACAACCATTTTCCATTCCATGATTTTCACGACAAAACTCTCACAATGAGCGCCCCAGAAACTGAAATGACCAGCTCAGCTGGGGAGGCCGCTCCAAGCCCGACAGAATTCGACGAAGCATCCGCGCTGAAAGGTTTGACCGAAAATGTCCGAGACCAGGATGACCTCGAGCGCGACATTACCCTACAGGCGAATCATGCTTTCAATGAAGCCGAAGACAAGAGAGACCAAAAACGAATTGAGAAAGCTGAGACTCTCAAGTCCCGACTGCAAAGCCAACTCAGGGCTCAACAACAGAAGCTCAAAGCCACAAACACGAAGCCTTCCGAGAAGGTCAAGATAGAGAAAGAGGTCGCGCGCATTGAGGCAGAGATTGAGATTTGCGACCAGGATATTGGTGACCTCAAGACTCGAATTGATCAACGACACAGGCAGGGTGATTCAAACGTTGTGCCTGCATCGGCACTCGGGAGACTTCCAAACGAGACCCAGCGAGAGTATTTGATTAGGACAGGAAAGATTACACCATTTGCGATATTTGGTGGTCCGCGACCTGAGGGCATACAAGGAGACCTTGCCAACGCCATCATTGACGCCGAAGATGAGGCCGTTGCCGAGGAGTTAGAGGAGCAAGCCACACAAGGACCTCGGTCACACCAAAATTTGAGACGTCCAGGTTTTGCCGAGGAGAGCGACTACTCTACGAGCTCTCACACCGCTGTCGAGTCCGAATTCTCTCTGCGACCAAGAAAGAAGCGAAAGGTCCAGCAGGTTGCTGCATCTGACGATGAGTTTGCACCAGAAGAGTCGGCATCGGAGGCAGCGACCCCCGAGTCGTACGTCTCCGATGATGATTACGACATGACTGACATGACTCCAAAGCGGAAAAGAGGCAAGGCTACTGCGAAAGAAAGCGAGGACAGGGTTGATCTGAGCAATATTGACGACGGCAACGAGGCAGTCTACCAAGCTCGACTCAAGGACTGGATTGAGCGAAGAAGTCGGGCTAGACGTCACCAACAGCTCAAATTGGGCTTGCCTGTTGAGAGCGAACGGGATAACACAGAGGAGTGGTTCAAACCCTCTCCCGACGAACCTGATCACCAGTTTGAGAACGGAATGAAGCTCCCAGGAGACATCTTCCCATCTTTATTTGATTACCAAAAGACTGGCGTTCAATGGTTGGCAGAGCTTTATGCTCAGTCAGTTGGTGGGATCGTTGGAGATGAGATGGGCCTCGGCAAGACGGTCCAGCTGATCTCCTTCGTTGCTGCGTTGCACTACAGCAAGATGCTACACAAGCCCGTCATCGTGGTGGCACCCGCGACCGTCTTGCGTCAGTGGGTAAATGAATTTCATCGTTGGTGGCCTCCACTTCGCGTGTCAATTCTGCACTCGTCGGGAAGTGGCATGTTTAACGTTAGAGACGAAAATGAGCTTGAAGACCACGAGGATAAATGGGACAAAGACAAAACCAAGAAACCCAATAGCGCTGCAGCCAAGATCGTCAACCGAGTTGTCAAGCACGGCCATGTGTTGGTTACCACGTATGCTGGTCTTCAAACATATGGCGATGTCCTGATCCCGGTGGACTGGGGTTACGCGGTCCTGGACGAAGGACACAAGATTCGAAACCCAAACACGGCCATCACGATTTACTGCAAGGAATTGAAGACACCGAACAGGGTCATTTTGTCTGGAACTCCCATGCAGAACAACCTGATCGAGCTGTGGTCGCTTTTTGACTTTATTTATCCCATGCGCCTAGGCACACTGGTCGCCTTCAGGAATCAGTTTGAGATTCCCATCAGGCTGGGAGGATATGCAAACGCGACAAATCTCCAAATCATGACGGCACAGAAATGCGCAGAGACTTTGAAGGAGACTATTGCGCCCTATCTTCTCCAGCGTTTGAAGGTTGACGTTGCCGCAGATCTTCCCAAAAAGAGCGAGCAAGTCCTGTTCTGCAAGTTGACCAAGACCCAGCGGGATGCATACGAGCTCTTTCTCAAGTCCGATGCAATGGCGTCGATTCTTAACAGGACTCGGCAGTCTCTGTATGGTATTGACATTCTGCGAAAGATCTGCAACCATCCTGATTTGCTGGACCCCAAACTCCGGACCAAGCCTGGTTACGACTGGGGCAGCGTTGAAAAGTCTGGCAAAATGGCTGTCATTCAGTCACTTCTCCCCATGTGGAAGAAAATGGGACACAAGACGCTCTTGTTCTGCCAGGGTGTGCAGATGCTGGACATTATCGAGCATTTTGTACGAACTCTTGAGGACACGAATTATTTGCGCATGGACGGCAAGACGCCAGTCAAGCAGCGACAGACGCTGGTCGACCAGTTCAATAACGATCCGAATCTTCACGTGTTCTTGCTGACCACCAAAGTCGGTGGGCTTGGTGTCAACCTGACCGGAGCGAACAGAGTAATCATTTTCGACCCGGACTGGAACCCGTCTACGGACGTGCAAGCGAGAGAACGCGCTTGGAGGTTAGGTCAGAAAAGAGAAGTCACGATTTATCGACTGATGACTGCGGGAACGATTGAGGAAAAGATTTACCATCGACAAATCTTTAAGCAGTTTTTGAGCAACAAAGTTCTGAAGGATCCCAAGCAGCAGATGGCCGGGTTCAACATTAACGATTTGCACGACCTCTTTACACTTAATTCTTATGAGGATGGGGTTACGGAGACGAGCGAGTTGTTTAAGGGCAGCGAGGTCAAGAAATTTGGGAGCAAGGGAGGGGAGCAGCAGATGAGTATGCCAAAGGAGATTGTTCTGCCTGGGCAGGATACGGTGCCTTATCGGCCGGGACAGCTGCCGGGGGTCATTACTGCTAAGAAGCCTGAGCCTGAGCCTGAGATCAAGACAGAGGATCTGACCAAGGTGGACGGGATCGCAAATGTGGAAGCGTATAAAGGGGAGATTGAGCCACCGAAGAATGAGGAGGACAGGATTATGGAGGGGTTGTTTGCCAGGTCAGGGGTTCATAGCGCTTTGGAACATGATGAGATCATGAATGGGAAGAAGGGAGGACCAAAACCGGATCAGAGGATGTTGAGACAGACAGCTGAGAGCGTGGCTAGGGAGGCGGCTGCTACATTGAGACGAGCAGGGGAGATGGCGAGGCGCGTACCGATCGGGACTGTCACTTGGACTGGAGAGTTTGGTGAAGCTGGGAGGCCATCTGCTAATAGACGGGGGATCAGGGGGTTGCAAGCTGGAGGTGGTATGCCGGCTGTTTCTGCTGCTGCTTCTTCTTCGTCAGGGCCTAGTCGCCCGGCCACACCGGCAGGGGAGGGCAGAAATCTCAAGGCAAAGGACTTTGAGAAGATGATTCCAGCCTTTATTAAGAGGCACAATGGGACGGTGCCTTCCAAGCTTCTGGTTGATCACTTTAATCAGTATTGTGTTAATACGAAGCAGGCGGAGGAGTTTAAGGTTGCTTTGGGGAAAGTGGCAAAGATGGAGAAGAAGGGATCGAGTATGAGGGCTACTTGGAGTTTGAGGCCTGAGTTTCGGTAGATTTTTTTTTCTCGAAAGAATTCCATGGGATGGATTGGGTGGTGAATGGCGTTTTTTATGAATCGAAATGAATTTTGCTTTTTTCCCTCTTTTTTTCCCTCTTTTTTTCCCTCTTTTTTTCCCTCTTTTTTTCCCTCTTTTTTTCCCTCTTTTTTTCAAGGGTATATTAATAATAGATGATGAATAATTACAGATGAATTCTACCTAAAGGGGATACCGTGCGGTTATTCAAGCCTCGGAGTCTTCGGGTCGCACCGTGAATGCGATGTCGTTCCGAATGGGGTTGTTTCTTGAGTAATTGGCCATTTGGCGTCCAATAGGAGGTTGGTAATTGCTGACAAAGGAGGCGAAGGATGTGGAGAGGGGGAAAATATCAACATATTAATATTTATACACCCAAACTCATGAGATAAAATAGTGTCAGTTCGTTTTGTTAACATCTAGCAGTCCCTTTCATTCAGACCTGGAAAACTTTCAGAGTCCAATCATCTAGCCAAGCATATACATCATTTCATCTCAGTTCATCAACACACCGCCGTCATCATCCCATCACAACTGTCAACAATGTCTTTATCTTCAAACGACGAGACTAGTAATATCCCAACTGAACCACAACAAAATGCCTCCGACGACAACACTTCCACCCCAAAAGAAAACCTCCCACCTTTAACCCCCGATCAATTCCGCATCTACAACCGTCTAGCAGACCAAATGAAGTACTTTCACGACCATTTCATTCAAATCCATTCAACTCTATACAACGCCTGTCTAGCAAACAAGCGTCCAGCAAACATGTCCTTGAAACAATTCCTAGACGAAGGATTACGGCTTATTCGATACCTCGAAGCGCATCATTCTATAGAGGAAACTCATTTATATCCTTTGTTGGCTAGGAAAATGCCCCAGTTTGGTAAGAAAAACAAAAAGGATTGTTGTGAATTGTTGAAGCAGCATAAAGAGATCCATGAGGGGATGGATAAATTGGAGGGGTATCTAAGGGGATGTAAAAGTGGGAAAGAGGAATTTGAGATGGGAAAGATGAAAGAGTTGATGGAGGGATGGAGGGAGGTTTTGATGAGACATTTGGATGAGGAGGTTGACGAGTTGGGGGCTGAGAGGATGAGGAGTGTTTGGAGTTTGGAGGAGATGAGGGGGTTGCCTATTTGAGGGGGAGGGGGCTCTGTGGACGATGACTGTCGTCTTTGTATAAGAGGCGGTTTAATTTTTTTTTGGAGAGGTCGCTGAGTTGTGAAATGGATATTGAAAAGCTGAACAAACAATTGGAGGATATGGTAAAATAGTTGTTGGGGGTCATGTTGTGCCGTAGTTTGCTGGAGCTGACTCACTTGCTGAGATAGTGAGACCTTTGAATGGCGAAAGAGCAAGTCGATCATATGTTTTTTTCTTTTTTCTTTTCACATGGCATGTTTAATGATGTTTGTTTTTGGAAGCAGTTTGGTGGTTTTCGGTCAATATAAATAGATTGTGATGGCATGCGCTAGAATTGAAGAGTCATTGCTCGATGAGATTCATGAAATGATATGAATGAACAGCATTGGCATCTTGACCTTTCTTGATCATATTACCTGCCGTGTTGATTACATTCCTGACCCTCGAAAGCTCAGCGGTTACAATCATCATTCATATCAGGGGTAAAAAGCTATGAATAAACACACACAATCTAGTATTTTCCGTTTTCTGGTATCAACAACAGTGGGTTGTAATATATATCGACATCTCCCATATCCACTCAGCTTTTCTCTCAAAACTTGGGTTTGTCTAAAGCCTCAAGAATCAGTCTAAACGAATAAATACATGAATACCCAGACACAAAATAAAAGATGAGAGAGAACCAACTCTAAGCCTCTCAATGCCATATTATCTGTATTATATAACAACAAAGAGGAAGAATAAACCCAATCAATTTCTTCGGGTGAGTGTCAGGGAGGTGTTTCTAAACCCTAAAAAGAAAACAAGACGAGTATGTTTTCTAACCTGTGTATTCGTTGGATATGGTCTTGTTCTGTTTTGTCCGAGTATATCTTCGTTTTGTCTATTGTGATAAATACTGAATTCGGAACAGCAATGTACGAAGCAGGCAAACATAAAACGGCAGTGGCTTAGCAGATATCTCATCTTCGGGATAACAGCTTGAGCCTTCTCGGCTGAGCTTATAAAATGTACAGTTTTGGTGTTGACTATAATCTATCTAGTGGCAGCACGTACAAGCCAAGAAAAGAAAATCAATGAAAACTCCAGCTTGTTTGCCAGACATTATCATACTTTTCCTTGTATACAAAAATACATGTCATTTATATTCCACTCGCGCAAGTTGATAACAAAGCGGCAAGCAGCAACGCACATAAGGATCTGGTTCAACTATAAAACACAAGGGGTATATAATAATACAAGAATGAATAATCATGACCAGGGACAGGACAAAACACAAAAACAAAACCGTTCCGGGCGCCAAAAAAAAAAAAAGCCAAGAGAAATACCTTCAGTACCAGATTTCCCACTCCCCAAAATGTCACCACGGGATTGAAGGAAAGGGAGGAGTCAGAGCGTAGAAAAGAAAAAAAAATAGAGGTACAAAACCTCACAGAAGCGGTACATCATAGTACATTGTTACATGTATCCGTATATCCCGGACCTTAACCCCCATAATCCATTATACCCACACACCGTTTATTGGATCAACAAAAGACCCAAAAAACTTGGAAAACGGAAGCACACTTGTGTACAGAGTAGTCAGCGGCCATCATATTTTACCTGTCGAGATAGATTCCTGATTATCAAGCGAGCCTCCCCTTCGACCGAACATCTCTCATTCCAAAAGAGAGAGAGCCAATAAGATCTCGACACGCTTACTTAACCTACCTTACCTACTTACCTGTGGCTGTTTCCCTCCTCTCCCGGTTTCGACGAGTAACTTTTGCTGACTGAGATAGAGGTCCTTCGTTTTTTTTTTCTTTCGCCCTGCTTGCTTGACGAGAAAGAAACGAAACCCCGCTCTCATCGCCCCTTTTGGGATAATGTGTCCGTGTCTTTACTCCTCCCCCCCTCCTCCTCTCCGGATGAGATGAGGAAAAGTATCATGACAATGGGGTAGGGACACAGTATGTATGTACCCATCACTAGTAGGCAGTTTCCTGTAGTTAGTTTTAGTTGTGACCGACCCATGATGAAGATACACTTCATCTCCACCAACCAAACCATACCATAAAAGGTCCGATTTTGAGAGAAAGAGGGAATCAGCGGCGGCGGTACCGTTTTCTCTCCCCTCCCCCCGCTTTGTTTTTTCCTCCCCCCTCTCTCTCTCCTCTCTTCCCTTTTCTCCTCTCTTCTTCCCAGCACCGGGGCTAGCCTTGATTTACCATAGTGTCTTAACAGAAGCTCGTTATACCTCATATAGCGGGGTGATATAGCCCTTACCAGGTCCTGGGTCTGACCGAGACGACGCGCGGGCGCGTTGTACCTGCAAAGTTCGGACTTTGTCCTGGGTTTTTTTGCCCAACCAACTGACTTCTCTTTTTTTCCTGAATCCTTACTCGCGCGCTTGGTTGGTGATTTCTGCAAAGTCGTCTGATATATATATATCGGAGGGGGGACGTGTGGGCTGGCCAGCTGCACAGTGATGTGGCCGGGATACAGTTTTGGTACTGATGATGAGAAAAAACAAGGTGATGGCGGTTACATTCGATTTCAAGTAGTATCGACTAAATAAAATTAAAACAATGACAGGCAGGAAGTAGCCGTTGTATTTTATCTTGTCTGGGCAAAAAATAAAATAAAAAAATGGGTTGGTGATGTTGTGCGGCAGGTGATGGTGGAGGGTAGGAGTTAAGGTGAGGTTCGGACCTTGGCAAAAAACGACGTTGCCATTCCTTCAATCCTTCCCGGCGCCTTAGACGCGCGTGTTTCTCTCTCTCTCTCCCGTGTGTGTGTGAAGTTGAGTCAGTCGGTAATCTATCTGAGACGGCCCATGAACAAGTTTTGTTGTGTATAATATGTGGCTGGGGAAGAATGGACAAGAGCAGCCACACAATAAACTTGATAAGAAGGGACATCTCATGGAGGCGTATATTGAGCTTTAATCTCCGATTGGGGGGCACTTACCCGCCTTACGTCGCATTGGAGTTCGTCATTTTTTGATCTGCTTCTGAATGGTGTCAACCTTTTCTTCGCTTCCTACTTTGCCTTCTTTTTACTGCAAGTCATCTCGGGCAAATAGTTGACGCTAGGTCGAGAATGGAAACGCATATATGGCGGTGGGATAGGGTAGTAGTTAATATTTGAAAAATTAGACCCAAGAACGAATCTTTCTGTGTGTGTGTGTGTGTGTGTGTCTGTGTGTGCTTGATCGACAAAACACAAAAGACAGAGAGAGAGGCTCACCGGAAGCCGGGTACCTGGAAAAAGAAGCTTCATTGCAAAACAGAAGAGTAGTAAATCTTTACCTCATTTTAGCGTGCATCAAAAAAAAAAAAAAAAAAAGGCATCATGCGTATCACAAGAGCATGGGGACGATCGACGCGGCATCCGGAGAGAGAGGGTAACATGCCATTGAGAACCCGCCATCCGGCTACTAGGTACATGTACACTACAGTACATACATACCCCCCTCTCTCAAAAAAGTTCTTGACAAAAAAAGGAGAAAAAGAAAAGAATATTCTCTTTTCTCTCACCGAGAGTCACTTCGCCCTGATTAAACTTTTTTCATGCAAACTTTTTGATTCGGAAGTCGCAAGCTTTGCTGGTGTTGGCACAGAACTGACGTCTGATTGGAAGCTGACTCTCTCTCGTGGGTTGGGGACGGGTGGTGCTTCCTTCTCGGAGTGTTACCGAAAGCAGGGGTTCCCCTTCCCCCCCTCTGCTGCTGCTGCTGCCATGCACGAACCGATTCGCTCGGCCTGCAGAAGTATTCCGTCGATTGTGAGAATTCCTTTTTCTGTTGCTGAGTTGGCCGTGTTTCAGGTCTGTATATGTATGTGTGTGTCTGCATCACGTCATGCAGTATTGTACCTAAAGATCACGATTCGGCTTGGCTTTCAATAGTGCCATCTCGATTTGCAAACCCCTCCCTCCAAAGTCAAGTGTGCCGCAGGAGCCGAGAAAATGGACTAGTAATTCCTTTGTGTCACCTTGTCAGCTGGATGGGAGAGGGGAGAAGCACCTTCCTGCGTCAAGCCTCATTGTCTCACAAGGCAGGTGCCAAAAGCCTGGCGCCTTGGCATAAAAACCGTTAGCGCACGAGCCACCGTTAGCGCCTGCCTTGATGGCCCGGCCCACCGAGTTAATTTCTGGGCCAATCCTGATTCCTATCATTCATAAAAAAAAATAAACAAATAAATATTCAAAAAATTAATAAAAAATAACTGGATAACATATGTCCCTAATATCTATGCATCCAGGCAAGAATTATAAACCAAATTGTATGTGTGTGTGTGTGTGTGTGTGTGTGTGTGCGTGTGTGTGTGTGTTTGTATATGTATTCTCCCTTTCCACCATAAACCGGCAACCTTATCAAACCAAAAAACACCCACTCAATGCAGTGACGATGCCGGGAGCCCTCCTCTCCTTTCAAATCAGCTTGCGCCACCTCTTATATCGCTCGCTCTTCCCCTCCCCCCAGCCTGCCCTCCGCCCCTGATGCTCGTATCAAACTATCATTTATCATCACTCACTCGCCCCGTATGTGTGTGTATGTGCATTCTCGCTGGTTGGTTGTAACCGGTTGTCGTGTGTATCATCATTTCTTTCCCATGTACCAAAACCAATCTATCATATCACCGTCCACAACCGCAACCAGCACCCACCGCCGCCATGATGATTTCCAAAATGTGTGCAAAATGTAAAAAAAAAAAAAAAAAAAAAAAAAAGGCGGGATTTTCGGGTATCTCAAAGTATTAAAAGTCCGCCATTCAAGATAGAAAGAAAACGACCAAGAAGAAGAAGAAGGAAAAAAAAGATATAAATTGATTTTGGTCCAAGAAGAGAAAAAAAGAAACAAATCGCAAAAAATCGCAAAAAATCAAAAAGTAACAAATGAAAACAAAGAAAAGTCTGGGTATCTGTGTTGGTGTTTGTGTGTCTGTGAGGGTGCGAGGGATAGGGGTATAAATGTAAATGTTTCAGTATGGTCTTCTCAACTTTCTTCTTCCCCTTTTATAATGTCCCAATGAGTTTGCCGGGTGTTAACGGGACTGATTTGTGTGTGTAAATTCGAACATGTCGACAATATGTCGTCACTGAAGCTCTGACGAGTAAACGGTGCTGTCCCCTGCCCCAGGAGCCGAAGTTCCTGGCGGAGACGCTGATTGCTATAAGTTGGGTGGCAGACTTTCCCCGAGCAAGCTTGCTGCTCTTTCTCGGCAAGCGGCAGGCGTGAAGCCAGTTCCGACCTTGTTGGCTATGATACGCCACTTTTCGTTTTCATAGTCCTGAAGTGCCGATTTGAGCTTTTGGTCCTGCAAAGTTGTTAGCGCATGTCTCATATTGAAATCTGGAAAAAGACCAACCGTTTCGTCTGTCCACTGCGTGGTTTTTGCCTTGAGCTTTGTACAGTACCGCACTTGAAGCGTCCCACTAGATCTCCCCGGAAAGAAATCCGCAATTTGCTTCCACGTCAAGCTCTTGTTCTCTTTAAGATCAATCAAGAGCTGGTCATCCTCAGGGGTAAACTTCAACTTTGGCCCTCTCGGTCGTGGAGCCGGAGCCGGCATTCCGGCTTGTCCAACCACGCTGGGCGCACCTCCGGTGGCGCTGCTTTCCCCTTCGCGCCGCATCACCTTGTTTGGCGGACCTGTATCTGGTAGTCGGTGGTGATGATGAGTTGGTTGCATCCCCGCCGCTTGTGCATAGGCTGCACCCAACGGCGTCTGCTGCATCGACTCCAGATCGTTCTGCTCCATCTCGGCCATCCCCGGAACAGAAAGGTCGAGATCATCAGGCCGTGGCCTCTTCACCCCGGAACTTGAACCATGAGTCGGGGTTAAAGAAGGAAAGAGTGGTGGCACGGCGCTGTGGGGTGAGGGACCAGGACCGTAGTGTGACGGGCCCGGGAGGGCCATGTGTCGTGGCGCTCCCGGGTGGCCACCCAGGTGCGACGGGTCAGTGAGGATGGGATGAGGATGGTGCGTTGACGTGTAATGTTGAGGCAGGCCGTGGTGGGATTGATGGGGAGGCGGCTCATGAAGCGACGACGGCCCGCCGTGCTGAAGCGAGCCTCGGTGATGGTGGGCATCATAAGGATGCGGAGCTTGGCTCTGCCCGGCCGTATGCGGCTCCTGTGACGAGTAATCGACATTGTAATCCGGTCCTACTCGGTAGTTGGCCGCCAGTGTGCCTCCGACACATGGGTTCCGCCAGAGCGAGCCGCCCTGGCTGGTCGCCGGATTCTGAAGGGAAAGAATTTGAAGAGAGGGAGCCCCGCGGGGCTTCGTCGGAGAAAGTTGCGGTGGAGCGTATCGTTCCGGCCAGCTCAATATGCCTGCCGTCAGTCTCTGATGCTAAATCAACTATTTGTCGTGTGAAAACTGAGCTCCAGGTGGAACCAGACAACATGTGATGTCTAACAGGGCGGTGTCTGGAAGGGATGTAATGGTGAGAAGTTGCGGTCGGCAGTTGTTATTGTTGGGGGCCTTCCCTCTCTCGGGGGATTAAGGAGTTGGTTCCGGGAGGGCTGGGCGGGGAGTGATGAAGGTAACCTAGTGGGACCCTTTCAGTAGCTCATTGATCTGCTTCCTGCAACGTGTGTGGTTGTCTTTTTTTTTTTTTCTTTTTCTTTTTTTGCTTCCTTCGGTAATCGTGAATGTGACTGTGGGTTGTTTGTCCAGGGATTTCACAACGGTCCGAATAGGTATATCGTCGATTTGGCCGAAGCTTCCTCTGATAAACTGGTCGATTTTGAGAGAAGAATAATACAAAGCAAGGACTCAAGAACAGGAGCAAGCAACCGTGGGCATAGCTCGCATTATATCGTCTGATATTCGGTACCGTGTAGCAAAATCAAGACTGCGGGTATGCCAGGGCCAGGGGAGGGTCCAAGTTAAAGCATACCAAGGTGATTTCCCACCCCATGTGTGCTAGTGTAGACAAAAGATGGTTCCTGACAGTGTGGAGATCAAGTCAGTCTCCCTCGCGGGCTTGTCCAACGATGACGGTACGTAGCATAATTTGAAAATCTTATGCCATGGTATCGCGGCCGGATATAGAAACTAGACCCCGGCATCAGTTAATGATGCAACGACGGGGGCATGACAGCCATCTTGGCCCAGGGCGGAGACAGGGGGAGCTTGGGTGGGAACAAATGATCAAAATTCGCATACCCCAGACAGATTAACCCAAAATGGACACTTGACAAAACTAAATGATCCAAAGAGAGACGTGGGATGGAAACCGCATGGAAAGAGACAAAACATGCAACTACATGGAGAATAAAATGTGAAACACTCCTTCCCATGCAGCCGGAGGAAAGCATGACGACAGGTGACTCTTTGAAAGTTCTGTCAGTGTCTAGGCCACCCGACTGCAGCAACGGCACTTGCCTCGCACCCCCTCCAAGCCGGTAACGAACATCGCCCCAGGCATCGTATTCTGAGTGATCTGCCAGAAAAAGTGTGGGCACGAGGGAGGGGGAGGGGGGACTGGGTGGGAGGGGCTTCAGAAACTTTTCCGGGTGTGCGAGTTCCTGAATCCCGAGAAGAAGTCGCCAGAGCTCCTGGAGCTCACAGAAACGGCGCGAAGGTACCTCGCTGGGGGAGCTCGGCCGGGGTTTGGTACTTGGAGGTACAGCAGACGCAGAACCATGGTACCTTGCTGATGGATGTTGGAGAGTCCCGTGAGTGGCAAGGCGGAGAGCCTGCTGAGATGGGTGTTGCTTCCCAATCCGTCTGAGAAGGGGATATAATAGACTGGGGTGGGCTATATCAGACTGGACACAGATCGGTGTCCACTGCCCAGGCACGCCGTTCGCAGTAAGCCCATAGGGCAATAGGGCATCCGGAAAAGAAAGACTTGTCAAAGCAAGCCGCCTGATTAGTTACCGATTGCCGAAGTGAAAACCGTCTCTAGCTCGTCCAAAAAAAAAAAAAAAGATAACAACAGCCTCGCGTCTTGGTACGATAAATGCTCTGCCGCATTCTCTGTTGGGCCATCAAGGAGATTTCCGTGGTTCCTTCAGGAACAGGCAGTCATGACCTCTGATGCTGACGAGTTCCCGGCACAGGGATTAAAAAAGACTTCCCGCCCTAGTTGGAAGGATGCCCCGGGTTGATGATGATGATGAATACTCGTTCCGGTTCCATGGAGCCATGGCGATCAAAGCCGTGGGGTACCGGCGACAACGGCGACCAGGGAACTTGGGACGATGACCCCGAGCTTAAGATGGAGTACCTAGAAGATATTCATCTGATGATCATTTGATAGGGCGGTAGCACTAGGAACGAACCGTTGAGAAGGGGTGGTGAGCGCTGAGCCGCTCAAAAGTCCCCCGCGATAGCCGTTGGGGTAGTATGTGGGTAGCGTTGGCTTGAAGAGGCTAATTCCGGGAACCCCAAAATTACGCATGTCAATGCTTTGCGAGGGTATTGGTGATTTTGATTCGAGTGAGTGGTTGAAGGGGAATTCTCAGAGTGAGGGTTACCGCGATGGCGCCGGCGCGTCTTGGCGAACAGCGGTGGATGCTCAGGCCACACACCGCATGAAGAAACGTGTTTCACTCGAACCTTGCAATTAAAGATCGTTTTATGCTCCAGCAAAACACAAGATTAACGTATTTCGATCTTCTAGAAGGCTGCAAATGCCTTCTATATCCGAGGGCTTCGAAGATCATTGAGAACCGAGCCTCAACCTTTTGGGATTTTGGAGATCTTTGAAGAAAGTGAACACCTATGTCCGGCCGGCCGTCAGGACACCGGCGCTCGCTTCCGCCATTATTTGATGCGGGCCGTCGGTTGCAGATCCTCGGGTAGATGAAAGGTATAATAAAAAGGTGATGTTGAGGGAATTTGGAATTGAGTCCAAAGGTGAAAACAAGCTTGATAAGTCTGTGCCTTCTCTTGGTTCCCGCCATCTTCATGTCAAATCGGCAACTTCCAGGGTTTCCACCATGGATGGCTCCAGGCTCCCGTCCCCATCATTCTCGCACTCGTCAATTTTGGGAAAGACCAAGTGACTAACTCGTCGAAAGAGATGGATCTATTGGAAACTTACATGCATCCCAATCAAATTGAGTTTATGCACCTTCTCTCTTTCAGCTCCGGCTCGGAGAACCCCGCGAATAACAATGGGCATTTGCTTCGCGCTCGTCATCGTCGTCCAAAAATAGGTGTGTAACCAGGGGTTAATGAGATAGGGTCTTTGCTTTGGTCTTGGCCGTTCGAGAAGCCGGATCGAAGGACGAACAGTGGAGCCCGGGAGTGACAACGGACGACAACCTGGAACTTTATGCCAATTCCGTGGACCTTGTTTTTTCCCGACAGCTAGGTACACTATTTTTTTTCTTTGATAGAGAAAAGAAAATTAAATTAAAGATGCACCATGTAGAAATATGGATACATATCATTATGGATCGTCCGATCATCAACCGTCAACCATGCATCTTGATCAACCCACAAAGTTCCTTTTTTTTTTGCTTTTTCCCGAAATACCTATCAATATCATCGGCTCTGTTGTTTTTGTCACACCTCACAAGCCCTCGGCTCAGCTCCCGAGACTCCTGATCAGCATCTTGAGGCTCGGAATGGAAGAAGAGGGGGAACAAAATGGACAGAAGGGAGTGATTGTGAGTGGAGTCCGTTACCCCGGATCGGGCTGGCCGCTGCGAGCAAGGGGTTGTTAAGCTCCCGAAACACTGTCCAGGGTCTACATGAACACCCCCATTCCCGTGTGGAGATATCACAAGATGTTTTTTCTCCCCTTGTATTCTCTACAATAATTCTCCGAAGCGGCAGTCGACATGGTTGTTGATGTGCCATCCTGGTACCACCCACACACCCTTTCTACTGCAGGTCCAAAAACTTGGCATGCAGAAAACATCTGCAATCAAAAAAGCATACTCCGTACATCCGTTGCCGCGCTCCGCTCTCCTGGAACGAAAAAAAAGATCTTCAGCCGGACTATCGAGTTTCCCAAGTGTGAAAACGCATAAACGCATTGAAAGCAATTTCTCGTGATCAGCGCAACCAAGTGCTGAATCAGCTCTGACAGTGAATTCCTGTTTTTTTTGCTTCCGTATTCCATATACTAGACGTCATGTCGTATGATTAGAAAACAGGATCCTCATTTTCCTCAGCTTGTTGCCTGAAGAGAACACAAGAAAGGGCAGGAGCTCTGGGATCTAATGTGCTGGTGGTAATTGGAAGCTCAAATCTCACTGAATAACCCACCACCACTCGTAGCTGGCCGTGCTGCAATATCTCACCACTGGCAAGCTTGTGAGTGTGTGTTGGGATGTCCTTCTCCAAAATATTTTCCGGCTTCCGTGCGGCCTGGGCTGCAACGCCGATCATCGCATCGGGATACTACATATACTTCACCATCACTTACAAATTATTATCAATATTACCACTCCCCTGTACATATTTCTTTCTCGAACATTTCACATTACAGCATCACAAAAGGTAGGTTGTCGAGACAAAAACGATACGATCGATACAGAATAATCTTCAATCATTAAAATACTTTTCCCCCCATGTTAATGAAAGCTCCAATAACTATATAAAAATCCTAAAATATGTCCACACCTAACCCGCTTTCTTCTTCCCAGTCTTTGAAAAATATGCTTTTTTCGTTCAAAAAAAAAAAAAAAAAAAAAAAAAGGGGACATCCCTCCAACGCCCACCCATCCTAATAAATACACACCAGATGCGCGCAAGAAATATGATACGCTGTCGCTTCGATCTGCCCCCCACACTTTCCCCACCAACATGATCGCATGGAAAAAAGCAGATCAAACACCACAATTCTTTTTCGCAACTTTTTCCTCTCTCATAACCGAACCGCCGGGGCCATCTAAAACATTATCTCATGCAGATCATCGCTTAAGCTCTGATCAGCCAACGTTCCCGCATATCCGTTCTGCTGCCTCTCCGCTTAAGCAAAGTTATCCTGCCTATCAACCCAAATATCCTCCAACTCATTGAAGCTGCTAAAGTGAATCGGGCGGTGCGAATCGCTGTAGAAAGGCGCAGGCGCATCCAGCTTGACATTAACAGGCTTCTTCTCGATGCCACCAAACGCACTACCCATAAAGCTGTAATTCCACTTGCCATTCTCAGGTACCAAGAAGAAGCCCCTGAACTTTTCACTTAGCAAAAGCTGCCTCTTCTCGCCCATGGTGGTTGTGAAACCTTGCGGCTGATCGCTGCCCACGTCCTTATTCTCTGCTCCCCATTTGTAACCCTGCGGGGTCAAAGCCCAAGCCGACAGAGAGACACTTCCGGGAGTGAAAGAGACCGTGACGGTCAAGCTGTTTTGCTTGTTCCATTCGGGGTGAGCGTCGAGTAGTCTGGCATGATCAGTGACGTCCATGGCCGACATGTAGGGAAGCTCATTTCCAGACATGGTGTGAATTATGCCGAGAGGTTCCATGCCCTTCAACAACTCGTGCTGGGGAAGGTGTTGGGGAAGTTGGACGTTGCGCAAACCACCAATCTGCGGAACCATAACGATACATCTGACTTCCTTGACTTGATCGTTATCCGCTGGCGAGGCACCATAGAGATAGCCGGCAACCTGCACACGAAGATCCGCAATTTGGATGAACTTCTTGAGAATATTCTTGGGCATCACGTATGTAATGTCATCCACATCATTATCCACTGGCGAGACGTACATGTTGTTCGACCTCGTGCGCAGATTAGATGTGGCAATGGCACGTGTGCGCCACTCAGTCTTGGAAGCAAATGTCTGCTGCTCAAACTGAGACGTGGTTGTGACAATAATCTCCTCTCCATGAACGTTTTGAGTCTTTGTCGTGACCGCAGTGAGTTGCTGCTGTTCTTGTTGCTGCTTCTCGATCTCGGCTGCCTGCTGTCTCTGGAGTGATGGAGCGGATATCTCCATACCCAAGATTATGTCTCGCACTTCACTGCTGGTCAAGCTGGAAACGTTGACATTGTTCTTCTTTCCGTAATCGTTGAGGATCAGATCGCGCAGTTGAGTTTCAACCTTGATCCAGTCCTCATCAGACAGGGAAGGCCAGATGTGATGCTCTTGGGTGATCACAGTCTTGTCAGGCCGCAAAATGAGCTTGGTCTTGTCCTGGTTGACGTGCAAAGCACGAAGGATGAGGATCAGACGAGAGAAGGCAGTGTATGACGAAATGCTCTTGAGCCATTCATCGTAAAGGTTGAAGAGGACCATCATCGGCTCTGTGGCTCTGAGGATCATGTCACCAAGCTTCTCAACCTTCATAGCAGCTTGGAAAGGAAGCTGCAACTCGGAAGCACGGATGGAGATGTTGGGGAAGTCAAGCAAGTTGACCTCGAGAGGATCAAGCAGACCCTTGCGGGTAACAATCAGTTGCTTCGGCTGTTCTTCCACTGGCAAAGATCTGATCAAGGCTGCCACTTCTTCAGCCGTCTTCCACTTCGCCAACTGACCAAGACGCTTCTGTCCAGCCCACACACTGGTGTGGATGATCTTCAAAAAGAGCTGACCAGTGCGAGGATTGAAGATGAAAATAGCACCATTGATGGGCTTGGTGGTCAAGTTACCCTCAAAGGTCTTGTGAATGGTGACGCGGTAGACGTTGGTGTCATCAATGAACAGCTGAGTCTGGTTGCTGAAAAGTTCAGAGTAGTTTTGCGAGTTCAGGAACTCCTGGTTGCTCTCAGAGGCGTATAGCTGAAGACCCTTGCGGATACGCTCGCGCAGAACGTACAGGGCAGGGTTGGCCTTCATGATCTTGGACATGGCCTGCTGGACGAGAGTCTTGAGACCGGGGAAGTACTGGCCGTAAGCAGAATAGAGGTTGTATGCCAGATCGATACCAATCATGAGACCGGTAGGCGAAGGGTACAAGCTCATGCTGTCCGTGGTGTAGTCGAGATACTTGGCTCTAACATATCTCTCAATGTCGTGAGAGTCGTAGTCGCCATAGCGAAGCTGCACGTCAATCCAGAACTTGTTCGTCGTCGTGGGTTCAATGACATCCTTGTTATCAAAGAGAAGTGATGGGCGGGTGACATTCCACTTGTGGCTAGCGAAGAGCTGGATATCGGCGCATGAGCTGTTCATCTTGTACGATTTACGGGGATGGATCGTCTCTTTTTGGACCGACTCGATGCTGAGAGCCTCGAGCTCCTGATCAAACACCTGGCACAGATCCATGACCACAGACTCGTGGATCTTTTGCCACAAATGGGCACGGAAGATCTGGATGAGTGAAATCTTGAGGGTCGGAATCTTTCCGTGCAAGAAGATACCCGTCAGATCCAATTGGACCTGGAAACCGACGTAGACGTTGGCTCTGTTGATGGTAGGAGACCACCAGAGGGTGAAACGACGATTGGGGATTTGGTTGAGACCACTGCGCTGAGCGTTTGTCAACTTCTTGAACTTCATGGACTCTTCGAAACCGCTGGCTTTCTCCCAGAAGAGGCCTTCCCAAGACGGGAAACCCGTTGCCTTGAACAAAGTGTGCTCGAGAATTGTCTCAACACCGCCCAACGCTTGGATAACATCTGTTCTGTAGGCATTGAGGTTCCACAATTTGCCGTCGTGACGCTGGCTTGTCCACCAGAACGGATTGCTCTTCATCAGCTGGTAGATCTTGAACTCTGCCCGCGTGCGGAAACCCTTGTCGAAGCTCAGAGTGCTTCGATCCTTCTGGAATAGCGTATTGATACGAGGTAAGCCGCGATCCCAACTGTCTTCCAAATCCTCCAGAGTAAGTCTCCTGTTTTGCTGGTTGGCCTCCAGACGCTTCTGTGAGTATTCAGTCCAGACGCGCTGTGAATCAACAAACTCGGCTTCCCATGGGATGATGTAGCGGAAGATGTTGGGAATCAACGTCTCTTCGTCGTGAGACATACCGGCGCGGTAATGGGTGACGCCAACATCTGTCTGCTTAGACCAACGCTTGTCGCTTGTGGGAATCAAGATATGAGAGCCCGAAATCATACCAAGACCACCAAGTTCCTTTGGCGTGTAGAACACCGCGGGCGGGAAACGCGAAGGCATTTTAGAGTTGAGACCAATCTTGACGCGGGTCTGAATCTTGGTCTCGCACTTGACAATGGTATCCAACAGATTGACGGTGGGAATGACAGCCTCGCGATAGTATGTGAACAGAGCAATCAGTGCCGTATTCCACTTGTTGGCGATCTTGGTGAAGGTTGTGGAGCCAGAGGACATGAGAATCTGACGGATACGGTTGTTGAACTTTTGAATGTCCTCCTCCGTTACTTGCAGGAAGGCATGTGCCGTTCTCTCCTTGGTTGTGTTGTCTACCAAGGACCATACACTATCCTTGACTGCGTCATCGCTCTGATTGCGGATCTTGGGTAGAATGCGGACCTCAAAGCCGCACATAGAGAAGAGCAAGTTCGGGTTGTCTTTGCTGTAGACACTTGCGAACGTGTCTTCCCACTCGATCGTCGTTACAGATCTTGGAAGGCGGTTTTTTAAATCCCAGAACACAGCCCTTCCAAGATTCACATCGTGTCTCATGAGACGCATTCGAGAGTCTCTGGGCCAGCACTTCTTGTTCTTGTACCCGATAACATTCTCAAAGTTGGGATCCGGCTGTTCCGTGAGGAAGCGCTGGATGAGGTCACGAGACTCATCAGCGGTGAAGCGCAAGAATACCCAAATCTTGTCGATATATCTGGTATAAAGCCTGATGGGATGTCTCGTCTCGGTGTCCCTGTCTTGGAACTGAAGGAAGTCGTTGGGGCTTTGGGGAGGCCCAGCAATCTCGCTTGCACGTTGGGGACCGAGGAGTAGAAGGTCAAGGATAAGACCGTAGTACTGGAACACGAATGCGGAGAACTGCAGACCGCGAATCATGCCGTAGCTGTTGACATGGCTCATGTCCTTGTACGTCAAGGTAACGTTGTTCTTTGCAGTGATGTAGTCAGCCAAGTTATGGTCCATGATCAACCGGAGAAGAGAGTTAAGAAGCGTCAGCTCGATCTTCTCATAGACCTTGGAAAGTGAGGTTTCAATCATGACATTGCACTCGCCATTTGACGTATCCCAAACCTTGTCGAGGTTGTTAATGCCTTGGGCCCACTTGTAAACAAGAAGAGGAGGCACTTCAGAGTCTGATGGTTTGATCCAGGCTGGGAACAAATGACGCTGGTCGGCCTGGTACCAAAGATACTGATCAAGGTAGGCATCACTGATCTTCTCGATGGGCTCGATGTCATAGACAGGGTTGATAGTGCTGTAGTTGTCGTTCATGTCAATGCCAACCTCCTTGAAAGCACGTTGAGTAAGAAGGAAACGCTTGATCCGCTCTAGAGTTGTTCCAGGGCTGTCGTAAGCCTGCTCAATCAAAGCCAGCTCCTCTCTCTGACTCTGGTTGAGTCTGCCCTTGGTCGAGTAGGCCTCACGAAGGCGCTCAAGTGCGAGGATAAGAATCTTGGTATCGTGCTTGTATGAAACACTTGGGAAGGGAATAGGCGAGAACTTGCGAGACTCGAGCCAGTGAACAGTGGTAGTGTAGATGGCCACAGCCTCCTCGGAGGAAACATAGGGGCCGTCCTTCATGTGGTTATGCTGCCTCTCCTGCTCAGCCTTGAGCCACAAGCGAGTGAGACGGCCGACATTCTTCTTAGCGACGGTCTTGTCCACCGTTGCACCTCTTCTGATACGTTCTCGGTTATAATGGGCAACAGAAACCCACCAGTCTGCCTTGGACTTGACGTATCTGAGAATGATGTTCTCGATAGCGGCAGGCAACCCGGGAACTTTCCAGGGAATATTACTCTTCCAACACCTCCAAGCTTCAGAAAGATGTTGCAAAACAGTGTTGACCTTATTTTGCTTGATTCCTTCAGGCATCATATCCATGAGGTCAGCCATAACCGAGGCACGAAGCTCAAGGTCAAAGTGGGATTCTACACGCTGCTTGGTAACAGTCTTGGCAACTCCCTTGCTGTGACGGCCCTCGAATTGACGAGAAAGAAGATTCCCGAGCCATCTCTCCAGCAAAGGAATGATGCCGCGCATGAAGAACAGCCAAACTCTCCAGGCAGGAGCCCAGAAACCGCAGCCAGGACCCTTTCCAACGGGGCCAGCGTTGAACCTGTAGTAGATCAAGTGCTTCAAGTCTTTGCAGGAGCGGATCTGGTGCATGAGCTTGTACTTGTATCGGTACATGCCCGTCAGCTGACCAACATGGTTAAATGCATACAGAATGCCGTCGGCAAGCTGGAAAGCATCGATATTACCGAGACGATATTGAACTTGAGCGTCGACAAGAAGCTTGGTGAGACGCAAGATTTCTCTCATCAAGTGGAAGGCGTTTCCAAATCTTGACTTTTTGCGTTCCTTGGTCGTCAGGGTCTTCACAGGCTTCAGGTTGAAGTTGTAGTCCAGATGGAGATACGTGAGGTTCTTGCGGTGAATCAGGAGGTTGAGCATATTGAAGCCTTGTCGGCAGACTTGAAGACCAGCCTCAACCCAATCAATGGTCGTCTGCTGGAAGAACTTGGTTTGTTTCAAAGACTTGAGAAGATTTTGCCTCTGGAGGGACTTGGGCTTCTTCTTATGCAACTCATTAAGAACATAAGTTTTCAAGAGCTTTTGATACGAAACCCGGACTTTGACGGGCTGTTTTGGCGGGCAGTGCTCGAGATACCAATGTTTGATCAATGGAACATCCTGCGCCCGTACCATGCGTCCAGAGCGGCGATCGAAAGGATACGGAGCCCACCACAATTCAATGGCAGATGCCGTGTCTTCAGTATAGAGTTCTTCATGGGCAAAGAACGGCTCAACGCCGGCAGGCAACTCAAACGCCTCTTCTTCTGGCTCCTCAATGTTGCCCTCGCCGAAAATCTCGTCCTCGTGGCTGACGGTGAGGTTCTTTGGCGCAACTGAACGGGAAGAAATAGGGTTGATACTTGTGTCGAAGTAAAATGCGGGAAGATTCAAGTCCTCAGTTCTCGAGTAAACAATTTGGGGGTGAGAGTGCCAGGAGAGATGCACGCTTCTCGGCAGCGCATTGTAAAGATAGGGATAGGATACGCGACACTCTGTTCGGATGGGATTTCGAAAAATGATGCGATCCATAGCATTGAATTCACCAAAATCCTCATCGTTTGGATCGATGTCCTTGTACAAAGGCTCAAAACGAGGGCCGCCCGGCAGTGCAACATTCAGCGCCTTTGCCGTGAGAAAACTCTTGAGCTCGAAGAGATAGAAGTAGTTGTTATCGACCACCTCGGACACCAACGGCCTGCTCAGACGATACAGACCCGCCATTTGTGGAAGAGTGAGGTTCCATTTTTTGTAACTTGGACCGTTGACGTGTGATGTGTCGAGGAGTGGTTGGTGGTCGTAGAACCATTCGTAAACGGCCGCTTCTTCGTCCTCGTCCAGCTCCATCTGAATTGGCTCCAAAGGCTCAACATCTTCGATATTCTCAGACCAAGAGAGCGGGGGCTCTTCATCGTCAAAAGGTGGAAATCGCATGCGCTTAAACAACCGTCGGTCGCTCTTTTCCTTGCGCATCGTAGTCCACATGGTAGCCCATTGGGCAAAAAAGACAGGCTCAATAACACGAGGTATCTCATTGACAAGGGTCAAGCAGCCGTTGACGTGATAAAGAACCTTGACTTCTCTCGCTGCCTCCCACGGCATGGGCATGTTCTCCAACAGCTTCAGAACAGCGTGAGGCATGAACTTTAGGGCGCCCAGATAGCTGCGCTTGTCGTTTGTGTACTTTTTTTGAGAAACATCGCCAATGTCCTTGACGATTTTGCGCAAGTGCTCAGGTGGCATGTCTGCTTTCTGTGTCTCGACGAAACCACCTTTCCGCTTCTCCCCAAATCGTGCGCGTTGATCGCGAAGCCATTCCTTCTTCTTTTGGGCAAACTTGGCGATCTGAGGGTTCGATGGAGGTAAATATCCCGGCGGAGGGGGCGCTGGGATGGCGGGAGGAGGCGGAAGAGATGATGGAGGTCCTGGTGGAGGAGGGGGTGGAGGAGGAGGTCCCCAGCCTGGGGGAGGAGGTGGTGGGAACGACATGTTTGAGTGACTCTCGAGTGCTGATGGATTAAAAAGCTCAGATGAGCTTGGGCTCCAAAGGAGGGGGCGCAATTCGTTGTGGAGTGCGTGCTTGGTTCGTGATGGCGACTAAATGGGATTCTTGATTGTTTTATCAAATTCGCAGATGCTGGCTTGATTTACAAACAGAAAATATCCATAAATCCAGAATTATGGACTTTGGTGACGATCTCGTAGCAATTCGCACCGATAATCGTATGTTGGGATGATGGGGTTTTGGTTGGTGAAGCCAAAAACTGGCTTGTCACCTTTGGTTCAGAAAATCTCAAAATCCCCAAAATCCAGCTCGCGACGACAAGGCGAGGACGTCCCAGGCGCGCGAAACTGCTGGCTTCGCTAGCGCGCTCAGGCTGTCTTTTCTTGGCGTCCCACCGCTTAGTGGTAACTGGCCCCGTTTGTTCAATACTTTTCGATACAATAATTATGTGACATTTCAGAGGGATTACACGTGCCAAATCACATGACTTGCAAGGAAATGGTGACTCAAAGCTGGTGAGCCTGTTAATGCCCCACTTGCAGGTGAATTTTGGACTTCTTTCAAACAACAATTCTAACTCAGGAACAATCCACTTCTTGAACGATTTCGGCGACCCGTGCAAGGACTTGGCCTTTTTGCTTGCCATCTGGTGAGTTTTGGATACCCGTTGCTTCTGTAGTAAGAGGCCAGTTCGAGTCCCTGATTGGCCCCGCTAGCCCCAAAATCTGCCCCCACCAGAAAATCACCATTCACTGAAAATTAATTATCCCAACCGATCCAACCCCTCCACTCCCTCAGATTTTGCTGTGCATCCACATCGCCAGCGACACCCCAGACCGACTGCCCTTGTGCACGGCTAATCCTCATCGCCATCAAACTTAGGGAATAATTTTCTAAAAGATCACCGACCGACCCGTCGCGACCATGTCTCGGTTCTTCCGCGCCCAAGGCGACGACAGCTCCAGCGAGAGCAGCTCCGACGAGGAGGAGCTTTACTCCACCGAGGAGGAGGAGGACCAGGAGGATCAGGAGGAGTCCTCTGAGGAGGAAGAGGACGAGGATCAGGATGAGTCCTCCAGCGACGAGGATGCAGGTCCCGCCAAAAAGAATCGCTCTCGTTTCTTGGTGGATCAAGCATCATCAGAGAGCGAGGAGAGCGATGTTGAGGGGACAGTCAAGGTCAAGAGCGCCAAGGACAAGAGACACGACGAACTCGAAGCGACCATTTCTCTTATCCAAAACGGCCAAAAGATTAATGATTGGGGCTCTATCGCAAATGGTTGGTGCATCAGGAGCCTGCATGTTTTTATTCCGTCGTCTGCTAACCTTAGAACTTCCCAGAGTTCGATAAGCTCAACCGTCAGGCTGTCAAGCTGCAAGATGGTACCAAGGCTCCCAAAAGCTACATCAAGTGCATCACCGAGTTGGAGGACTTCTTGAACGAGACGCTGGCCAAGCAAAAGGTCACGCCCAAGAAGATGAATGCCACCAACGCCCGTGGTCTCAACGCCGTCAAGCAGAAAATCAAAAAGAACAACAAAGATTATCAGAGCCAAATTGACGCTTTCAGGAAAGACAGCGATGCCTTTATGGAGTCTGATGAGGAGGTCGTCCCTGTACCCAAGCCCACCAAGGTTCGGTTCCAGGAGAGGTTTGTCGATGAGGCTGCCGAGGAGGACGAGGATAAGGATTTCACACAGGTGGGCAAGAGCGGCAAAGCCGTGCCCTTCTCCCCAGAGAGCATTCTGAAGCATCTCAGAACTATCCTCGAATCCAGAGGCAAGAAGAACACCGACAGGGCCGAACAAATCAGAATTATGGAGCAGCTCAGCAGGGTCGCCAACACTCCTTACCTCCAGATTCGCGTTCTACAGTCTCTTGTTTCTGCCCGCTTCGATCTCGGTGCCGGCAGCGGCAACCCCATGTCTCTTGAGCACTGGAAGGCTGCCGAGAAGGAGCTCGCGGCTCTTCTCAAGATCCTCGAGACCCAAAAGGACCACGTTTTGCTTGAGAACGCCGAGGAGTGGGATGACGATGAGAAGCAGCCTGTTCTTGGACCCGAAGACAAGTATCTCAAGATTGCCGGCAGCGTCGTTTCATACATTGAGCGCCTCGACGACGAGCTCACCCGCTCCCTCCAGAGCATCGACCCACACACCTCCGAGTACATTGAGAGGCTGACCGACGAGGGTTCCCTTTACAACATCATCATTCAGGGACTTTTGTACTACGAGGCTATCCGCAAGGATGCTTCATTGGAGGTTCCCCAGGAGAGCCTTAACAGAATCATGCAACGGCGCCTGGAGCACATTTACTTCAAGGTATGACATAAAAGAACTCGAGTTGGAGCTCATTGTGATACTAACCTCAAATAGCCCGCCCAAGTTGTCAAGATTCTTGAGGAGAATGCCTGGAAGCAGGTCTCCGACGGTGTCAACTCCGAGATTACTCCCCGCGCAAAGTCCAGTGATGCCAACCAGCTCGTCAACACCATTTGCAACTACCTTTTCGAGCACAGCGAGGGCATTATCCGTGCTCGTGCTATGCTTAGCCAGGTGTACTTCTTGGCGCTTCACGACGAGTACTACAAGGCTCGCGACATGATGCTCACTTCCCACTTGCAGGAGAGCATTGCCAACTTTGATATCGCCACCCAGATTCTCTATAACCGCACTCTTGTCCAGGTCGGTCTCTGCGCTTTCCGCAAGGGTCTTGTCTACGACGCCCAGAACACTCTTCAGGAGATCTGCGGCAGCGGACGGCAAAAGGAGCTCCTTGCTCAGGGTGTCATGATCCAGCGTTTCAACCAAGTTTCTCCCGAGCAGGAGCGCCTCGAGAAGCAGAGGCAACTGCCCTTCCACATGCACATCAACTTGGAGCTTCTCGAGTGCGTGTACCTCACCTGCAGCATGCTTCTTGAGATCCCGCTTTTGGCCCAGACCGGCTCATCGCCCGACATCAAGAAGCGTGTCATCAGCAAGACCTACCGCCGCATGCTTGAGTACCACGAGCGTCAGATCTTTACCGGTCCCCCCGAGAACACTCGCGACCACGTCATGCAGGCATCCAAGGCCCTCGCTGCCGGCGAGTGGAAGAAGGCTACCGATTTCATCCACAGCATCAAGATCTGGGAGCTTATGCCCGGCGCTGAGGACATCAAGACCATGCTCGCCAAGCAGATCCAAGAGGAGGGTCTCAGGACTTACCTCTTCACTTATGCCCCCTTTTACGATACTCTCGCCATTGCCACTCTCAGCGCAATGTTTGAGCTCGACTCTTCCAAGGTCTCTGCTGTCGTCAGCAAGATGATTAGCCACGAGGAGCTTGCAGCTGCTCTTGACCAGGTTACCGAGACTGTCATCTTCCGCAAGGGCGTTGAGCTCAGCAGACTCCAGAGTTTGGCCCTTGCTCTTTCGGACAAGGCCAGCTCTCTTATCGAAACCAACGAGCGCACACTCGAGCAGAGGACGCAGGGATCAGCCAATGCCTTTAGCAGGAAGGACGGCAGACAAGGTGGGCAGAGGGGCGGTGGTGCACGGGGCGGCAGAGGTGGTGCGCGCGGTGGTGGTAATGCTCAACGGCAAGCCGGTGGTACACAGTTCACAGGAGGTGCTTTGGGTGCTGCCGTCCGTGGTTAGATTTTGAGAGCGTAAAATATTTGAGCCAAAAAAAAGAGCAAATCTTTGATATGAATGGGGTATTATTTAAACAATTCTTTTTGTGGCATTTGGGCTTGGCATGTGTTTTCCAGGTATCCAAAAAAAAAAAAAGGGATTGGAAGTCAAGAAGTTTTTCTTTCTCTCTCTCTCTCTCTCCCTCTCTGTCTATCGTAGATTTTTTATGAGGGGTTAAAAAAAGGGTTTTTTTACAAACCCATGAATAGTCTAGTATGGTTTTTATTTTTGTTAAATTGATGTTGTTAAGCGGGAGAAGTTGGTTGTTTGATGTGTGTTGGGGTTATTTGCCCCTTTTCTCTCCGTGTGAAACAAGATTTGTCAAAAGGTATTGATGGCTTTTTTTCGATTTACATTATAGCATTTCAACTGAGATTTCCAATAGGGTTTGTATATGTTGAATGAGTAGAAGATGAGTGTTTCACTCACTCACTCAGTCCTCTGTCTCTTGTTCTCACGATTTTTACTTTTTTTATCCTTTTGCTTCCCGCTTTGAGTAGTAGAACTGCCGCCGCCACTTTGATCCTGCTGCTGATGATCAGGGTACTGGTCTACAGATTTCTCCTTGTGGGCACCACTTGATGATTTGGCTGCTTCTATAACCCGTCTGCAGGGCACGAGACCAGCACAATCGGAGCAAATATATCCGCCCTCTTCCTCCTTAAAAGCGACAAGTTTCCCGCAGACTCCGGTGGGCGTCTTGTGTTGGGCCGGACATTGGCATAAATACCTTCCATTGGGAGTTTTGTGATGTTTCACGTTGGGATCAGCTTTTTTCATCCCCATAGAGGGCCAGATAGGCTGTTTTCAGAGCTTCCATGCAGTCGTTTGATCTAAAACGACAGCTCCGACACCAGTATATACTGTCTCTCGGTTGGGTCATCTCTGGACACATCTCATTTTCAGTGTTGATGTGTATGGCGGTGCATATGCAAGGCTTCTTCTTATCATTGGTGCAATGCGTTCTGCAGTTCCTACAAAGGCCGCTTTTATCACTTGTGTTTCCTGTGCAACGGTGGAGAGGACATTTGCACCGTTGTGTTGTTGCGGCGTTCGAGTTCGAAGATGGGTTTGGGTTTGGGTTCTCGTCGGCTCCCTTATCAACGACGGTTGACCAGTATTGTTGTACCATTGTTGATGGAGTGAGTTGAGTTTGTAATGTGAAGATATCTGGGCCCCAAGGACGAGGGCAAGAGCTTCAATTTAACCACCTCGAGGACCTACGTGTATGATTCAGTCTTCGAGGGCATGATCCATCGTTCTCTTTGTTTTATTCAGATGAACATTTTTGTACAAGGTCTTCATGATCATCAGGGGCTCACTTTCTTTCTTTATTCTGCCACGTCAACTCAACAAGTTTGTCAACAACAAGCCAAGTCATAAATTCTCAGTGAAGTTGTTCTAATCTTCTGGCTCCTGCTTTATCTGTACACCGGACGACTGGACCTTTTGCTGATTCTCTAGTTCGGCGATCCTTTTTCTCAAAGCCTCATGGCAGGCGACCGATATAGTAGGTGATCAACAGGCAGAACACCAGTATAAACCGCATTCCTTTCTGATCTTGGCAAAATTTATGCACTTCCCATCTCTTCTGTTGTTTCGCTTGTGGTGGGCTGTACATTCGCAAGCTGCGCAGGACGGCGGCTTGTGAACAAATCCCGGATACAGTTCCAGAGCTTTTCTGCAGGAATCCTGAAATGGATAACACCGTGAGCACCAAGATACCCAGTCACCATCGAAATCTTTCGGCCAGTATTTTCGAAGCGTCTCGGTTACTCTTCCACAGCTCCCGTCGTCGGTGTTGTGTTTAGCTGTGCATCCACAGGCCTTGCCCATACCCCTGGGCGGGTCCGGGGGCACATCTAGGACTGTTTCAGAGTTCGGTTCCGACATTTGTAGGCGGTGATATCTTTTTGTAGCTATTAATAAAAGTCCGTATTTGAGAATATGGGAATATTTGGCCTCCGAAAACAGCGGCAACTGAATGGCTTCAATTTATAGCCATAGAGGACTTATGATAGAGTCATCAAAGGAGTCATTTGTTATTCTCTTGGTTACTCTTCTGACATGTCATTGTCTAACCAACCAGGTATATTTTCAAGAAAAAAATTTCAGATGAAGATTCTTGTAAAATATGACCATGGACACGACGGGGCTCAGTACAGTGTACAAAATCCACATTACCTTGACTCAATGTTTTTACAAGTACAACACCGTCACCTTTGCTCAATGCTTGGAAATGAATATATAGCGAAGCTCACCACCACTGATTATGCCTTTCATTTATAAGTCAGACTTCTTTCAGAACAAATAGGATCTGGTCGTGTTGGAAAATAAAAACTTGTATTGTGCCACTTGATAGACTAAGTGACAATGTCACGGTGTAATTCCAACTTTAAATCTCCGAACAAGATATTCAAAAGTTCTCATCATGAGTCGTACAGTATAAGGTCAAGTGAACAAGATTCAATGACTCAAGGTGAGGTGTCATAGACTACATCAGACTTTTCTTACCAAGAAAAAAAAAGATATAAATTCAAGCAACTCTCTGTATTGACCCGTCAATATCCATCAAACAGCTAAGCTTGCATATCTTAAAGATCCCCAGCAAAAGCAATGTCTACAACGAAAAGTAACAACCCAAAAACGCCAGCTTCTTCTGAGCCACAAATTCTTGATTCAGCAGCTCAAAGATAAAACCACCACGGAAACTGCAGATGCGAAAAGGAAACCCACAGAGGCCCTGATGGCAAACATGAAGAAAAATGTCAAAATCTGGCAGATCGACCTGATGGAGTATGTAACAGATGTTTTCGCCTATGTAATGTCTTTGAGAGGTACTGCAGTCGGTGCTCTAACAAGGCACTCCGCGGCTCTAATCTGTGTCATGTGTGCATACAGACAAGCCAAGAAGACGGAACAATACCCGCGGAAGCTTACGGCCTGTGTCAGTGTCCAGTGTGTATGACATGTGCTAGGTCAGGGCCGATACGAGAGGATGGGGGAGTAGTTATTTGTGAACCGTGTTTTGAGAGCTGCGTATCGGCCTCGGGTCAAAATGGGAATGGACATGTACCTGTTGTCCAACAATCAGAAGAGCCCAGCCCAGCCGGGAATGGCCGAGCTGGTCCAAGAACAAGAAGATAGGGACGAAGAGGATGTATACAAAAGTCTAGCATGCAAGAAAAGTCTAAGAAGTCTAAACAAGAATCAGGGTAGATTAAAATATGTCGAGAAGATCGAGCGTGATGTTATCATCAGCTGTTGCTTTGGCCTGACGTGTTGTTTGCTTGATCAGAAACATGATCTTAGAGTAGCTAGCTTACTATACTTTACAGCTACTACTATATAGTGATCTACCTATGTTTTTGTATTTACTTCTCCTTAACTACAACCACCTTTCCACTCCTTCATGTACAGCAAACCGAATGATCCAGATCCCAAATTTACACCATAGCCTCACCTAGGTACTCACCTTTCAATCTTTACTAAATCCTACGTACCTACGGAGTAAGTAAACCCAAAACCCTCCCAAAAAAAAGCAAGTATCACATTTGCATAACATACCTAACTCGCATTAACCAACCATCCAATCAGCCCCTTTTATCTTCTTCCTTTAATCAACAACCACATAACAGTACTCCAAATTATGCATCGTACACACAGTGTAGCATACATATATCACAGCAAAATCTAAAACCAATCATTCTCCATCAATGTATTTTGTTACCAACAATTATCATTCCTTTCTTGAACCAAACTACACAGAATCCTCTCGTATACCCTATCATCAAACATTAAAACTCTCGAATTATATACCCAAAAAAAATTCCATCATCATTCATTCTTTTCTTTCTGCTCCGTTTTTTTGTTTGTTTTTCCATGCTTCCGTTTCCTTTTTTTTTCTTTTCTTTTCCCTTCCTCCTGCATGATATTATCCCGTTTCATCCCTTTTCATTGTATCCTTTTTTTTCTTTTTCTTCACAGGCAGTGGCAAAAATTATGCATGTCAGCTCCCACTTCCACTCCCACTTTTCAAGAGCACAGACGAAAACAGGCCAACATTATCAAGTAAGGGATACGGAGTAACGACTTTGCATATGCAGGTACAAAAAACGTCTTTTTCAGCCTCTCTTCTCCATAATTTTTTTCATCCAATTCAGGGGTAAAACCAATGAATAACCACCCATTCAGTGTACATGCAAGGCAATGATCGTCGCTCGAGCGGGGAGCCGGACTTAAACACCGTTCATCGTTCGCTGCTGTAAAAAGTCTGTCATTCTGTCACAAAAAGATTCAGGGGTAAAAAAAAAATGAGTTACGTAATACATCAAGGGGTAAATCAGGCAGTGACGGACGAAAAAAGAGAAAAGGGGGGGCACAGTCATCGCACAAAAAAAAAAGTTATTGTTGATACCAAACTCTATGCGAAAAATATTCCCTAATGTTTGTTAAATACAAGAAGAAGTAATTAAAATAAGTCTCTCTTTCTCTCCCTCCCTCCCTCCAGACCACACCACACCACACAAAACTACCAAGCCAAGCAGATTGGGTATAACACACGATTTGCTTTTGCCATTGTATGTTTTGTTCAACCAAGCCCTTTACTCCTTCAAAGAAAAAAAAACCAAAACCAAAAAAAGATATCAATCCGATTAAAACGCCAATTAACTCCCCATTTTAATGACCGTGTGTGTTTGCTTTATGCAAGTTTGTGTGCCCCCAGGTTGCCCTCCCAAATTGAGTGTGTGGTATCTTAAAAAGGAGAGTCGTGATCATGTCATCAATGAAGAGTCGTGATCATGTTGTCAATGAAGAGTCGTGATCATGTCATCAATGAAGAGTCGTGATCGTGTCGTCAATGACAAAAAGGAAAAGAAAAAAGAAGAACCAAGAACCATTAATCATATAAACATTCGTTTTCAGAATGATGTATGAAACATCTTTAGAGAAGGGCGACAGCGCCGAGAACACCGGCAACAACGGCAGCGAGAGGAGCCATTGCTTGCTGAGAGTTGGCACCGGCAGTAACAATTGGGGGAGCGGAGCTGGTGCCGTTGATAGGGACGACAACACTGGGGGTAGGTTCAGGGCCAGCGGTGATGGTGGTAGGGATGTTGATGGTGGTAGGAGGCAGCGGCTCCGAAGTGTAGATGGTGTTGCCTTGGGAGACAATGACGGTGGAGTATCCAGTGACGGTCTGGCGAGTGGTGACGGGAACGCCAACAACGACGTCGACGGACTCGGTCACAGTGACTGGGATAATCTCAGTGACAGTGTGAATATCGGTGACAGCCTTGGTGATAGTATTGGTCTTGGTGATCTTCTTGGTCTTGCCCTCAATGACGGTGGTCTGAGTGACGACAGGGCAGGTGACTGTCTCGTAGACATCTGTCGTCTCGTACTCGGTCACGATGCTGGTAGTATAGATAGTCTCGGTCTGGGCAACCTTGGTGACAATGGTTGAAGTCGAGGTCCAAATGATCTCCACGGTAGAGCCACTAACGACAGTGGTCTCGGTCACAGGGCAGAGCTCGGTAAGAGTGGTGTAAACAACTATTGATTCATTGTTAGTGCTAAACAAAAGTCATGAATGGAGACTATATTCTCTTACTATCTCCCTCGGTCTTGGTAACAGGTGGTGCAGTTTGGGTGACGATGATGGTGGTGGGGACGGCGGTCTTGACGGTGCTGGTGGTGGTGAAGGTGGTGGTGTATGTGCCTCCGGGCTTGGTGTAAGTCTGAGTGACCGGGCAGACAGTTGTGTAGGTCACGATAACCTCGGTCACAACAGTCTCCCATTTGTCCTTGCCCTTGCCCTTGTCGTATCCGCGGGGAAGATTAGCCCCCAAGGTGGTGGCCGCAAAGGCGAGGAGTGAAAGAGCTGCTCTCATTTTGACTGATGGGGGGAATGTTGTATATCAACAGCGATCGTGACTTGTCGTAGTAGTAGTGGTAACGAAGGTTGCTTGAAGCAGCGAAAGACTTGAAAAGTAACCTTAGCGAACGAGTTACTCGTGTGACTAGAGTCCAAGATGGCTGGAGGTGGAGAGCAGGAGAAGAGACATCTGAAGGGACTCGGGAGACAGCATGTTTATACACCGAGAAGGGGGCATGACATCTTGCTGTTGTCCAACAAGAACGACTTGAGACAAGCCCACTTGAGTAGTAGAGAGAGTGGAACCCCTGTGGCCGCAAGTTCTGGACAAATCTATCTTGCCAACAGGAACTGCGAGGTTGGGCAGAAGCTGTTCAAAGACCGTATCCCGAAGCCTACGGGTCCGCAGTGCTGTCGCCCTGTCTTGGGAGGTACATCCATACATGTAACCAAGTACCTCTTGAATCGGACTGCTGGTTGGCCAGGACGGTCACTGGCTGGGTCACGCAGGAAAATAGAGGCTAGTATCAAGCCTTGGTTGAGAGGTATTTTTTTTCTCTCTCGCTCGGAATCCCAGCTCCAAAGATGACTGCAGGTTCCTTGTCCTGCTGCATGCACAGTGCTTTTGTCGACTCGAACCGGTAAACGTGATGGGAAACGGACGGATTAGACTGCCAACGGGAGCGAACGGGAAAGGCGCGGCGGCCAATTCAACGGAGCTCTTTGCCCGTTGCTGCTTTGCTTTTACTGCCTTTTGTTTCAACATATTGGGGCTTTTGTGGCACAGGAAGAAAAAAGTTATGTCAGCAAATGTTTCCCAGAGAATTGGTCACCAAATAGGTCCAACTACAATGTTAAGAAACAGAAGCGAGTCTACTGTGCTCTTCCTAACGTCGTACCGTACAAGTTCCTGGGTCGGTATTGAGGGTTGACAGGTAGGGGAGGAGAGAGTTGTTAACGGCAGGGATGTAATGTAGAGTGGGAGCGAGAGATCGTCTGTGGGTAAGCTCCCCTGTAGAAATGACGATTAGCTCGCCACCCCCTGTATCTTTTTTTCTCTCGGCGTAGCTTGGCCTTGGGTTTGACGTGTTTCTGGTCGTCGACCGGGCATCTTTGACGACCGACCAAAATCTCTGACCGATTTGGGAGAGGTTGGAGTGGTTGGGTCTAATCTGGGAAGCCATTATTATCGCATTTGGAACTATTGAATTGGAGTCTGTTGTTCTACTGTGACCTTCAGCTGATGTTGTCGGAATTCTGCGTTGTTGTGCAGCAGAGTCAATCCGATGGCGTCCTTAGGTGCAGAAGTCCTGCATCCTTTTGAGCTTGGGTTGATGATGTGGTGAGTGGATGACCAGGAAGACGGGCTTGGGAACGGGAACTTGGAGATAGCCCATTCGATGAACGATGTAGTCAATGTACACTACGTACCAAGCGGGCAGACGGACCAGCGGACCAGTCGACCACCACCTTCACCCGTTCGATCAACATGAAAAATAAAAGAAACCTCGTGTTCAGGAACCGCTAACAACGAGATCTGCAGGCTGGACGAATAGCAATTGGCTCGACAGCTTGACGTGGAGAACTTGACGGCAACGAGTGGAAGTGAAAGCTTTCCCCACCAAACCCGGTTCCTTCCTTCCTTCTCTAATCAGACGGATGGTGTCACGAAGAGACGAGAATTCGAGAAACTCAATTCAAGTGAGGGGTAAGAAAATGCCGTCACAAGGTACTTGAGCTTATGATATTTTGCTTCCTCGACATCGCAACACCGCCAATTGAGGTCTTCTCGGACTCAAGGTTCCACAGCATTCAGATGTTCATTCCCGCTGCCAAGGCAACCCAGTTCACCTCGAGCATCAGTTCCGTGATACACAAAGCTACCAGTAGTTCGACTTGTGACAATTGGCTAGCTTCATGCACATGCAAGGTGCATTTTCACCAAAGGCAATGTTGTCTCTCGGTCCTCGGACCACACCGAATGATCGCTGCCAGCAAAGAAAATCGTATGGAAGCTAAAGTGAGACATCACCAGAAAGATTGACGGCCCCCGCCGCCCGGCCTGATCGTCGGCCGAGAGATAGCTACTTAGGGATTGCCTTGTTTTTTTTCCAGCCCACCATCCTCACCGACATGTCCGAGGCCAGGAGGGTACCGTGGGGTAAGGGAGAATACTTTTGTGTAATGATCAACAGAAGGATTGCCGACGTTTCCTGCCATACAATCGAATCATGTTCGGTAGCAAGGTAGCACAGATATTAGGTAACATATTTGGTGTTTAGTTGGCGGGGCACGAGATGTTTCTCTGCGTTTTTTTCCCTCCTTGTCGCGGTTCCGGGTCGGGTTGTGGTTGTCGAACACGGATCCGTACTCCGAGTCGCAAACGCTACACAGTCATGATATTATCATCTATCCAACTCGCGCGGCTGCTTCACGTGCCGTAGCAAGGTGTGTTTTTAAAGACTCGAAATAGGCAATTGAGATGTCTTGAGCTGGCTTTGTAGATAGGTCGCGTTTTGGTCACTTTGATGGGTTGCTCTTGGGGGAGGAAAAGTCCAACTCCAAAGTCTCAGAAGTTGGCCGATAAACAGGGGTAGCGGAAGGGCCCACTTTACGATAATCAAGGGACCAGCCACACAAGCCACAGCTTCTCCCGGGGGCCGGTTTCCCCATGCAAGCATTTTTGACCCAGGTTCCACTCAAGCTCCAAGAGAAGCTTGGGCCCAGGAACGACAGCTTTCGATGAACACCACAACCAACCACCTGGAACCAAGGTCACAGAGACGGATCCATCAGGATGAATGTTGATTATCTGGGGTGTACGGAGTACTGCAAACCTCGCCCGGAGCTTTCGGCAACTCTCGCATTTGTGATGACAGCACCCTCAGAATCATGATGCAAGATGCAACGTTGGATAACCGACAATGGTTCATCAAAGGTCCCAAAAACCAAGGAAACAGGTATTTTCATATTTGCGGCTCTTTCCGTCATCCCCTCCCCTTTCTAACCGACCTCGTATCCAAGAAAGAGACCTGCATGATCGTCCAAAACCGTTGCATCCGCATCGAGATTTGGGATTCTGATGGGTCTAGAGACTATCTCATATGATAAAGCTTCAAGGTGTTGATTAATTTGATTTGGTAGTTCAAGTGCTGCTGGCGATTCACTGCGACTCTATTTTGGGGACCGTTGGGGACCTTTTTCGGACCTACGCTTGGCGTGGTTGTGCCACTCTCAGAAGTCAGAACTGGGAAACAATCAGCACAACTGCTGCCAACTGCTGTTCTGTTACACATGGGGATTATAACAGCTGCCCGCCGTTAGTGTATGAGAAGCCGCAATTCCAGTGTATCAGGTCAATAGCCCTATGTCGTGGCCCTCTTTGACTGGAAAAATTACTACCTTATCTCTCTCATAAGTCCGAGGTTGAGTAAAGCAGGATTTGGCTGCAGGACCTATCATCACGACCTCTTGATAATCTATAGGAACCTAGAACCACACGAAACATATCACCGAGACAAGTTATAAAGTGGAAATCTTCAAGCAGTAGATACACCAAATCCTGATGGCCTCCGAGAATGACCTTGAAGCACCTCTGATCCCAGCCTGCCTATCACTGCGGGATGAGACATGGACCTTTCTCAACTGGGATGATATCCCAACGTAGAGGACTGATTATTCGTTTCTTTCTGCATCTTCCGAGGTGTCCTTGGGTTATCTATTTCCGCAGCCTCTTCTACGGTATACACAACTCTCATTAGTCCACTCTACAAAATATATTCTCTCTACCTTTCCTACCTACTCAGTGGCGCCAAAGCCGTTCATGACGTTGCCCTCCTCTTGATCGCTGCATTGGTGGAGCTCGCTCCGTTGCCGGAGTTCTCATTGATGCCTGCAACTTTGAGTAGTTGACAAAGTCAAACTCTTCCGTCTTCGGTTTCCTGTTGAAAAAAAAGAAGCAATCATCATTTTTATTTTATTTTACCAATTCATGTTTTGGCAAACACGAGACGAGACTAATTCGATGGGAAAAGTTAAAGGTACGTACTCCTTCCCTTTAAGGCTAGAAACAGGGATTGACCAATCAGCGATTCCCGGTCGATAAGATGCGATGGCGGGGGAGGGGTAATAAATTTCTGGTGCCCCGGATTTTCATCCTGACGCATAAATTTAAGGAGGGGCATGCTGGACAGGAGCTGAAATACACTCTGATCCGGTGTGCTCCAACTCACCTACCAAAAATCAATCAAAAATGGCGCCTCTTCGAATCCTACTCGTCGGCAACGGTGGCCGTGAGCATGCGCTTGCGTGGAAGTTGGGTCAGTCTCCCCTTGTGGAGTCTATCATCGCGGTCCCTGGAAATGGAGGCACCGCGGGACTTCCCAAGGTGACTAACAACACCACTGTCGCCGCCGATGACTATCCCGGCCTCGTCGAGCTCGCAAAGAAGAACCAAGTCAATTTGGTTGTTCCCGGCCCCGAGGCACCACTCGTCGACGGAATTGAGGGTTTCTTCCGCGATGCAGGTATCCCCGTGTTCGGTCCCTCCAAGGAGGCCGCACGCCTCGAGGGCAGCAAGACCTTCTCCAAGGACTTCATGAAGAAGCACAACATCCCGACCGCCGCATACGAGAACTTCTCTGACTTTGAGAAAGCGAGCGAATACATCAAGTCTATCAACCACAACGTGGTCATCAAGGCTACTGGCCTGGCCGCCGGCAAGGGTGTGATTATCCCGCAGTCAAAGGAGGAGGCCCTTCAAGGACTCAAGGAGATTATGCAGGACAAGGCTTTTGGCTCCGCCGGTGATGAGGTCGTTATTGAAGAGTTCTTGGATGGCGACGAGCTCAGCATTCTCTCATTCTCCGACGGCACCGTCATCAAGTCTTTGACTGCAGCTCAAGACCACAAGCGGATCGGCGACGGTGATACCGGCCTCAACACGGGCGGCATGGGCTGCTATGCGCCCACAAAGCTCGCCACTCCTGAGCTTCTTGCGCGTGTTGACCGCGAGATTCTCCAGCCCACCATCGACGGCATGCGCAAGGACGGATTTCCTTTCAAGGGCTGCCTTTTCACCGGCCTCATGATTGCCCCGGATGGAACTCCCAAGGTCCTCGAGTACAACGTCCGCTTTGGCGATCCCGAGACTCAGACCGTTCTCCCTCTGCTGGAATCCGATCTGGCTAAAATTATGTATGCCTGCGCCTATGGCGGTCCCGTTTCCTTCCTTGAGGACGTCCCCGTCAAGGTCTCGAACAAATTCTCAACCACCGTCGTTGTTGCCGCCCCTGGTTATCCCGAATCATACCCCAAGAACATTCCCATGCAGGTGTCCACCCCTCCTCAGGACATTACCATCTTCCATGCCGGAACCAAACTCTCTGGCGAGACCCTGCTCACCGCTGGTGGACGTGTCATTGCCGCCAACGCCATCGGTGACTCCCTTCGTGCTGCCGTCGACAAGGCTTACGAGGGCGTCAAGCTCATCAACTTTGATGGCATGTACTTCCGCAAAGACATTGCCCACCGCGCTTTCCGCAAGACCGACAGCTCCGACAAGATCACTTACGCCGATGCCGGTGTGAGCATTGATGCCGGAAACGACCTAGTTGATCGCATCAAGGCCGCTGTTGCCACCACCCGTCGCCCCGGCGCTGATGCCATCATTGGTGGCTTCGGCGGTGAGTTTGATCTCGCTGCTGCTGGTTTTACCGAGCCTCCTATTATGGTCGGTGCCATCGATGGCGTCGGCACCAAGCTTATTATTGCTCAGAAGATGGACAAGCACGACACCGTGGGTATTGATCTTGTCGCGATGAACGTCAACGACTTGGTTGTTCAGGGTGCCCAGCCATCAATCTTCCTCGATTACTACGGCTGCAGCAAGCTTGACGTAAACGTTGCTGCTACATTCGTTGAAGGTGTCGCAGAGGGATGCAGACAATCTGACTGCGTCCTGGTTGGAGGTGAGACGGCTGAGATGCCTGACCTCTACACCGGCGACGATTACGACGCTGCTGGCGCTGCTATTGGTGTCATGTTCCCCAGCCAGAGACTTCCCAGAAAGGATGCCATGGTTGAGGGTGATGTCCTTATTGGTCTCGCATCGTCCGGCGTTCACTCCAACGGCTTTTCGCTTGTTCGCAAGGTTGTTCAGAAGAGAGGTCTCGACTACAAGAATACTGCTCCTTGGGATACCTCCAAGTCTGTTGGTGAGAGCTTGCTCACTCCCACCAGAATCTACGTCAAGCCTCTGATCAAGGTTCTGCGGTCCGAGATTGGCAGTGTTGCCGTCAAGGGTATGGCTCACATCACTGGTGGTGGTTTGACGGAGAACGTCCCCCGCATGCTTCCCAAGGAGCTTGCGGCCGAGATTGACGTTACTGCGTGGGAGTTGCCACCTGTCTTCAAGTGGCTCGGTGAATCAGTTGAACCTTCTGAGCTGGCAAGGACTTTCAACACCGGTATTGGTATGGTCATTGCTGTGGCTGCCGATGGTGTTGATGGTGTGATTAAGGGGCTCGAGGAGGCTGGTGAGAAGGTGTATAAGCTTGGCAAACTGGTCAAGAGGGAGGAAGGCGGTAATGGATGTGTTCTCCAGGGTTTGGAGAGCTGGGCGTAAATAAGTGGCTGGAGTACAAAAATAAAGATACCTGTTTCGTTGTTTTTTTAGTTAAAAGTGATGTAAGTAAAAATTTGGATGTTTTAAAGATCTCAGTTATGCATACCTCACTCTATGAGCTGTGCAGTTCTGGAGGGACCGACGTTTGTTAGAATGTGTCGACCCAATTTAGTATGGCATCTATCTAGGTATTGACGCTGGGGTTACTCGGAAGGGCAGGAAGATGAAAGAAACATGTCTCAAAGAAAGCTTATTGCTCAGTAGTTGAGAAGTGAGAGCAACTGTTCTTGTTGAAATTTAGACATTTTCGTCCTTTTTTGCTCCATCCACCTCCCTTAAATTACATACGCCCAACAAACGTATCCGCATACCTCTGATACTCAGATAATCTGATCTATCTACAGAACAAGAATAGACAAGGGCTTGGTGAAGAAAAACGTGGTGTTTATGGAGTCAATACACGTACCTAGCATTTGATTTCTTGTGGTCAATTTTATTTTATTTTATTTTTATCATACATCTTCTTTTCCCAACGGCCGTTGATAATTATTCTCTATGTATCATCTATATACAAAATATCGAAATAGTTCATATGATAACTATTTAGATTTTGCATTTATATTGTTATTTCTGTCTGTAAACTCTCGTCAAAACCAGAAATCAGGGGAGTAAGATCAAAATGATGAAAGAAAATTTGTTTATAATTTGGCAAGATGGAATCCTGCTTGATTGTTTGTTTGTTTACTTTGGCGCAGATGGCACTGCTTAGACGAGGAAAAAGACAAATAATACATATTCCCTTCTGAATGTGCTTTGGGCCTCATTTGGAGGTTGTTGGCTGCTTTGTTTGCCGTCTGAAGTGTGCTGCTCTAGGCTGCCGGGCATTCAGGGCTGTCAAAGGAGCTCTCGGAGTTGTTGAGGAGCAATAATGATGAGATGGGTTGGTTGATCAAGGTCAATAAAGGGCTGTTATGACAACTCATGAGAATTTAAGAATCTTTCCCAATCACCAACTTCCATTCTTTACACTTGACAAGTCTCACGAACTAACCAGACACGATGCACTTCTTCATTACCCTCCTGCTTTCCCTGACGGCTAGCATCGCCTCAGCAATCCCCGTCGACTCACCTCTACCCTTTATTTCCAAAAGGCTAGAATCTGGCATCGTACGTCCCCTTTTCTGGTCATATACTACACCAGGATCAAACCGACCCCGAGCTACACACAGGTTAGATTCTGCACAGAGGAAAAGCTTAAAGGCAACTGCAATCTTACGATGCTCACGAAGCTCCCTTCATGCTTCGAACCCATACCCCCTTGGAAGGGACATCTTTACTCTTTCTACAAGCAAGAGCCCAATTTACAATGGGCGTGCGCACTTTACACTGACCCGTGCGATCGGCGTTGCAACGACACGTCTGCGAGCAGCTGCCGCTCGCCAGACATTTTCAGTGAAGATGGGTGGGTTGACAGATTGGATATGGTTACAATTTGGAGCGAACGTACCAAGAGCGTTTATTGCTGGTCTAATTGGGACTATATTGGAGTTGAAGGGGAGGGTGGATGGGAAGATACCTGGTTTACCTGTTTGAATGGCATTCGGGCTGCGGGTGTCATACCTAGACAAAGCTAAATTTTAAACATGGCATTTTGTGGCATTTACTGTCCAGTGTTTTTCGTTTATGGTTTCAGTTTGTGATCAGTATTTGCCCACACATGATCCTGGAGCGTTGAGATGGGTGGCAATTCGGTAGACCGCTTCTCGTTGGACAAGATAAGCCGTAATGAAATATCGAAGGTTATCGAGGGTTACAACGCTGTCTTTGAGATTGGGCAAGGCCTCCAAAGTTCAGACAGGCGGGTGAGTGACGGCCGTTATTCTCTAACTTTCGGTTGCTGACCAGTTCTCGTATCTCTGTGAGAGGTCAAATATCAGACGGCGGGTTGATCTTGCCCACAAAAAGCCATGATGTGCTTCTCCTTCCGTGATAGGAACCGGCCTCAATTCAGATGAACCCCATCCGGTGAGCAAAGGCAATATGTGTGTGAGGAAGTTGGTGACGTCTAAGTGGTATAATCAAGTCTTTCCCAATCTGTGGAAAGTGGAATTCACCAAAAACTGAAAGGTTCGCTGGCATGACTGTTGAGAAGGACCTTGGGATGGTGCTTCCCTGACGGTGATTGAAAAGGGACCTCTCCTCCCAGGTTTCCGGCAACTTCTTCTTCTCCTTCATCATCAACTCATACCACAATTTCAACCAAGCCATCAATCACAATGCTCGTTACACTCACTACCATCCTCTCCCTTACGGCCACTCTGGCTGCGGCGTCCCCCACTGGCCTCTCTGCCCGTGCAGACGACACTGTCGAGGTAAGTCTTGATCCTGTTTGAAGCTTATACTCAGTTCATCGGTTAACTAGTATTTAGGTCACATTCTGCGCCGACCCCCGGAACACGGCCACCTGTTATACCAGCAATCCCCAGCTCCTCAAGTGTTATGACATCAAGAAGAACGCGAACATCATGACCATTCATGATGTTGATGTTCAATGCCTCTATTCCAGCGACCCGTGCCATGATGGTGATGGGGACAACATTCCCGGGTGCGGCGTCCGTTTCCGCAATTGCAAGCGTTTTGTAACCAGTAGTGAATTGGGACCGGATGCCCGCAGCTTCAAGTGCTCCAAGAAGCATGCCTAAATGAAGGTGAAGGAGGACATCATGACGACGGTTATGGATGTGATCATTGATAATGAGAGGAAGGAATAATTATGAAAAAAAGGCCAAGAAAACGAGATAACCCTTTATAGAAATGGCAATGTTTCGGGAATTCGGAGATATTTTTATATCTTGTGACAACTTATAATGACGGCATAACAATTCCCTTTTTTCTTTTTACCCCTCACATCGAAATCGGCAGTTCGATAAAGGTGGGGGTTCTTTCTTTCCCGTTGATATTCAGAACATGACGGAATAATCAATTGGCAAAAAAAGAGAGAGATAGGCGGGGTAATAAGTGAAAAAAAAAGATAATTGATTTGTGGAATTGCCTAGGGAAAAAAGAAACCGTTGCTTTCCATCAATTCATATAAAGTTGAAGGTTCCCCTTCTCCCCTTTTAAACTTTATCAGATTTCCCCTCACCCCCACATCACACTTCAACCTCGCCTCTCACCTCTCACAACACCAACCAAACTATCAACACACACACACACACACACACACACACACATTCACTCTCAAAACCCATCATGCCTTTCGAAACCAAAGCAACCATAACTTCCTTTGGAGGCAAACTCTTCAAACTCTCCCACCCCTCCTCAACAACCACAACCCCCATGGCCGTAAACCTCTACCTCCCTCCATCCGCCCTCTCCTCTTCAACAACCCCCGTCCCCCTCCTAATCTACCTCTCCGGCCTAACCTGCACCCCCGAAAACTGTTCCGAAAAAGGTTTCTTCCAACACCGCGCCTCCCAACTCGGCCTAGCAATCCTCTATCCCGATACCTCCCCCCGCGGCCTCAACTACCCCGGGGAAACCGACTCTTGGGACTTTGGCGCCGGCGCAGGCTTCTACATCAACGCAACCCAATCCCCCTGGAACGTCGGCTATAAAATGCAAGACTACATAACGCATGAACTCCCCCAAGTCCTCTTCTCCGACCCCGAATACGGTAAATATATCGATTCGTCCCGTGTCTCAATCACAGGCCATTCAATGGGTGGTCACGGAGCTTTAACTCTCTATCTCAAAAACAAAGGAACATATAAATCTGTTTCCGCTTTTGCACCAATTTGTAATCCTTCCAATTGTCCTTGGGGTCAAAAGGCTTTTTCGGGGTATTTAGGAGCGGATAATAAAGAGGAATGGAAAAAGAATGATGCTACGGAATTGATTAAGAGTCAGGAATGGAAAGGGGAGAAGGATGCGAGGATTCTGGTTGATGTGGGAACTGCGGATGGGTTTTATGAAAAGGGTCAGTTGTTGCCGGAGAAATTTGAGGAGGCGGTAAAGGAGGCTGGGGTTGGTGGTGTGAAGGTTAGGTATCAGGAGGGCTATGATCATTCTTATTATTTTATGGCGAGTTTTGCGGATGAGCATGTTGAGTGGGCTGCGAAGAATTTGGGATTGTTGTGAATGGGGGAATGTGCGGAATGGGTGTTGCAAATGGGTGCTGTGAATGGGTGCGGGATGAATGTAAGTAAAGAGAGGAAGGGACGGGGCAGTCGTTGTTTGTTTATTTTGGGGCAAATGGAATCTTCAATGTTGCTGGCGTCATGCACAAGGAAAGAACAGACATGTGACCATGGGTTTATATACTGCCTTTGCAGAAGCAGTAATTGAAATCCTCCTGCCTAATACCTCAGACTAAATCCCCATTGCGGTGGGCAAGCAGTATTAGGAGTTGTAAGTAAAAGGGAGGCCAGGGAGTGGCCGGGGTTAATGTCCTCGGAGCCTCCCTGTTCGATCCCCCAATGGAGCAAAAATCGCAAGGTTTTTTGTAACCGGGCACCCAGTAGGTTACCCGAGTGAGCTTTTTGCCCTTTTTTTGTTCCTCTACCTACCTACCCTTTTTGTTCATTGTCATACCAGAGTAAATAACAGTTGATCGATCCACAACAAAGAATTAAAATTGTATATTATATAACTCTAACTAACCCGTTTATTATCAACAGGACTCATGAATCCTGTCCCTCCTTCCCTCTCCAACATCTTTGCCTTTGCTTCCTGTTCAATCTCCCGTTTAATTCTCACATACGCCAGCTTCTCAAACCGACTCAGTCCCCTCCACCAGTGCTGGCCAGCTTCATGCTCTGCAATCCGATCCAGAAGCTCAGCAGTCTTGATGCGGACATCACGATCTTTATGAAACAGTCCCAAACCAACATAGAATAACCCCGCGTGAGACTCGGGAGCCACGCTCAACAACAAACAAATCTCGTCGTACGTATGAACATACTTTGCCAACGCCTCATAAATCTCCTTGCTCTGATTTGGCGTCAACTTTTGCGCTCTGAGTCGATCATGCATATGAGCTAAATCGAGTCCTTTTAATGGACGAACGGTATATAATTGGGCAACGTCCTATACACACACAGTCAGTATTAGCTCCACAGTATAACAAGAACAAGAGGGAAACAAACCTGAATAAAACTATAATAACTCCTCGTATTCCTCCACCCATCAATCCTCGTCACATTCCCCGCCAACTCCTTCGCCTTTGTCGCCTCATCAGGCCACACATACCCATGTCCACTGACAGCAGCAGCCGAGCTCGCCTGCTCCGACTCATCACTACCAATGTAAAGCGCGCTCGCGCCAAACACGCTCTCTTCAAACGCAGCAGCTATCCGAGTGAACTTCATGATCCAATCCCTCCATTTCGCCCTAATAACTCTCTCACCCGCGCGCGTGGCGATACTTCTCGAGATATCAGTCATAAAAGCCGCGTCACCCGTCAAATCCGCCGATGATCCACTCGCTGAAGTCCCATTGATCAGATTGGAATATGCCGGATTCTGCTGCTGGAAATAGACGAGCCCTTCCGTAATGGGCGCGGCTTCTATCCTGCTGCTAATCTTCATTTTTCCACTTGGGATATCGCATAGTAAGTCCCACCATTCGGGATGATTCTCAAACGTTGGGTTCGTGACTCCTGCAATAAAGCCAGGGACGTTGAGTAAATCGTCTATTTTGGTTAAATCGGTATAAGGGAATGCGTGGCGGGTGAAACCCCTGAGGATTCCTCCTGAGGCTAAAGCGCAAGCTGCGAGAACTGCTTCGGCTACTTCCCCAGAAGGCATGTTGTGGCCGAGGAAGATTACTCTTTTTTGGGTTAATAGTGCGTTGATGAGGACTATAATAGGATGCGTGGTAGGTCCGTTGGTCGTGAGATGAGGATGTAAAGGAAAGACTTGTGGTGATTTTGAGTGTGCGTCGGAAAAGTTTTGTATGAGTTTAATAAGGGAGAAATCGCCAACCGTTTCGGGCATGACCGCAACAGGAACTTTGATTGGAATTGGAATGCCCTTGTACATGACTTTGCTTTCGAATTCGTGGGTGTCTCTTGGTACCACGTATGCTGCTTGTCCCTCGATGTGCGCTTTGGTGCCAGAACGAAAGATTCCCGATGCTTTTGGTGGGCTCTTGCTGGCGTCTAGAGGTTGGTCTGCTACGTCCTCTCCTGACTCTTCGGCAATTCTGGCTTGAATCATGCGCTCAAACTTTTCGACGAATAGATCCTTGTTGTCGCTTGCTTGGAGTAGATGTCTCTCGAGAAGACTCAGTTTTGGCATGAGTGATAAGTCCATTTCGTTTACTGCGTTGAAGAGCATGGACAGTGTTTCTGGTACTGGTGATTTGAAATATTCTTCTAGGGCCAACAATAATAAAGGCTAGTATAATAGTTAGCAGGAGTAGATATTCTGGGAAGAGCGCTAGTCTTGCCTTGTATATGTGTAAAAATGGATGTCTGGTACATATGGCCATTGCTTTAACCACTGCACCTCTTTTGACCGTTTTGTCTTGTTTTGTATTGACAAGATTCAAGACATAGACTAATGGTGGCCCTTCGCCTCCTTCTGGCTCCGTATCAGTCGATACATCGTCGTCCCAGTCGTCGTCGAGGTTGGCCTCGTCATCATCCTCTTCGTCGTCGGACTCGTGTATTATTCCCTTTGCACGATCACGTCTTCTCCTCCTCCGAGCGCGCCTCTCATTTTTTGCCTGGCGTTCTGCGTCATCCTCCTCTTGGCTTGAATCTTTGTGCAGAAAGAAAACGGTCCAATCCTGGTTTCTGACGTGGGCCTGGTCAGGAAGCATCAGCTCCGCAAGCATGTGCTCATCACCGGTAATGGAGACCGGGTATTGATGTTCCATGATGGGGCCGCGGTCGATATCGAAGGAAGCCACAAGGATATATTCGACATGGCTTTCATTTCCACCTCGTGGGTATTGGGACCGTGGTTTCCTCGCACGGCGCAGAGATGCATCGTATTTTATGCGGGGAGCGGGGGCTGACATTGAGCTGTGTTGTGACGAGACCACGGTGCCTGTTGAGGCAGCCTTGCCTTTGAGACTTGGGTCGGACGTTCTGTTCATCTCGGGGGTATTTGCGATGGGAGGTTGTGGTGAACGAGCGGCGAACCTCGAGGTCGGCACGTTGTTTGAAGATCCTCGACGAGGTGCCGGTGGAGGTTCGACAAAGGCAGATATGCTGTTGGTCCGCGCAATATATGGCAGCGGTTGCTCCGTTGATACCATCTCTACTTCTAGGAATCCTTCTGTTGTGCGACGCGAGTTCGAGATGTTCGGGGTATTGGTTACACGAGTTGAGTTCAGGGGTATCGTTATCGTGGACAGCCTCGAGCGAATCGGTCGGGTCCCAGTCGCATGCAAATGCAGGCAGCCAATATTACTTGTACAGACAAAAAGGGTCGAAAGAGCGGCAGCCGGGCCTGGGTATAATTATTATATCAAGATTCTGTAATTCATTCGATGTATGTACGGAGCTACAGTGTAGGTATTCGGGAGCGGTAATGTACAGCGGGGTAGCAGCAAACGGCATCGGCATGAAACGAGAGACGGCGGCGGATGGATTGAATGGATACAATGCAGCAAATGCACAAGCTGAGAGCAATCGGCGACCCGAGACTGGGGAACCCAAAGGAACCGGCTCTAAATAGGGATTCTTGGCTCCAAAATCAAGATCAATTTATCAACAAAATCCCCATTCTCGTCGACGTCGAATTTGGACCCCTGCTTGGCTTTCAACAACAACAACAACAACGTTGACGACCAAACTTCCTGCTGGAACCCCTTCTGCCCATGCTTTTTGGAACCAAGAGTTCCGGGGTTTGGAGTTTGCCCAGGGGTTCGCTGAAACATGCATGGCCTGTGTCTTTTGACAGCAGCCACACCAACACCCCGCATCTCAGCGGCAAGCCACCGCGTCTTGGCATTTCTCGTTGTCGGGTTGCATTGTTTACTTTTGGCTTATTATTTTCATCATTGTCACTTTACCCGTTATTATTGCTCGTCATCAGTGGTGGATGGATTCTGATCGCCAGTGATGGAACGAACAACACATCCATTTTGCGAAAGAATATTGTTGATCGAATAGATACCAAGGCAAATAATTCAAGAATTAAATCGGGTCCACGTATCATCGGCGCGTACTAGCATCTAAACATCTCGCATTCAGCATCAACAATCGCGACAGGGCAGAAAAAGAGAAAACAAGAAAAACATATACTTGATTTAGAATGGTATGATGGATCCTGTGAGATAATTGTTTGAAAAAGAAAAAACTAACATCAAAATGTCGTCAAAGGCGATGCCTTACAAACCGTCCCCGCTGGGGTATGGAGCATCCCCACGGAGTTCGCCATTTCGCCGTCCCGAATCCACGCCCGGAACCCCCTCCACCCTTCGACAGACAACACCCACGTCATCACCGACGCCGACCAAGACCGGCACTTTTGAAGGCGGTGGGAGAACTCTGCCGATACCGAAAAGTCCCACAATGGAGTTCAAGCCATCACCGAGAGGATTAGGAGGAGGATACACATCAACCGCCGACGAGGCTCCTCAGCGACTTCCCCCAAGATCTCCCATTGCACCAGGTTCAAAGCAACCGGTGGGTCATGGAAGCTCAATAACCCAGTTGCAGCCCTCCCAAGTACGTACGCTGCGAGAAGGTTTCCAGATCCTGGATAGAGATAGCGATGGCGCCGTAAATAGGGAGGACGTTGCCGACATGCTGAACCAGCTTGGTAAGCTAATTCTTCATTCATTTGTTTACCTGTGTTATAAAAAATGACTGACCCCCTATTCAAGGCCTTCCATCAAATCCATCTGAAGTCACTCAATTCTTTCCCCCATCTGCACCCCAAACAATGACCATGGCATTGTTTATGAACTCAATATCTGGGTCTCTGGCTGCTTTGTCACCCAGCTCGGAGCTGCTCTCTGCATTCTCGGCATTTGATGATGATGACAGCGGGCAGATAGATTTGGGCGAACTCCGGGATGCCCTGCTAAACACGGCGCCAGAGCCGGGGCAACAGCCATTGACGTCGCTGGATGTTGACAAGGTGATCAATGGATTTACTGGGCGTAGAGCATTCACCAAAAACAGCAAATCGGGTGGCGGCCTGGGGAAGAGAGGCGAAGTGTTTCGGTACCAAGATTTTGTCAATTCGGTGATTGGAGGAAATGCTGGAAGCGAACGGTCTTCAGAGGACTCTGAGGAGGCATGAGACGGGGAGTAAATAAACAATAATTAGATAATTCGTTTTTTCTTTTTCTTTTCTAGGTAGCAATGGGTAGTGTAGTGTAGTAATGACCAATAAAGAAGCCCGCCCTGGAGGCAAACCATGTTCTCTCTCTCTAATTGTTTTGAACGGTTTGGCGCTGGTTGGCTGGCTGGCGGAGGAGGTTGGGTAACTATTATGCGTCTGTCACTAATTTCTATCACTGTCACAAATTGGGGGGGGGTGATGCGGAAATTGACCATCAAACACATACCCGCTCGCGGGGAAGCGCTGGTGTCATCCCGTCTGATGATGGTGATGATGATGATGACGGGAAACAACACACAGATATCCCGGTCAGGAACCAGGGCACCACGGGCACTCAATTGATAAGGACGAAACAGATGGGACTGCCGACTGCTGCCACACCGACAAACGCGGCGGCAGATTTATCGACACAGGGGAAAAAGGACAAATCTTGCCGACTGCGGACGGGCCGACCCACAGAAGGTTCGAGAACTGGTGTGTCAAGTCCCCCGTCTTAAGCATTTTGATATCATTTAAACGAGGCGCTGTCCGCGCTGGGCTGGTATTTTTATTTTTTTTATGCTTGCATCTTTGGTGGCCACTCTGGCAACTCTTCACTGCCACTCCAAAGTCTTTGCTGACCAGTGATAACAATTGAGCGGTGGACAAGGCTCCAATTCTCTCCAATAGCCGTCTCCAGATTTCCAGCGCAACCCCAGCCAGCTCAATATTTTTCTGGTCAAGAGGATGTGATGATAGGACCGGGAGCTTGGGTACCCTACGTAACCTGGGAAGCCATCCATGTGCCCATTGCCAGCTGGAGCCCCTTGATGTCCTTGGAAGAAAAAAAGTTGGAGCCCCTTGGAGGAGCACTTGAGAAACCGTCTAAACCCTTTCGATATTGTTGCCTTTTCCCGACCTCCAGACTTTCTTCTTTCTCCGATTCTTTCTTGCGGTGACCGTCACATTGGGTATTGCTCCATTGTGTGTGTACAGAGAGCGTGTGTTTGCATCCTAGCATCCCCATCTTGCATTCTTATTCATTTACACCGGATACAATACTTTTTTTTTCGGCCAGTTTCTACGGTTTCCCGATACAGGTCCCAGGTCTCAGTCTCAGCAGGTTGCAGGTACCTCAACCCCCAAATCCTCGTACAAAAGCTACCTAAAAGGGTAGAAGAACCTTGCCTGGAAAGCCACGGCTGCTGTCCGAAACAGCAAGAAAAAAAAAAAGTTTGGTGGTGGTGGTGGTCCCCATTGCCCAAAAGTTGAACCGTGCCTGGCAGTCGCATACAGACAGGCAGGGACGGCTTTTTTAGTGTTAAGCTTTGCGGAACCCACACGCAAATGAAGTTTTTCTCTCGTTCTTCGTCCAAGAAACCCAACGCCCCGGACGAGGTGGACGAGGATCCCGGGAACATTAACACCGCCTTTAACAACCATCACCAGAGTCACCCGCTGAATTTCGATCATCACCCTCCTCACCCCCCACCTTCATATGAAAGCGTGCAACAACAGCCGCCACCTGTACCATTAAAAACATCCTCACCCATAAAACGAGATCTGCCCCCTCTGCCTACCGAGCAGCAGCAACAGCAGCAACAAAAGACAACCCCGACAGGTCCTGTCCCGCCCCCAGGTCCTTCCCGGTCCCCCACCAAAAAATTACACCGAACTTCTTCGCCGCAAGCGCATGCACGCGAGTCAAAACCAGCAGCGTCTTCGTCCTCCGGAAGCCACCCGTCGTCGCGCTCATCCCGCATCTCGTCGTCCTCCCGTCGGAAGAGCTCAAAGATTGACCCGGACACACATCCCCTGAACCTTCCTCCCGAGGAGCGCGACCGCAAGCGACTTTCGGAATTGTCTGCCAAGAGCATGAGCAGGAGCAATCGGAACTCAATGGACGCCGACAAAGATCTCGCCAATGGCCAGCAGCCACAAGTAAAGCCATCTCCCCCGCCTCACGCAAACCCCTTCACTGTGCCCATTCCCAACGGTGCTGATGCGTCAACAAAGGCAAACGGTGCTGACGAGTTCGTCCCTGCCCCTCCCCCTCACCGATCGCAGCCTTCCAGCCCTGTGCAGACAGAAGCCGAACAGGCCGAGTCTTTCAAAAATGAGGGTAACAAGCTGTTCAAAACGGGTGACTATCTCCGAGCCGTAGAGTATTATACCAAGGGTGAGTCAAAACCACATTTTCTTTTCCCCGCAATTTCATACATGCTAACATAACCCTACCACCAGCCGTCAACCTCCAGCCCACCTCAGCGACCTACCTAGGCAACCGGGCTGCGGCCTACATGGCTGCCGGCAAATGGAACGATGCACTCGATGACTGCAAGAGAGCGGTTGATTTGGACCCACGCAACTCCAAGATGCTGCTGCGTTTGGCCCGCATCTACACTAGTATTGGGTTGCCCGAGGAGGCCATCGCCACTTTTGGTAGAATTCACCCAGCTCCCTCGGCCAAGGACACATCGTCTGCCAAGGAGATGCTGCGTCACATTAGAGCTGCGTCTTTGGCACTCAAGGACGGCACCGCGGCCTCAATGGTTTTGCATCCTCTTGACCAGGCCGAGAAACTGCTTGGACTTGGTGCCTTGAAGCCCAGAAAGTGGCAGCTGATGCGTGGCGAGGCTCTCCTCAAGATGGGCGACGTCAATTCTTTGGGAGAGACTCAAAACATTGCCATGTCCCTGCTTAGATACAACAGTCAAGATCCCGAGGCTCTTGTTCTCAGAGGCCGCGCTCTTTATGCTACTGGCGAAAACGACAAGGCTATCCAACATTTCCGCAAGGCGCTCAGCTGCGATCCCGATTTCAGAGATGCCATCAAGTGGCTTCGGACGGTTCAGAGGCTCGACAAGACCAAGGAGGAGGGCAATAACGAGTACAAGGCTGGGCGTTGGCAAGAGGCTTTCGACAAGTACACTGCCGCCCTCGAAATTGACCCGTCCAATAAGGGCACCAACTCCAAGCTTTATCAGAATCGCGCCTTGTGCCGCATCAAGCTCAAGCAGTACGACGAGGCTGTCACCGATTGCGAAAAGGCCGTCAGCCTTGACCCCTCTTATATCAAGGCTCGCAAGACCAAGGCCACCGCATTGGGTTGCGCCGAGAAGTGGGAGGCAGCCGTGCGCGAGTGGAAGGCCATTCAGGAGCTCGACCCGGATGATCGGACCGTTGCCAAGGAGGTTCGTAAGGCAGAACTCGAACTCAAGAAGTCGCTCCGCAAGGATTACTACAAGATTCTTGGAATTGAAAAGACGGCGACCGAGACCGAGATCAAGAAGGCATACCGCAAGCTTGCCATTGTTCACCATCCCGACAAGAACCCTGGAGACAAGACGGCCGAGGCGCGTTTCAAGGATATCAGCGAGGCTTACGAGACTCTGAGCGACCCTCAGTATGTTGCCCCTATAAGTGTGTTTTGAGAGTTTTTATTCTTTTCTAACGACCATTGTAGGAAGCGTGAGCGTTACGACAGCGGCGTCGATCTGCAGGATCCTTCAGACATGTTTGGCGGCGGCGGCGGCGGCATGGGCGGTGGCATTGACCCCGAGATCCTTTTCTCCATGATGGGCGGTGGTGGAGGTTTCGGCGGCGGTGGCGGAGGTTTCCCCGGTGGTTTCAACTTCAACGGGGGTGGTCATTCCCGTGGAAGAGGAGGTTTCCCTGGACAACATTTCCACTACTCTTGACAACCCGGTGAAGGAGACGCTACCGATTCTGAGAGCGGAGATGACGATTCGGTGGATGAAAGCGATGACGGCAGCAGATCTCGACGTCGAAGGTCCAGGGCAGACAATGTTAAGTCATCTTGGCGCGCCATGGACCGAGCAGAAAATGATCAGCGGGTTGAAAGCCTGCGTCTTTTCTGGCTCGTGGCGGCGGCTGCTTACGTCTTGTTCCGTCCCGACGTGTTGTGTATGCTTGTTGTAGTAACCGGGGCTGGGTTCATCTGTTGGAGGTGGCTCACAGCTCGCTCTGTCAAAGTGCAGTAAGGGATGGGGGATTTTTAACGAGGGGAAAGCCTACATCAACATCGCCATCGTCGTCATCAGGAAGAATGGGTTAATGAAATACTTGGTATAGACTGAACATGGTCTGATTCCATACAACACTGACATTATCACACATATGACACATGGGAGGGGGGGGGGCGTTTCAACATTGGTTTTGTGTCTTGCTTTATTTTCCTCTGTTATGATATGAGAAGGAGACTTCTTGGGGGGGAGGTGATGACTATTTCATTTTTTCCAAGCATTGATCGATTGCATTGTTGTTCCGCATCATATTCCAGATAGAAAGGAGGGAAAAGGTTACCGGGTTTCTTTCGTCATGCCATGATTTCCAGGTTGTTTTTAAAGTTGACGGTGTGGATGAGAAAAGAAGGAAATGATCAAGTATGTTTGTGGGTGATATGGAAGATTGATTCCCCTTTCTGTTTATCTTTCTGTTTGTTTGTGTACCTAGATTATAGGTTTCGAGATCAATAATGCTAATGAGAATTGATTTGCTGTTGTTGCACGGAATCAGACTTTCCGAGGACTTCCTTTTTGATTCTTGGCCAAAATCCCAAATGCAAAGTGTTTAGAAAAGTTAAAAGCCCATGAGTGCCATCTAAACAAAATTTAAATTCGTCCCAAAATTTGAGGAATAAATAAACATGTTACGGAGTATAATTAAATCTTGTGTAAAAACTAAAGAAGATCTGTTTAGAGTTCGTTCACCTTTGACTTCGGGAAGGATCGAGGTACTCAGTACCTGATGTTCTCAGGCTGACCCCGCAAAATCTGGAGGTGCGGGGCTCAAATGAAGGTACCCGGTACAATACCCGCCTTGAACGTTTGTTAGCACAATACTTATGCCTCTGATAATAAACATGTCTTTTTGGAATACGCCTTTTTGAAATGGAACATGCCTTTTTGAAATGGAAAATGCCTATTTATTTTTAAATAGGCCTGATTGATAATAAAAAGGCGTTTTTATCAATAGAAAAGACTTCTTATAAATAAAGAGCCATTCTTTATATGAGAAAAGCCTTTTAAAAAACGAATAGGCGTATTTAATATTAAAAAGGTATGTTGATTATTAGAGAGGCATAAGTATCACGCTAACAAACGATCAAACAGTCTGCCAAACCAGAAGCCAATTGAAGCTTGGACCCCTGTGCGCTTATTCTCAAGGCCACGATTCCTTTCGCAACAGGAAGCGCAGACGTGTATGGAAGCCGCCACATTGCAATTGCATCTAATCCAAATCTTGGGCTTTGTCCTTTTTTTTTTTCTTCAACTTTTCACCACACATATTATACCCACGCATATTAGCTTTCTTGATTGCGGGCAGTAACTCAATTTGCAACGACACCAAAAAAACAGGGCAGCCAAAATAAGAACCGAAGGAGGCTTGCTTCCCAGATATCTCGTAGTCGTGCCCACCCGGCCGAACCGCCGCCGAAATGAGCACCGACTACACATACGACGAAGAGGGACACCTCTGGCCCTTCTTCGTCTTTACCCTCACTTTTATCATTACTCTTCCGCTGTCATTCCTCCTCTTCAAGCGATCTCAAGACCCGGCCGCATCATTCCCGCGCACCAAGTCGAATTTTACACACAAACACACAGACATTGTCGAATCACTACGTTCCCAGGAGAAGCGCAAGGACAGAAAACTATGGCTCATCGTCGCCGTTGTCACCGGCTGGTCCGTCATGGGCTACATGCTCTACCTCATCAACACCACCGAGGGTCCTTCGCCGCAAAAGCTTTGGAACCCTTACGACATTCTGGGCATCTCCGAGTCAGCGAGCGAGAAAGCGATCAAAAAGGCCTACAAGTTGCTCTCCCTCAAGTGGCACCCCGACAAGGCGAAGCCCAACCCAGCCTTGAACGAGACCATGGAAGACATCAACAATAAATACGTCGAGATCTCCAAGGCCTACCAGGCCCTGACCGACGAGGATGTGCGCAACAACTACATTCAGTATGGCAACCCAGACGGAAAACAAGGCTTCAGCATCAACATTGCCCTGCCAAAGGCCATTGTGTCTGACAGTAATGGCAAATACGTTGTGCTGCTCTACTCGGTGCTTTTCGGCGTTTTGCTGCCTTATATGGTCGGTTCCTGGTGGTACGGCACTCTGAGAAGATCCAAGGAGGGTGTTCTCATGGAGAGCGCCAACAGGCTTTTCCGCGAGTTCAAGGAGAACATTGACGAAGGTGGTATCGTTACCGCCTTCAGCACCGCACAGGAATACGAAAATCTTCTCAAGGGAGACAAGGCCGACGCCGGTCTTGCCAAGCTAGAATCGAGAATTCTCGCCGATGGAGAGCTCACGCCGCTTGCCGGCGGGCTCTCTCTGAAGGACAAGGAAAAGCTTGAAGACATTGAAAGCGGCCCACAGAGGAAGGCATTGGCGCTGCTCTGGGCTTACCTCGGACGCATCGAGCTCGACGACCCCGCGCTCAATAAGCTCAAGTTCGCCGTTGCTCCTATTGCCGAGTCTCTCAACAAGTCATTCAACGCCATTGCTCTCGCCTTTGGTGCCACTGCTCCCATGCTGGCATCCTACCATACCAACCAGCTCCTTATCCAGGCTATCCCACCCAAGTCGTCACCTCTTCTCCAGCTTCCTCACTTTACTCCCGCGGTCGTCAAGGCTGTCGATGGGGACTCCAAGGGGCACATCAATGTGCAAGACTTTATGGACAGACCAGATGCCAAGAGGCGCGCGCTGGTGGTTGGCAAGGGTCTGCTCAGCAGCGAACAGTACAACGAGGCCATCTCCGTCGCCAAACAGCTCCCCTTCTTCCGCGTCGCCAAGGCTTACTTCAAGGTTACTGGAGAAAAGTTCATTCTCCCATCTTCTCTCGTCAGCTTGGTCGTCAAGGGCAGAATTGTCCCCCCAGGCAGCGAGAATGTTCCAGAGGTTGATTCACTTGATCTCGAGGATCCTGATCCGGCGGAGGATGACTTGGATGCTCTTCTCGGACGCAAGACCAAGAAGCTGGTTGGAAAGGACGAAAAGGGCAAGCCCATCTATGAGTCAGCCGAGGAGCAGAGCATCCCCGTCCCATTGGTACACGCACCGTATTTCGCAAAGGATCATTCCCCTAGATGGCATGTTTTCTTGACGGATTCGAAGCAGGGCAGAGTTGCTGTGCCACCATTCACATTTACTCAGTTTGACAGGCCAATCTTTGAGGCTGACGGAAAGACGCCAACGTTTGCCATGCAGACATTGAAGGCTCAGTTCCAGGCGCCACCGCAACCTGGTCATTACACATTTGTCATGCACGCCGTTTGCGATAGCTACGTTGGGTTTGATACCAAGATGGAGGTGACTTTGATTGTGGAGGATGCGAGCAGGGCGGCTGAGTTGGATCAAGTTGTTGAGGATGAGATTTCTGAGCCTGAAGAGGGTGAGTTTGGCTTTTACTCTAAACAAGACGAAGAAAGATTTACTGACATTGAAACAGATTCTATCGCGGGTATAATGCATGCTGCCAAGGGAGGCGCACCACTGAAGCCCAAGGTTAAGAAGGTGAAACAACAAGAAGATAGTGATGAGGATAGTGACGAGGAGAGCGGGACGGATGATGATGAGGAGGACGATGATACCAGTGCCACAAACACAGATACTGAGGATGAGTCATAGTAGTAGTGTAAAAGGGGTTGTTCATTTCGTTGTATGCTTTAAAAGCTTTTTTTTCTTTCTCTTCTCTTGTTTTTCTACGCGTTCTTGCATTCATGGGTTTTCACTTTTCCAGGTTTAAGATAAACTGGGAACCTGCCATAATTGTTTATTTCAGCGAATTATGTGTGGAAGAGAGACAGATGTATACAAATGTATTACTGTAGTAGGCGTATGGAAAGTAATTATAGGGTTTGTTGTGAAAGATGAATCCTGCTGATACGCAGAGTGTGTTGTCGGGCTTTGGGTTTCCTTGTAGGCGATGAGGTTATTGTTTTTTGTCTATCCATCTATCTATATATCTTGGTGGTCAAAGTTATGCGGGTGGATGTAGTTATATGCAGGATTAAGTAAAATAAGTCCGAACGGTAGTCCAAGGTCAGAGGTAAGGGAGTTTTGTCAGTCAATGTTTTGCCTCAGTTGGCTTTGTGTTCCAGTTTTGGGAATGAAGATGGAGGCTAGCCTGGCTAGGGGTGTGAGGCCTTCATACAGCATTTTTAAGACGGCCGAAAGGTTGAGGGTTGGGTTGATGTGGGCTTTGGTTGGTTGGTTTGGCTGAAGGTGTGCCTTTTATGTTGGATCAACAGTATTCCCAAGGCCCGAATAGATAATGTCAACTCGCCGCGTTTTCCATGAACAGCATTTTGAGAGAGCTTGAAAACTTGGAGGTTTCTGTTGACACGGGCTTTGATTGGCTGGTGGCTTGTTTGGTTCAATATGTAACACTATGAGTATAGTATATATTCCTTTTTTATATTAGGATCATCTGGGATCTGTATGGACTATGCATGTACATGTTGAACGATCTACGTAACAGCATTTTCAAGATGGCTCAAAAGAATGAAGTTTGGGATGATGTAGGCTTTGGTTAGTTGGTGGTTTCGGTTTCCATGTTGCTTGGTATGACTGACGGATTAATGTGAAAACATGTGGAATATGAGGAAGGAATATGTGCTAATTAATATTAATTGCGATTATTCAGGCCCGAGAAGGGAATATAAGACGATTGTATGATTTATATCTAGCTGGCGGCAACCTGGTAATTTCACAGCAGTTTCGGCTGCTTCATAAGGCTGAAGTCTGTTTGTAGGAGCTCAGATTTGTTCAATCAAGTTTCTTTATCGATTATCGTCTTTAAATTGTGTAAGTAAAGTCACTGACACATGGCACCACGGCAGTTTTGAAGATGGCTAAAGTCTTCAGGTTCAATACTGATGTGACCTCTAATCGATCAGGCATGCTCATTAAACTCACCAGATGCTTCCCATATGCATCTAGAGGAACGAGATCTTGACTTGGGTGTGTAAATTTTAGTATCAATAAACTTGTGATAACCTGGATGCCTGTCGGGTGCAGTATGTAACATAGAGAGGGGAGTGTGATGAGTTGGGGTGAAGAGTGGGAGGGCCTAATGAGGCTGGGCTTTTCTGTACAGCAATTTTCTGGACTCGAAAGTTTTGAAGGCTGATTATATATAAATTTTAGTTGGCTCCCGGTGCTCACTCTGAAATTGAAGTTGCCTTGTGCACATAGGTCGGGAACCATGTAGAAATGGGTAATCGATCGATAGAGTGGTGAACCTGTCAAGTTACTTTATCTTGCTGAACCAATTGCAGGGCGAGTTCCATTGTGGGAACACAGAAATTTTGAAGGCCCCAAAAGCTTGAAGTTCAAAGCAATCTGAATTGCAATTGGTCATTCATGGTTGTCAGTCTGGCCAAGAACGTCGTGTAACCTCCGTTGGGTGGACGATCCAAGGCTGTGAAATGCAGCTACTGAAAACAGCCACCGCATTACAGCATTTTTGAAGAGCTCATATTCTTGGAGTGTTGGCTCCTGTTGACTCTCATTGGTCGCAACGGCTTGAAAGGTAGTACATTGACTGCGGCACCTTGATTGCACCTTGCATGACACAGCACTTTTGAGAGACTGAATAATCTTGAACTGTGGTTTGATGCGGAATGTTATTGGTTACCAAATTTGTGGGTAAGGGAAGTATATATATTATGCCTTGCCATCGTGGGTTGTTACCCTGAATCTCTTAATAAATGCGGCGACACACCTTTCACGCACTTTAGGACTTTGACACGAATGCAGACGTCCTGATGGGCCCTGATTGGCTCATTGTTTATTAGGTATGTCTTACATATTCGATCAACCTAGATCTTGGTATAGGATTTTATATGAGGCGTTTGATAGCATATAGCACTCTTAGAGAAACCCCCGCTTTCTCAATTGTCCATCTTTATTACGATAACGACACTGACTAAAGAAAGGAAAAAGAAAGATGCAAAAACCAATTCCGGAATATGAATCCAACCCAACGACGCCCACACTTATACTTACAAATAACTAAATGATAATATGTATATGGAGAGCTCCCTGAATCCGACCGAACTTTTCTTCTCTTCTTTGTTTTCGTGGCCACAACTAAACAACCAAAAGAAACCCATCTATCTCCATCCTTTAACAAAGACCCAACTCTATTGCTTTCTTTTCCGGGCCTATTTCTTCCCTTTAACAAGCTTTGACTCCTCCTCACTATCATCATCCTCATCCGAGGAAAACTTATCGCCGTCTTCCCCAACGGCAAATATGGTCTCCCCATCAAACGAATCCCTCTCAGGACTTGGTCTCCTCTGTTGCTGTTGCGTCGGCTGAACAGAAGCACCAGCAGTCGAGGCCTGGCCTCTCTGGGCACTACCTAACCCCTGACTTGGCATCTGCGAACTAGTCTTGCTTCCAATCCTCCTCTCCTCATCCTCATCGTCGCTCTCGTCAGGGTTACCAATATCCAAATTGGCAATCTCAAAGGTTCCATCATCCTCTTGGGCAAGCTCGTCACTCATGGCGAATCTGCGATTGTTGGCCGTGGGTCTCCAGACGTACGCAATCCAGCACACGTCGGCAAAGTAGACAATGTTGAGCCAGCCATCCAGAATGAACCATCTCGACTTCCAGTGGAAGGGAACAAAATCAGGGTCGCTGGCCGTAGCAAAAGTAAAAGAGTTGAAGAAGAAGAATGCAAAGATAACAATGATGGAGATGAGAATTCCCCACCAGAGCTTCTTGTACATGGTCTCCTTGGCGTGCTGCTTGCGCTCCCTGAGATCCTTGAGCGTAAAGTTGAGCGAGTTGAGGGTCCAAACGTAGAATGCCGTTAATGTGCCTGCAAGGGGTAATACTATCAAGAGAACAAAGGGGCCTGTATAATATCATTAGTCGTTGTATGAGGTTCAATAGTCAAGAGAAACACTCACCCGCAGTATCCGGCTTAATGACAAAGCTGGTAATGGCATACACAATTCCAAACACAAAGTGCGCAATAGCCAAATACCTGACATAAATCATGGTCTTTCCGAGGGTCGGCTTCACAACTCCATAACCCATGCAAACAATCAGCAGCAAAAAGAAGCTAAACGAATTCCTGCCGGCGTTCAAAATCGCCACGACGCCCAGCAAAACATGCGATCCAACGCTAGATCCATGTCTGTTCAAAAAGTCGAGGTATCCCCAAGTCATCAACATCTCAATCACGAGGAAAATCAAGATGGCTGTAATGTAATTCTGCACGGCCAGAATATCCGTCCTGTGCTGGTAGTAGAGGAAACCCCAGTAAACCAGAACAAGCGCATACAGAACCGCAATACCACCGTAGAACGGCAGCTCCGGAATCTTAGTCGCCGGCAGCTCTCCATAAGCGTTTCTAAACTCAACAATAGCTTGGTAGTTATTGTCCTTTGTAACCTTCTCGGTGATGACGCAGTAGTATCCCGTCTTGGTAATTGAATATTTGATCGGGGCCGAGTCCTTGAGGTGAACGGCCTTTGTGAGGATCAAGTTTTTGGACTTTTCGGTAGCGTTGGGTGTCAGGATAATCTCGCCGATTTGAGAGGACTTGCAGAATTCTTCGTCGATAAGTTTCTGGTCGCAGAGGAGGATTTCGTTTCGTTCCGGGGTGCCGATGAGCTCCTGATCCTTCCACTCGAAGATGAGGAGAGAAACGGTCGGGTCGTCTCCTTGGTCTTTGCCTACGTCGGTGAATTTAACGAGGATGAAGGGATCGACCGGGCCGCCCCAGGCGTTTCTATCGTACATGCCAGTGCATCGTTGATTATTGTCTCCTGAATCATCTAGGAGTTCCTCCAATGCGTATGCAGTCCATACGGACGCCAGCAGGAGGAAGAGGGTGTATGCCCAGCCCCTCATGGCGGCGGGTGTTATTATATTCGATAGCGTACGTGTCCCTTGGTTGGAGCTTTATTTGGGTTTGAGCTTCCGAGTGTGGGCCGCCGTTGGAGATGTTGATGACAGAAAGTTTAGTTATGAAAAAGATAAGGTTTTGAAGCTGACGTTCCGCATCGATGGCATCTGGAACCCCCTGGTTGCTTGAATTGAATAAACGGGATCCCGGAACACAACAGGCTCCCAGCTGTTACGGGCCCGCGGGTACCTAACAGCTGCATGAAACAGCGGAAGAGAGTGGAGCCACACGTAATTGTCCGCCTCTGTCAGCTCCCCTGACCCCTGTTTAAGTAGGTACGATAAGATAAGGGTTGGCGTTGGAATCAATTCGACCTTTCCTGTTGTTTTGTTTTCTTTTCTAATCATCGCAAACATGGGGAAAGGAACCGATAAGCTTTACATCACCCACTCCGAGTGGTCATCGGCCGATGCGTACGGAGCAAATGTTGGCGCAAATGCAGGTTCGCGCGCACAACGAAGCGGCGGTCTCCACGCCAGTTTCAAGAGACTTCCTTTCAACTTTTGCGCCGCAAGCCTTCAACCATTCAAGAATCCCGTTTGCACCGCCGATGGAACAATATTCGATGTCAAGGTTATAAGCGCTTGGTTGGAGAAAAAAGGAACAAATCCCGTCGACGGAAAGCCGCTCGCCGCAAAGGACCTGATCAAGCTCAACTTTTCGCGAAACGCCGACACGGACAGCACCGATCGAAATGGACTCCCGACCGACGGCAAAGGCGATTTTATCGACCCAGTCACCTTTAAAGTATTTACCGACAACACTCATATCGTTGCGATCCGACATGGCACCTACGCCAATGTATTCGCATGGGAAACGGTCGAGCGCATGAACATCAAGGCCAAAATGTGGCGGGACCTGGTAGACGATGTTGAATTTGGTCGCAAGGATATTATTACTCTCCAAGATCCCCAAAATGCTGCGAGTCGAGATCTTAGCCAATTCAAGCACGTAAAAGATGGCGAGGAAGCAGCTCTCACATCAGAACAAGAGGAACAGCGAAAGGAAGGATCCATCAATATTAATGCCCTCGGCAGAATAGGCGACAAGGTCCTTCGCGCAAAGGAAGCCGTTGAGCGAGCACGTCAAGCCCGCGCATCCGGTAGTGTCGATGTAAATCGCACCACTCAGGCTCTCACAAAAACCTCCAACTCATCCTCTACCACTTCACGAGTCCCAGCTATAGTAGAAAAGAAACTAGCTGCCAACGCGGCAGTGTATACAACCGGCCGCGCAGCTGCCTCCTTCACTTCCACAGGCCTCACCCCTGAAACCTCCGGAGAACGCGCCCTCATGACAGACGAAGAATATCTCCTCCGTCCCAAACTAGTCAAGCATAAAGGATATGTTCGTATGACTACATCTCTCGGTCCTCTCACGTTAGAACTCCACACCGACATAGCCCCAAGAGCGGTATGGAATTTTATTCGTCTGGCACAAAAGGGTTACTACAAAAACATACCCTTCCACCGAAACATCAAGAATTTCATGATTCAAGGTGGCGATCCATCTGGCACGGGGCGTGGAGGGCAATCAATCTGGGGCAAAAACTTTCAGGACGAGGTTGAAGGACCTCTCTCGCACGATGGCAGGGGTGTGTTGTCGATGGCCAACAAGGGCAAAGACACTAATTCGTCGCAATTTTTCATTACTTACCGTCAGTGTAAGCATTTAGACAAGAAACATACCATATTTGGAAAAGTTATTGACGGACTTGATACCACCTTAAACAAGCTGGAGGAGGTTCCGGTTGAATCTGGTTCGAACAGGCCGTTGAAAGAGATATTAATTCAGGACATACTTGTTGTTGTTGATCCGTTTGAAGAGTTTATGAAGGAAAAGAAGGAAAAGGACGAGGAGGAAAAGATAAAGGAGGAGATTAGGAGACAAGGAGGGACTGAGGATGATAAAGTTACTTGGACGGGCAAAAGGATACGAACTGCCGGAGATGGAGGTGAAGATAAGGGGGGTGATTTGGGGGTAGGGAAATATTTGAAGAATGCTGTTTCCAACGGAAATGAGGGTCAAGGTGTGGTTGAAGATATTATTGAACCTGAGCCACCAAAGAAGAAAGTGAGGATGGGTGGTGGGTTTGGAAATTTTGATGGATGGTAGAGAGGTTGATATAAAGCATTGCGAGGCGTTCTGGGTCAATTATTCCAAAAGTTGAAAAATCGATATAGTTATCTAGAGATTATATATTACCCTTGGGCTCAGTCTCAGGCCCCTTCTCATGAATCGGGTCATTATATGCGTCTCAAACTCGAATAGTATGAGCCAACATCTATCCAAATTAAGATTACCAGAAATCATGCTAACATCAACACAAACTAGGACCCTAAACCGCCACCCCATCCTGTTGAGTCTTTCTCTGTCCACCAGTCAACCTCTCAATCTGTCTCTTTCTCCCCTCCAACCTCCTCCCAATAAACCCACCTCCAATCCCACGCCTACCACTCCCATTACTCCCCCTATTCTCAACCCTCTTCAACGTCAACCCAACCCCCTCCAAAATCCCCACAACAATAACCTCCATCATAACCGCCATCCCCAAAAACCACCAAGCATACTCTTCCGACCCTCCAAATCCTCTAAACCTCGGATCATATCCAAATGTCCCCAATCCACTAAACACGACTCTAACAATCATAAAAGGCATCGTCGCCGTCAATCCCCACAACAATTTCTTTTCTCCAACACCCTTATAATCAACCCAACATGTCCCAACACCAATCATCCATCCCGCAAACCCAGCTATGATCAACCCCAGTCCAATTTGTGACTCTATAGGGATTTCTAATATCCCAAAGGGGGTTTGACCGGACATGATAGAGTCGATTTGCGAAGCCGTGAGTGAACTACCTACTATACCGAGGGTTAAACCTATGACTACTACTATTTGAGCTAGACGTTGATGGCGAGGGGTGAAGATTGTTTTGGTGGTGGTGGTGGAAGAAAGAAGACGGCCGAGGAGGTTTAATAGAGTCAAAAGAAGGGTTGAGAGGCCGATTCCGTAAAAGATTTGAGTTGTGATTAGGAGTGCGGGGGTTGGAGGGGTTGAGGTTGTTGAGAGTTGGAGAGAGGCGGCTATTAGGCGGGTTAGGGTGAATAGGAGGAGGTAGAGCCTTGAATATCTAGATTAGTATTGGGGAAGGGGGAGAGGGTATGTGTTGTGTAAGGGGGAACTGACCAGCCTGCGTTTCTACGAAAGCCATGGCGGGATGCAAGGAGAATGGCGATTAAGAGATAGGGAACGTAGATTGCTATTTGGGCTGCGGCTATGGCGTTGATTGGGGAGAGACCCATTTTTGGGAGAGTTCTCGTTTGACAAAAAGAGGAGGAGGTTCAGGTAAATAATGGGGGGTTGGTGGTGATAATGAATTCTTTCATTTGAGAGAGAAAAGATAAATGATTCTTTTTTTCCATCATTAAATCTTGGCGAGAGAGGTTTTATATATACATAAACGTCTGCCGCTTGTCCCCTCCTTGCAGAAATTCTACTTTCATGACTGACCTCTTTGTCTTTTCTCAACCCAAATCGGGAGTAGGTATTGGTTCCCTGCGCTAGACCTCAAAAGCGCCAAGTCTTTAACAATCTATTGGAGGAGGCCAGGCTAGAACGAGAGAGGTTCCTCGCTTCCGTCGGATTACTCTATACATGATTACATGCCAGCCAGCCCAACAAACTGCATTGTTCTTTACCTAGACTCTGATTGGATTGGCGTCTTTGGGGACTGACTGGGCTGGACTCAGCAATATGCAAGTCTTTATGGCAAAAGTCCGGACAACTCCGTCGGTATGTAAAAAGTTTATTTTCATAATTTTGGAAAGGCTAAGTTCTGTGAATAGCCTCAATTCAAAGCCATGATCAGGATCAGAGTTTAAAAAAAAAGCCATGTGGAATCAATCTTTTTTCTATTTTTCTTGGGCGAGTGGCAAAAAGCTTGTGTAAAGTCGCAGCCGGTAATCTTTTCCAAGAGAGGTTTAGCTCTTGTCATTCAACCTACCCGAATGTTTGCTTTCCCCTGCGCCAGTCTCCTGCGTTTGTGTAAAATTAATGCGACAGCAGGAAGCGACCAGAAAAAAAAGGGGGTCTTTTACGTACTACTACTGCACAGCGGAGATTTTCCGAAAAAGCTTGGGCCGTTTGTCTTTTTTCTTTCCGCTGTTATTCTCCTTTGGCGCGCGGTTTGAGGGAAGTGACGAGAAGGAAATCAGCCTTCGGTTCCCGCTGTGGCTTGATACATCATGTAAGGAACTTTCAAAAACTGTTAAAGTTTAAGTGCAACACAAACTTGAACTGTCAAAAACCGTATTTCAACCTATGGTTTCATTGTATTCCGTCCATTTGGGTGAAACATGAATACCACCACGGATCTTACTTTCCCTTCTTATGCCTGTTTCTCCGAAACCCAGCAGAATGGAACGTGTATCACCTTGCTATAATACTGTGTCTTGTCACTATATGATCAACAAAGTCTTACTTTTCCCGCAATCTGTGTGGGGGTGAATGTTAGGTGATTGATTTTTAGGGGCCCAAATTCTCGAAAAAGCATTCCGGCATCCGGGTCCGGCCCGAATGTAATGTGCCAAGAATAGAAAGAGAGAGTTCTCTTTCAAACCAAACGCATCGTTTTCTGGATTAGATAAAATATTGATACATAGCCCCCACAAAATGATAGTTTTTTGACAAAAAAGGAAGCTCAGAGTTCACCTTTGACGGAAAAGCATCTGCCGGTGCCTGGGTTGATGAGTGATGGGATGATGAGATGATATAGAATATGGCCCGTGCTTCGTCCTTTTTTCTTAGCGCTGCATGGCATTCAGAGGGAGCTTTTCCAGACGTGTCCTAGCGTAAGGCTGTGACAGTCTTGTAATCTGGAGGATCTGCGTGATTTACAAGACAAGAAATCTTTATTATTGTTTCTGCGCCTCGTGGATAATATTTCCAAATCTGGACGTTTTTCAATGTTGTACGGATTTGATCCATATTTGATTCAAGACCGAAGAATTTGGAGTCAAGTGTGTCTCTTGTTGTCACCGAAAACCAGATTCGATTCGCCGAGAACCGATCAACTCAAGAAACTCCACTGATCGGTGTGTGTGGTCCACTTCTCCCGCCCGGCATTTGTGAGAGAGAAAGAGGAGTCGGGCACCCGCAGAGTCTGGGGGAATCCATATCATTGAATCCCGTCTTTCACATGCTCCACAAGATCCTACTTCAGACATCCGGCCTGATACCTATCTCATGATGTGGAAAGGGGGAAACAAACTTCCAGGCAGCATAGGCGAGTATCCACCATTTTACATCACCTCGCTAGCCAAAACATTTGTGTTTAGTCACGCCGGTGACTCTCTGAATATCCTGGAAAGAAATATAGTTTTACTAGGCATTCAAGCCACCCGGAAAGGAAGGCTTCTAGAAGAATTGGTTTTTACCTGGGAGAGGGCTTTTGGGGAAAAGCAAAATGCAAGCCATGCGGCCCTTCTTTGCCGTTTTTGTTAAAGATTGAGGAAAGAGCACTTTTCCTTTTCTCGCTTGACAAGACCACGGGAACAAATGAAAAGACCTGGGCATCCATGGTCATCCAGTTTAAGGTTCTGAGCGGCTGTCGTTTGGGTGCCTCGCCAAGACCAACCATGTCCCCTTCCGCATGGAGAACGCCTTCGCAGAGGTATCCCAAAGAGGAAATACCCCTGCTCATTTCCTCGTCTCTCCCCTCCAAAGGTTAAGATGAGACTTTTTTCCTTTTCCAAAAATCACCTATCCGAGCAAGTATCCGACTAACTCAAGGCTGTGGTTGTATTTCAGGGGCTGTGCCTTGGGGTCATCATGTTCATCTGTCCATCACGGTTGCAGCTGTCTTTACACGACGACACCCAAGACACTTCTTCTCGATAACATCGAGACGAGCTGCTGCTCGGGTCCATGTGAATCGCGCCGGTCCGGACAAGGGTGTAACCGTTGAACAACAACCATCACACCCCCCTTCTTTGCGGCCTCCCAATCTTGATGCATCCAAACTCAGCTTAAGAAGCCCTCAGCCGGACAGGCTTCTTTCTAGGCGTTCTCCAATTCCATCTCGACCACTCGCTGCTCAGAACCCCCTACTGCGCCGTTAGCAACGAAACAAAAGCCAAATCGAGATAAGATGGTCTATTGTGGGAAACCCAGCAAAGGATGCTCCAACTGCCGGGAACGAAAGATTCGTGTAAGTTTGCCACTCGCTTCTCCTTATTATTATTATAACAAGACTCCAGTTTAACCTCGTATGTGCTTAGTGTGACCAAAGGGTCAACGGTTGTGGTCAATGCGAAAAGAGACAGCAGCAATGTCCCGGCTATCGAAATCTCGTGGACCTCATGTTCCGCGATGAGAGCTCCCACGTTATCAAGAAGGCCAAGGCGAGAGCTCGAAAAAAGGGAGCTGCCAACCTGACCGTCGAACCAGCTACTCCATCCACCGTCAGCTCAGATGGCAGGTTATCATTGACACCCGAACCTCGATCGAGAGCCTTGTCAATCTTCGTACCCGCCACACCGGTAGCGAGCAGCCCGGCCGAGAATGGCGTTTGGCCATACGACGATAGTCTTCTCATGTCACCCGAATCGGGAAGTTGGCCGGTAACACCCCCGGCGATGGCACGGTTGTATAACCTTGCCCCATCTTGCCAAGAGCAGGGCACAGCCTACTTCTTCTCAAGATATGTCAACAACGAGGAGACCGCATGTCATCAAAAGTTTGACTTTCTCAGAGACGTATGGAAATCATCTTCGACGGTGCCCGAACGCCAGGTTGATGGAGTCCTTGCGAGTATGACCGCTGTTGGGCTCATGGGTTTGGCTAGCTTGACGAAATCGGGAGATTTGATGGATGCCGCAAGAAAGTCTTATGGGACGGCATTAGGGTTAACAAAGGACGCCCTCAAGGACCCAGCCGAGGCTGTTAAGGACAGCACCATGCTCTCGATTCTCATTCTGGGCGTCTTTGAGATGATGGTAGAAAACCCAGCTAGGGACAGGACCGTCCAGGCGTTTCAGGAGCACGTCAACGGTGCCGTGGCGCTGGCGAGGATGAGAGGACCAGCTCAGTTCCAGACGCGGGCAGGGAGGAGGATGTTCTCTATGCTCTGTCAGAGAGTCATTATCAGCTGTGCCCAGAGAGACGCACCGATGCCGCAACCATTAATACAACTATGGCACGAGATGGCAAAAACGCTAGATCCCGAGAACCCAACTAAACAATTGATGCCTTTGGTGTGGCAGGTGTTGCAGTTGCGTTCCGACATCAAGCAGGGCAACCTCGCAGACCCCGAGATCATTATCTCTCAGCTTCTTTGCATCGAAAACGAGTTTGAGAAGCTGACGACGAACATGCCCCTGTCGTGGCAATATCGAACATTCAAGGTGACACAGTTTCACCCAGCTGTATACGGCAACTACTGCCATCTCTACTCCTCCATCCACCAGGCCAACCTCTGGAACTGTATCCGAACCACTCGAATTCTTCTTTTGGAAACCATCATCTCAGAGATCTACAACCAATTCTATGCTTTTGCCCCTCACTTTGCCTCTAGCCAGTACATGCAGGAGTTGAACAAGGCTAGACGGAAATTGAAGAGAGTAGTGGCGGATGTTGCCGCCAGCGTGCCCCAACATATTGGATTGATGGATTCAGACGGTACCATTGAGAGTCTCATCCCCGGATCTACAAGAATCGCCACTGTCGAAGTGCTCCATTCTCCCAGCCCGCCTACTTCTCCATCATCAAGGTCAACCGACTCGGGTTACAGTCCGTCAGAGCCCCGACGGCCCTCAGGACTGACGATTCTTGATGTGACCAAGGCGCAAGGTGAGGAGGAGTCAGAACGATATATGCATCTCGTCTCGGCAACGAGCACAGTTGTCTGGCCCCTTTACCTGGTGGGTATGTCGACGGCATGCACGGAGGAGATGAAGGCATACGTGATTGGCAGGTTGAGGTCTCTATACATAGAAACAAGCATCAAGCAGGCCGATGCGATTGCAAACATTCTGGAGGAACACGAAACGGCGCCAGAGTGGATGGATAACGAGGAGGGACAAGAGAGGCAAGATTTTGTTGGCTCTCCGGTGCATATGCTGGGGACTCCTCAATCTGAGGATTTTGGATTTGTTGGGCTTGGTCTGGGACTTTCTCCTCTACAGGTTCCGCTGCCGTATGATGAGAGAAGCGTGAATGGAAACATGAATGATTTGTTGTGGGTGTGAATAATTGGGCAAAAAGGGTGTTGATGATATGATACCATCAAGTGTGAGAATTCTTGCTTGTATAACTCTGTTTGTTTTTGTATATATACCATAGCGATACTTTACTCCCTGTCGGCATCAAGCAGGGACATGATGATATGAATACCAAAATTTAAAGCAATCTTGATGAATGAATAAAGTGACTATGAAAAGGAAAAGGGGGTGGTTTGTAATAGATAACCCTAAATAACCCTAGAACTGTCAAGGTTGTTTTAACGTTGGCCTTGGCATTGAATGCCCCTCCAAGAATAATCATCAAACCCGCCAATTATTTTCCCAGCTTCATCAACTTCCAAGGAATTTTTATATCATCGCCCATCATGCCAGTAAGCTTCCTTGCGCTTTTTTGTGCCCATGTGTCATTTAGCTAACTAAAACCTTTCCTTACAGCTCATAATAGTAACCGGCCTTCCAACATCAGGCAAATCCCACCGAGCACAACAACTTCACTCATACCTATCCGAACGGATCGCTTCCTCTCCAGAAAACAACAAATACCGACTTCACCTCATATCAGACGAAACACAATCAATTTCCCGGGAAGTGTACGACCTCTCCACTTTACCACAACATGTACGCTCCGCAAACGCTTCAGAAAAAGATGCTCGCGCATCAATTTACGCAGCGGTAAAACGAGTCTTATCCCCAAGGGATATTGTTATATTGGATGGACTTAATTATATCAAAGGATGGAGGTATCAACTTTACACGGAAGCGAAAAACCTGGCTACACCGAGTGTTATTCTCCAGATTGGATGCGCAGTTGATAAAGCTAAGGAAGTGAATGAAAAGGAAGGAATGAGATATTCTAAAGAAAACTGGGAGAATTTAGTTTTTCGATATGAGGAACCGAATCCCATGACTAGATGGGATAGTCCACTTTTTACACTCATATGGGAGGATAATGAACAAGAAGCAAGAGGGACATTTGAAAAGATTTGGGATACGATTGCTGGAGAGGGGAAAGTTATTGTAAAACCGAATCAGAGTACTGTTCAGAGGGATAAGGATCCGGGAGGGGAGTATTTGTATTTGTTGGAAAAGGAGACACAGGATATTGTAAAGAGGATTTTGGAGAGGCAGAATGAGGTTGGGGAAGGTGGGAGTGTGGATTTGGGGGAAGGGTTGGTGGTTGAGTTGCCTGGGAAAAAAGTTGGGTTACCGCAGTTGCAGAGGTACAGAAGGGCTTTTGTGGGGATGAATAGAGGTGGGATTGGGTTGGAGATGGTTGGGAAGGTTCAGGGGGGGAGGTTGAGGAGTAGTTTTGCTGGGTATTTGAATGATGCTTTTGAGAAGGATGGGTAGATGGGGGAGGGGAAGGGTGATGGATTTGGTGGGGTGGGTTGGGAGGTATGGATGGATTTAGGAGGAAGGATTTGGATGAAGGGCTTGATGGCGATATCCAAGCGTTTGTTCACGTTTGAAGTGCAGTGTTGAATCCGAAAACACAGAGGCATCGAGGCGAGAAAAGAAGGAATACTCATTTCGGGCCATCATTTGTATGTCGAACCTTTCAAGTTCAAGACATAGGAGGAAAGGCATAAAGGAGGCGTGGTAGACATCAGCAAGATTCCCACTGCCCTCAACCAAATAATACAAATAAGAAGTTCAAGAAACTTGGGGACATGAGGTTTCTAATTCTCTATTACTTTCGCCATGGATATTTACATCTCGATATACTTCCTCCCCAACATGATGTTTGGGCGCAAGTAGTTGGCAATGTCGGTATGCCTCGCAGCGGGAGAGACCTCTCAGTTGATTGCGAACCGGGCTTTCATAACAAACTTTCATAAACCTCAAGCATTTTGAACTGGACGGTCAATGAGCGTTCAGCTTTACTGAGACTTGAAGGGATTGGGGTTCCCAAAAACGCTGTACCCGTGACGGAATACGCAAAGGCGCCAAATGCGTATCTCCAAGTTTTTGGGTCTTGAGAGAATGCCGTTGGCGTCGGAGGTGAATCCTGCTTCTCTCTCCCTTAATCGTTTTTTTTTTGCCCTTGCCTCTATTTCACCAATTATCAGCCAGCTGTTTACGTTCAAATCTTATTAACTGGGAGACATCTTGCTCCTTATTAAAATGAAAGTTCTACAAGTATTTCAAGTCAGATCAGTTCAGTTACATACACGCCCATACCCAACCAAACACCCACCCCTCCCGTCCCGCATCAATATCTCAACCAGCAGTATTGACCAATAGTAACTCGAATTATTCAGGATCCTAGGCTTCTGCGGCTCTCAAAAATGCTGTATTTTTTGGTGTTGGTTAAGAATATATTTAGCTTTGGCACAACTTAATACAAACACCCTCATCCTCTCTTACACAAAAGACACCCCTCTCAGAAAGCGATCATGAAGGTCCTGCTACCTACATATGCCGTGTAGAACTTCATTCATCGTCCCAAGTAAATTGCGGTTTTATCGGATCTTGAGTACTGGACCATGTCTCCTCATTTAGCTGTGTTGTCGGCGTGCCTTCTTGCTTGTTCTATTCTCAAGTAGAAGCTTGCAATCTATGAGACGGATGCTCATTTGGTGGCTATATCTCGAAATCAAAAACCTTTTGTTGAGCTGGAAATAAGAGGGTTAGCTCAATATTGGCAAGGCATTTTCTATGCACAGTTGTGGGGGTTGGTGTGACGGCAAGGCATATTTTATGCAGCCACAAGCTTTGGCACCCAGTTAGATTATATATACAGCGACACTTCAAGCTTTCCAGTCTTTAAAAAATGCTGTATTGCCCTGCCCTCCGCCTGCCACACACGCGGTAACCAATAGGAGTCTGTGTACAACTACACTTCAAGCTTTTAAGTCTTTTAAAAAAATTCTGTAAAAATGTGGACTGCAACAAGACTAGTGTTGGTTGTGGCCTTCATGGCGTAGACAGGGGTTCTCAATAGTGTCGTACTGTACGGAGTGGTGTAGTTCTTCTCTCTGCTCACCTCGGACAAGCCTTTTCTTCAAATTCAGTCAAGATACATTATGTTTTGGCAATTCTGAATACTTCGAACTTCCGATCCTGCGTTTTGATCTCAACAAATTAACATGTGCTCGAATACATGAATATCCAGGTCTTCAAGTCTTTGGTCCCTTGAGAATGCCGTTGTTACACTGGTCTCGTGAAACATATAATCCGAAACTGAGCACAATCTCACCTAACCAATAAGAGTCAACAGAGGCCAACACTACAAGAATCTGAGCTGTTTAAAAAATGCTGTTTAAAAAATGCTGTTTAAAAAATGCTGTTTAAAAAATGCTGTTTAAAAAATGCTGTTTGACCGAAATCTATTAATGTAGTTTTACCAACTTCTCCCGTCAGTGTATCATTGCTGTTGTGATCGGTTACTCAAGTCTGGTGCCCTATGAGTTAGTTGGTTGAGCTTGGTGCTTTACCCAGTTCTTTTCGTGTGGCTTTATATTCAGACTCTCGGCTGATTTTCTCAAGTGTCACGAGTGTTCAAAAGTGATGTCGTGGCTGTGTCTCTGCAGCTGGTTTTACACACAGCCTTGAACGACACACCAACAGAGGTTACACGACATATGGTTAGCCTGTGCCTGAACCACACACTGTCCTAGCGTGGTTAGACACAGACCAACCACTACGGTGGCCAGTGACGGTTTACCCCAAGGTTCACTTCAGATATTTGAACCCTCCAGAAAATGCTGTAAGTCGGACCAGCGGGTAGGTTTCCGCGCTCTCAGAATTATGAGCCTGGAACTTTATCATCCTGGCTCAACAAGGATTATATTTGCTCCCAATTTGGCTCCCTCTCACATATTATTGACTACTGTCTTGTCCTCGTCGACAATAGACATGCTAACTAATCAGAGGTTACGTTACCCCGAATACCAAAGATTTAACCCTTTGGAAAATGCTGTGTGGGCCGATATCAGCAATACAGTAGACCATGAATCATACATTTCTCTCCTTCCTTTTTTGTTTTGTATTGACTAACTTTCTGAGATATTCCCTTTATCTCGAGAGGGACCAGGGAATCTGTCTACATAACTAGGTATTTTCTTCAGGTAATATGTTTTGATCCCGAATAAGCAGTCCCAGAAGTAACCAAAAGAGCCCGTTGTCACCCAGCATACCAATTAACCAATCAGAGTTCCCACAGACTTAGACTTGAAGCTTTCAGAGGAATGAAAAATGCTGTAGCATGCAATGACCCCCGCAAATCCAATCATGTTGACATGTCCTTGAGTTAACTCCCGTCGATCCTCATCCACAATCTAATAATTTATACCACACCGATCTTTGGCAATGATTGTTCCTTCCAAAAAACCTATTTTCTTCCTTATATTCCAGACGATTAAACCATAAAAAGGTGGGCATAATTATACACCAACCAAACATTTATCAACCAATCAGAATCTCTACCGACCCTAATCTAAACCTTTTGGCCCGTTTAAAAAATGCTGTATGATGGCACTATTTCACGAAACCCTCCCAAATGCGCATGAGAACACGTATAGCTAGCAAATGATATCTTTTGACTAAATATTCCACTACAAACCCGTGTATACTGATACCAGAAAAATTTCACTTGAACCCACCAAAGAGGGACCCCCCGATATTAATACCCGACCCCAAACTTTTAGTTTCGTCTGAAACAATGCTGTAAAGGTATGATTACACAACAACAAGCAGTAACATATGTTCTGTTAGATAAAAAAGACAAATCAAAATAAAGCAAAGAGGTAACCTACCTAGAGTCCTAGACTGGCTGGCCACCCTTTGTTTGAGCGTTCCACTTGCAAGTCTCGTTGTACATGCCTTTTCCATTTTACTTATTCTTATTCCTAATAAGTAGTTTCATCAATCATTCGTTTATAAAGATAAGACAAACCTTGAAATGAGCCAACTCCTCTCTTTGAAACCCTTCCAAACTTTTAATACGTAAAATATACATGAAAAAAGTGTAACTAGAAACTTAAAAAAAAAAAAAAAAGATTTACACATCTCCCCCCAACTAATTCACAACATCCCCTCCAAACCCAACAGGCCTTCTCCTCCCTTCATTCTCCGGCAAAATAGCCAAAGCCTGATAAACCTTTCCCATCCCCCCAGGTCCAACATCAACCAACCTCTTCCAAGCATTTTCCACCACTTCTTTCCTCCCCTCTTCCTTCCCAGCTTTTTTAACCAAAACCTCCGCTCTTTCTTTAATCCCCATCAACTCCAAAAACACGCCCTGAGGAACCGGACCATGAACTTCTACTCCTTCACTAGCATTCGTAGCAGCTTCCGCAATGGCAGCAAAATCTACATCTACAGATAAATCCGTTAGACCTGGTTCAGCAAATGGTGAGACTCTTTTATGTTTTCTTATTCCCCTGAGAGAATTAGTAGGGATGGTGCCGTCTCCTGGACCGTAATCTAGGATGAGAGCAGCTCCTAAAGGTTTTGGTTTGGGGCTTGAAGGGGAACCGGCTATGCGATGGGCGAAGTCTGATGCGTAGAGGGAAAGGTCTGGACAGACTTCTAGGAGGGCGCCGGGGCCGACGGATTGTTTGAGGGAACGAAAACGGGGGGAGGAGTCAGGGAGGTAAAGAGAATGACGGGTTGGGGAAGGAGATAAAGTAAGTTGAAAGTCTGGTGGAGGGGTGAGTCTGGATTGGGAAGGAGGGGTATTGAGGGATTCGTGAGTCGAGTTTGGTGGGGTGGGGGAAACGAGCATTTCTCTCCATTGGAGGGTTGGAGAGGTAATTTGGTTTGATGGGGAAGAGTTTGGTCGTTGTTGTTGAGAGGGGGGGACGGAAACTAATTGAAAGGCGTGGATTGGCAGGGCGTCAAAGAATTCGTGAGCGACTATAAAGGGTTGTTTCTCAGGGGAGATGGGGATTGATTTGATGGTTTCGGTCCAGACGATGGGGATTGAGTTGTATTTGCATACAGAGTGATAACCCTGTTTGGATTCAGTAAAAGGAGCGTCTGGGCCGCAGAGGAGGTTCTTTTGGGTTTGACGGAGCTCGGGGGAGGCTTCGACCATGTAGATTGCGTCGATGCTGTTTGACATTGATGGGAAGCGTTGGATCGTTCGGAGCATGTCGTCCATAAGTGTGCCTCTACCGGGCCCGACCTCTATTAGTTCGACTCCGGTGGACTTTTTCCCCTGGGCGAGCCATTCGGTCAAGAACCAGACGCCGATGAGTTCTCCGAATATTTGGGAGATTTCGGGAGAGGTTACGAAGTCACCTTTGAGACCGAATTGATCGCGGCCTTCTTCAAGGGCTCCGGTATAGTAACCACCGACGTCTGAGGTTAAACACATGCGCATGTAGCTGGCAAGAGGGATTGGACCGGTCAACTAGAAGATTTGTAAGTGATTGTGAAGATGTGATATTAATTTCTTAGAAAACTTACCTCGATAGCCTGTGCCAATTGCTTGGCCAATGGTGTTGACCATTTCCGTTCGTCGTCATCATCTTGGTCTTGTTTTTCTCTCAGACGGGTTGTGGAAGTGAAAGTACGGGAATGTAATGTGGATTTTAATAATGAAGGTGCCGGTAACCTCAAAATTGGTGTATGAATCGAGGAAATTGATGAAGTTGTTGAAACAAAACGATTTCTTAGTTGAACGTTCCGAGCGCCACGCACCGCTCTGGAAACTGCCGTCTTCATATTGAATAACTTGAGAAAAATGTCTCAGCTTCTATTCTCGAGAAGAACAAATCTGTCTATAAAAAAAGAAAATAACCGGGAAGTGGTGGTGGTTTTGGTGTGTTACACGCATTGTAAAGTATTCCCGAAAGTTACCTATCGTACCGTAGCTATCTTATCAGTGATCTACAATTACCCCTAGCCCTTAATCGCCAAGCAGCGGCATGAGATGAACCTGTGCCATTGTTAAAAATATCAACATGATTCTGGGTCGTTTTTCGAGAAAAAACATCCGATATCTTGTTGATTATCGTGAAAATGTATCAGAGATTGTTCCACGGCAGTTACATGCTGTTTCGTGAGATCTGGGTTAGGGTTGATTGATGCCAAGAAGACAGTGATGTCACCTTGGGCAGGAACACGAAGCTGCAGCCACAAGCCTAAGAGCTCCCGCCACATGGCTTTCTCCTTGGCAAACCGTATCCCATACAGTGTCTGTAATTACTTACGAACATCTGTCCATCACCATCATTATTACTGCCATCCTCAAAACATCACAACAGATACCCAAAAAATGGTTCAATTAGTACGTGGAATCACACCGGCAATATCGCCAATTAATAAAAACCCCGACCCCCTCAACGACCTCACAATCCTCCTCAACCGTCTCCAGCGCACCATCCTCCACGCCGACGCCGAAAGAGAAGCAAGACTCAAAGACAACGAATATGAAAGAGAAAAAGCCCAACAAAACCTCAACTATGCACGATCGCTTCTCACAAAGATTGAACACGAAGCCCTATCCGTAAAGATTCACACTCGACGACAGTCCCTCCAAACCGACCTCGTGCGCAAAAGGGAACTCCTCGATCAACTTTCCGAGCGCCTCAACGATCTTGCTGAATTTGCCTTGGCCAACTCGCAAGCCACAGACGACAATGAACTCGACACTTCAGATGATGGAGAGGATATTCTGGCGGATATCATAGCAACTCCTAGTGAAAGTCTAGAGTCTACGAGATCCACACAAGAAGGGGAGGAACCAGAGGATACACCACCTCAATCCCCAGTTGTCGCACCACAACCTCCGCTTGCACAAACCCCCCAACCTAAACAGGATATTTCCCCACCTGCACAACCAACTACTCAAACTACTTCCTCTCTCCGTCCTCGAACCAACGCACCTGTCTCACCCCCTTCTCCATCAACTGCCCCATCAGCAGAAACCACCGCCCGCTCAGCCCTATTCGGCCAAGAGAAAACCTCCTCCTCAACAGCCATAATCAAAACATCTGAAGCAATTCTAGACCATCAACGAGCTGAACAAGATGCGCTTTCAGAGTCTATTTTGAAACTAGCCAGTGATCTAAAGGCTTCGTCCCAAGCGTTTAGTCAATCGTTGGAAGAAGATAAAGAGTTGGTTGAGAGTACGGGGCAGAGGATGAGTAAAACTGGGGAAGGAATGGAAGCTGTTACTAAAAAGATGGGAATGCTGCAGAGGATGACGGAGGGAAAGGGGTGGTGGGGGAGGATGTATTTGTATGCAATAGTTTATGGGTTGATGGTTGCTTTGATTTTGTTTGTGGGGGTTATGCCCAAGTTGAGGTTTTGATAGGGATTTTTATGTGAAGTGTTTAATGCTTTGGAGGTTTTTATTTGTGATTTTGGGGTGGCTGTATGTGATGCGTGAAGTATGATTGTGTTTTTGGTGCAGTGCGAATCATTCAGTCTTGAAGAGGCATCTGACTATATAATATATATACGGGCAAGATCATGGGTGGGAGAGATGACGAATAAATGAATTGGAGTGATTGAACGAAAAAAATTGCATCAAAAGAGGATGGGGCAGAGTGCGGGTGGTTGAGTTGAAAAAAAGAAATTATAAATTTTTTTTTCCAACAACGAGGGTTCGAACGGTAAAAGCGAAGGGTCCATGTCCCAAGTCACAGCCTCCGACGGGCTCATTGTGTGTGTAGCTACTTCGCTGGTGGGAAGTAACAGTAATGTGGTATATATAGGGAAGGGAAGGCACCGTACCTACAGATACAGTGGACGTCAAGGTGCCTGGGATAATATTTTTCAAGTTCATAACACATTTTGGCCAGTATAATTGATTCTTTGCTATTTTTGTTCTTTCCTTCGAAAAGATGCTATTTCCATTTCTTCTACCCCATTGATGCAATTCATTTCCTTATTTATTGGGAGAAAATCTTCAAAATCACTCCTGTCTATCCCCTCTGTGCATTTCGTGAAAATCAACCTAAACTCCATTTTCTCATATTCTCCCTCGCATAACTCCCGTTCCCAATGAAAGTATGTATGGCAAATATTGTCAAAACCATGACTTCCCTACAAAATAAATAATACCCATAAAGATGATTGAAAAGAAACGATATAAAACTGATTGAAAAAGTAATGCCCTGAATAATATCATTTTGAAGTGATCATCATCATCCCAAGCTCACTTCCCTTTTTCCGCTTCCAAAATATTTGATGCTCATTTCCCATGTAATCATTGCCCTTGATCTGCTTAACCGTTTGGTATATTTTTGTGTTTCTTGTTCGGTTGTTGATGTCTGCATCACTCAATAAGAATAGTAACCACTCCGTTCTGTCCTGTAGTGTTGGCTGTGTCCAGCTTCTGCGGATGCACATTTTGCTGGTCGGATTTCAAGGAGCCTCCGCCGTCGTCAATCATGAGTGTATCGATTTGAGCTGTCGCAAGGTGCTTCTTCTTCTTCTCCTCCTGCTTCTTAAATCCATTGATGCTGGAATCATCTCCAGGTGTGTCAATTTGCTTCTTTTGTTTCTTGGTAATCTCGTCACTCACAGTTGTACCGTTCCCGGTGTTTTGGTCCGCTCTTGCTTGTTGTGAACGATGTCATGCTGGTTAGTCTTGTTGTCTGTGCCGGTCATAACCGTATCGTCCTTTGCGTTTTGGTTCTCTGTCTTCTCGACGGTGTTGCCCATAGCTGTAACATTCTGAGGGTTCTGCGTCTCAACCGCCTGAAAATCACAGCCAGCCATGACTGTATCCTCGTCCTCCTCCTTCAGAATCTTTACTTCCTGCCCTTCCTTCGGGATACACTCAGTCGGAACCCAACCAACTGGTTTTCCACCCGTCTATACATATCAGCAACCCACCCAAACACACCAAAAACACAAACAGTAAAGATAAAAGAGGAGAGAAGAGGGGGGAAATACTTACAGGAACCAAATACTGAAAATACCCACCCGCAGATCCCGTCGACTTGGAAAGAAGCCTATGGTTCCAGGGAACACCAGTCTTGATTTGGAAAAACGACTCAAAGAGAGAAAACTCTTGCCAAAAGAGGCCTGGAGACTCTGAGGGACGGTAGTATTTTGGTTGAGCATCGTGTTTGGATTTTGAGAATTTGGCGAGAAAGAAGTAGAGATTGGGGAGGGCGTGGGATTCGTAGATCTGGAATTTTTAAAAGTGTTAGTTATGTGTACGAAGGGAATAGGGTAGAAGATGAGATGAGATTGAGAAGATGGGATCGAGTGAGGGTAAGATGAGGTGAAAGGGTTGGAATGTGAGAATGAGGTGAGTATGGGATGGGAAAGATGAGATCGGGTGATGGGTACAGGGATATGATGGGTAAAGAAAAGACACATGAGATGGCCGAAGAACAAATGTTTGCTTTTTCTGACTGAATGTTTGTACCATAACGTGCCCCTGACGGTTGCCACGGAGACTATACCTACCGTCAGTGTGTACTTCTCCCTGTCACCAGCTACAATCTGCTCGTTTTCATCGTCTGTAGCCTCGCACTCTCTCGTAATCTCCAACTCGTATCGAAAGTGTGTTTGGTCGTAATAAACGTGGAAGAAGTCTAATCAAGTCCATAAGTAAACATCACCCCTTAATGTTAACCACAAAAAAAAAAAAAACTCACTCGTATTGACAGCCCTCTCAGCCAGTTCACTCCCCTTTGCAACCTCCTTCAATCTCCTCTCCTTCTCTCTCTCCTCCTTCAGTACAGTCCGCATCGAGTACTCACTAACGGGCAGGACCTTCTTTTGTATCATGGAGAACTCGAGCCACTCCAACGCTACGACGTGAATTCTGTTGTGGCTGAGAGCTTTCTTGACTTGAAAGGAAATCTGTCAGTATATACTCAACAATAAAGGGTTAATGAGAAGAGAAAAAAATACCTTCGGGACCCATCTTCTTAAACTCCTTCTCGTCAACAACCAAATGCGTCAAAAGCTTCCAATCAATCTCCTTGTTCTCGCGAACATACTTGCCGCCCCTGAGTGTGATCCATTGATGAATCTTTCCATCGTTCCAATGAGTGGGATAGTGACTGAGTGCCACGGCGATGGTGAAGCGGTGGAAGAGAGATTGTTCTCTCTTTGTGAGAGCGCGGTTTATGTACCGGACCATTTTGGGCGCGCGCGCGCGCGCGTGTGTGTGTGTGTACCTATGAATGAGGAACGGGATGGGAGCAGCAGAAGAAGAGAACAGAAAACACGAAAGTATATTTTCTATTTAATTACTAGAGTTTTAAAATATGTGTGTAGAGGGTTTCTGTGTGGAGTGGAAGTTGCTGCGATGCAGCAGAACTGGACAAATTTGCTGGGAGATAACACCGGTAGAGTTATCGGTGAAGGATAAAGATGCTTGTAGAAGATATTGTGGTGAAAGGTGTGGTGTTGAGGAGTAAGAAGTTCAGACAAAAGTAATTGGACGAGATGGGGTTGGGGAAGACAGGATTGGAAGAGATAGGATCATAAGAGATGAGAGCGGTGGAGCAGAGATTGGAAGAGATGGGGTCAGAAGAGATGAGACTGGAGAATTGGGGTTGGACAAATGAGATCGGGGGGACTGTAGATCAGAAGAAATGGGATTAGAAGAGATGTAGAGAGAAAGGATGTTTAAAGCCAGGAGCGAAGGAAGATTGAGGTGATTCTGAGCATAAAGATGGGATGAAAATGGTACCAAGTCAGGTTTGGAGAAGGCTGAGCAAGGCTGTTACAACAATGGAGTAGGAAGAAGACTGCGGTCGGAATGTAGACAGCCAGGCCGCCAGGAAGAAGCCCTCTGCTGCACAAGTTGGTCACAGATTGCAAAAATTGAATACTAGTTTGGCTTATCATGCGAGTAATTCGAGGCAGGTCTCTACGGAAAGTAGTCAATCAAGTAGAGGCTGTAGGTTTTATGACTGGCATGAGAAGATAAGATTTGAAAGAAAGTTAACGGAAGGCTCTTCCCAGATTAAGGGTGCCTGCCTGCTACCTTTTACTAGGTAGAAACAGAAGCACAGATTTAGATCACAGGGATTCGCCAGCCAGCTTTCTGCAAAGGCAAGGACATGAACGCCACAAGCTTATCGGTAGTACCACACCCAACATGATTCGGCCAAAATAATTCTAATTTGATGTACGAGAAAATTACCGAATCTCCTTGGCAGCTTTGATAAATCCCTTAATCCTCTCGACATCTTGCTTCCCATCCGTCTCAACACCACTGCTCACATCGACGCCGACAACCCGATCCGCCAATGGACCCAAAGCCTTTACAGCGTCCTCAACATTCTCAGGTCCCAAGCCACCTGCCAACAAAACCCTCAAATGCTCATCCTTCTCCAGTTCGACCTTGACGCTCTCAACATCTAGCGTCTTACCACTTCCAGCACCCGAATCCAACAAAGGAACAGCGTGGAATCCCCGAACACCCAAACCAACCTGTCCTGGGGCAAACTTTCGAATGACGGGAACAGGAATAAGGCTAGCCCACTCGACTGGCTCATCTCCATGAAGTTGGACAATATCCAGGTTATACAGCCTCTGCTTCTCCAAAACCTCCTCCAACGGCTGATTCATAAACACACCAACAAGGAGAGGGCTGTGCTTCTTGAGCAGCTCAGCAGAGACGGAAAAGAAGTCGGTGGCGGTCTGGGGGAGCTTGATAGCTTCCGTAGAGGAAGAGGCAGCTCGAGCGTCTATAACAGCCTTCGAAATTGAAAGAGCAGTTTCGTCAGAGACAACTCTCTTTGTGCCAGAAACCAGAATCATTCCGATAAGGTTAGCACCGGCCTTGATGGCCTCTGTGGCTGCTTCGGCAGTGCGAGTACCGCAAATCTTGACAAGCAGGGGATCGGATGAGGCCGTAGGTGCTGGTGCCTCTGGACCGGCACAGAGTTCTCTGATGAACTTGGATGCGTCTGGTGCTCGCATGATAGCCTCGCCCACGAGAACGCCGTTTACACCGTCACGCTTGCAGTCGAGGACATCTTGATGAACGTTGATGCCACTGAGGGCGAGAAGGAAGGTGTCCTTGGGAACCATACTCCTCAATCGGCCAGTGGTGCCGAGGTCGACTTCGAAGTTCTCCAGGTTGCGGTTGTTGACGCCAATAACCTTGGCACCGAGCTGAATGGCGATGGTCATTTCGTCGGCATTTTGGACTTCGACCAGCGGCTCCATTCCAAGAGAGAGGGAGTAATTGTAGAGGCGAGTCAACTCATCCACCGTCAACATCTTTACGATGAGGAGAACGGTATCAGCACCGGCCAGCCGGGCCTCCAAAATCTGATACTCCTCAAAAATGAACTCCTTTCTGAGGACGGCCGGCCGGTTGGGCATGCCGTTCAGAACCTGCCTTACGGCACGAAGATCCTCGATGCTACCTTTGAACCACTCGGGCTCGGTAAGGACAGAGATGACGCTGGCACCTGCCAGGGCGTACTTGCGGGCTTGGGTAGGTGCGTCAATATCTAGCGCAAATACACCCTTTGATGGTGAGGCTCTCTTGATCTCGGCAGCGAGAGCAACATCGAACGGCGAGCGGCGAAGTCGATCAACGAGTGAGATTTGAGGAGGTGCAATATTCAGGTTGTATGCGGCCTGCAAATCTGATGGTCTTTGGGAAGGAATCCGTTTCTGAGCAGCCACAGCTTCCCGACGATGGTCGTATATCCGCTGAAGGATATTTGGCTTGGATGAAGAAGCTTTCTTGGGGTCCTTTGAGGCCTTTTGCAAGCGCTCATTCTCGACCCAGGTGCCCCCCTGCATGTGCAAAAAGTTCTTGAACATAGTCCGACCATCAGCAGACAGAATACTCTCAGGATGGAACTGCACACCCTCGACGGTATACTCCTTGTGGCGAATACCCATGATAACACCCTTTGAACCGTCCTCGTTTGCAATCCAAGAGGTTACCTCAAGGACTTCTGGAAGACTGACGTGGGTGCCAGCGAGGGAGTGATAGCGAGTTACTGGCAAGCCCTGAGGCATGCCGGCATAAACACCCTTTGAATCATGGCTCAATGGGGATGTCTTGCCGTGCAAAATTTCACCAGCAAAGCTCACATCGCCACCGTATAAATCAATCATGCATTGTCTAAGCAGTGTGTTAATTATATTTCTTTTTCAACAAGAACTAAATAAACTTACTGTCCCATACACACACCAAAAACAGGCACTTTTCCAGCAAAGTGCTTGATGACATCTCGACTGACACCAGAGTCGGTTCCAGGATGGCCGGGACCGGGGCTGATGACCAATTGAGTGGGCTTCTTCTCGATGAGCTCCTCAAGGGTGATTTCGTCGTTTCTGAAGACGGTCACAGTAGCGCCCTCTAACACAAGATATTGGTAGACATTCCAAGTAAAGGAATCATAGTTGTCGATGAGGATCAAGTTTGATGCCGTTGGGACCAGGGGTGAAGGGTCGGGATGGTGGGGTGAGTGGTCGACAATTGCAGGCATTTTGACTCTTTTCTTTTCCCTTCCGACCTCGGGGGGGCCGACTTTAACTGGAAGGATTGGAAGAAATGGGCAATGAAATTCAAAATATTTCGATGGTGGGGGAAAGAAAGAGAAATAGACGTTAAAAAGGAGACTCTTATATATGAGTCACCCCACTCTTACCAGCAAAGCAAGCGAAGCTCTCTCAAGGTCCGATCTTACACTTGAATAGTGAAAGCTGTTGAACCGCTGCAATTAAATGATAAAGAATCCCACTGTACCGCACTGAAACACGAAATGGCGCTAACACAGCGGAGAGATTCCCTGTCAGCAAACCATTGAACCATCTGTTACCATCATGTCTTATCGATAAGAATTTTATTAGTGGGTCTGGGCTGAAAAACAGTGGGCTTGTCAACGTTCTTGGGTCTGGGAGCAACAACTGCCAGAGCTCTCTGTGTGTGTGTTGCGACCCGCGTTGGGACCCGGTGAGAAGCGCGTCCCCCAAAAAGTAAACCATCTTTTTTAATCTTGAACACCACTCACCACCTGGTCAGTCACCAGGTTCAACTTTGCATAAATAACACCCATTCATCTGCAGAGCCAATCTCGAATGGAGAGCAGCATCAATGGCTTCTACCTTGACCGATAGAACATATTTCCCCCCATTGGGGGATTGTTTGACGGGCAAGAATATTATCCTGTATGTTGCCGTCGTCGCATCTACTTTTTCCTTTTGAAAAAGCTAACTCTTTCTTCCTCTTACAGCTCATGGAAACTCGTCGCATCTGCCCTCGAAGATATATCATGCGATCGCCTCACCAGTTCCTCAGTAGCAGAATTTCTTAGAGACCCATACATCCATCAACTGCTTCAAACACCTACCAAAACATTTCAACCTCCTACGAACCAATCAAAGTCCGACTTCGATATCAAGACTGGCGCAATTAACGTAGTGCCATCACCAAACGACACGTTTGACTTGAATGCGATCAAGGAGGATGCAAAGTGGCTCAGCAAGAATGTAAACATCAACGAGGTCGCAGCTCTGCGCATTGTGATTGTCGAGTTCCAGTCGCGCGCCCACAGCCATCTCACCGGCCCTCTATCAACGCAAGATGTCGCAAACATCCAGGAAGCTGCTGGAGTCAGCGACGCGCAGGCTTCAAGCATCCTATCCATCCTCAATGTATCAACAGTTGCCGACGCCGAGTCAAATTGGGCCGAATTCGAGAGCGAGACGAGACGTCGCCAGCGTATCCTTACCACATATTTGTCCGAGAGACGCTCATTCTTGAGCTCAGTCGACACCCTCATCGCATTGCTGTTATACTCGCGACCATCAGCTACGACTCCCGAGTTCGACAAGCTGCGTCTCGACATCATGAAGGATGGTTTTGGCTATGATGACCTCGACCCTAATGCGGACCCTTCGAGGATTGAAGCTTTGGCGCCGGCATACATTGCTATTCTTTCTAGCTGCATCGATCGATCGCAAATGGGGCCAGCCGAGGTCGACGAGAATATTTTGACAGATCAGCTGGAGCTTGACTGGGTTCGAACGGCGCTTACGGAGGCCACTCATGCCATGTCCCTCACCTTCCAAATACTCGATCTCGCAGGACCTCTTTTCAGCCCGCCAGATGTTGTAACACAGTGGTTCACCTTTGTGGATACCTACGAATTTCTTGAAATGCTTGTCGGATCTCACGAGCTTATTGCCGAGCTGATAATGCCGCTCAGGAGTTTGGTTGTTGCTATTTCGCTCAAGCTTCTCAACATCGACCGGACGCTCTTGTATTTGGCCCAGGACGTGGATTTGGTCGAAAATGAGGAGCCATACCTCTCTTCTAGCGACATCCTAGCCCATGTTCACAACACAATCGAGGGCGCCGCGCGTGCGGGTTTAATAACGCCTCAGCCCGTCATATTTGCTTGGTCTTTGATAATTCACCAAATGCATTTGGGATATCAAGAAAGAGCGGAACGACGGGACTTGTTGCAGAACCAGCGGGCACAGGCTGGGTTTGAAATAGAGTATCATGCCCCTCCAACGCCCGAAAACCGACAGAGACGAAATTCGGCCGGGAGTATCGTCTCGATCGAACAATCCCCTTACGACCTATTCCTGACGACCCAAAACCTGGAGCGTGATACCCAGTTGGCAGAAAACATGGCCATGGCGGTAACCGCTCGGGGTCAGGTTTACGAATTAATATCAGAGATGGCTGTGTGCCTGGGACACGGTCAGCTATCAGCCTTCCGACCGGTAGTTGGCGCTCGCGCACGCGTAGTCTTCCAAGACCTCTTGAAACGCAGCTCCCACGTGGTGGGCTACCAATCCGAGCCTGTCTCTTGCATCCTCTCACTTCTCTCAGTTGGAAAGCAGTATTGGGATATTTCTTCAGATGCTGTTAACGGACCCGCTCTCGACGTATATACCCGAATGTTCACCGACGAGACATTAAAGAGTCAGTATACTGACCAGGCTCAAAACCGGTTCCCATACGAATTCCTCCCACTTTCAACCCTTTATCGCTCCTGCTTAGCAGCTTTAGCGTCAGAAACCGAAAACTCGGAACAGATATTAGGCTTGTTGCTCAAGACTCCCAGCTTGACACTTGACTGGAACCCGGAGTGGGATAGGTCATATGAGCTGGTATTTGAGGAAGAGAACACCAACTCATTTGTCTTGATTAGCGACATTAACATTTTCAGCCCACCCTCTCACAAGAGGTACCAACCCCAGGAGCTGTTTACCATTCCAGATGGGACATTTGGACGGTTTGTCACCGACGTTGGCAAGGTGGCAAAGTTGGAGTTTGAGCATTCAACCTTGGCTTTGCTTGGAAAGCGTCTCGAAGTCAACCTGGCGGCTGGCGCCTATGTCAGCGGTTTGGGATATCTTTCTGTGGGTGAAGTAGCGGAGGCTATAGCATTATTGGCAACGATTTTGAGGGTTGAGGTGCTAAGAGGGTCAGGCTCCGGTGGTAAGGCCAATATCGAGGCGGGCACGCGGATACTCCAGGAGACGAGCCGTATCTTACCACGCAACAATGATATTATCAAGGTCATTTGCGGATTCCTTGACAGCCTCATTGAGGAAGACCCTTCAGACCTTGACGGCGGTAGGGTCGCCGTCATGTCAGCCTGTCTCCAGTTCCTGCACGCGGCACTGCCTGTTCAGCCAGGGCGGGTTTGGGCATACATGTCCGGCTGTGGTCTCATTAATAACGAGTCACGGGCCGGCCGTTTGTCCAGGATCACTGGAAATCTGGACATGGTTGCCGAGCGGTTCGACTTCCTCGACTCTGCCGTCAAGTTGTTCTCTAGCTTGGTTGAGAGCGCTGCAACCAGCGCGGTGCAGAGGAAGACAGGTACGATCTCTAGCCCACGGTCGAGGGGAGAAGAGAATCCCTGGCCCGGGATTTCTGAAAAGATTCTGTCGCAGGTGTGCCTCTCGATAGCTCAGTCTTCCGTCGACGTGTTTGAGAACTCGGCAACGTGGAGGTTTCCTTCAGAAGTCGACCGCAGCATCCTGGTGCGGGATATTGTCGGTATCTTGAACAAGCTGCTGTACTATACGTTCAGCATTGGATCAGGAGACGCTCCAAACAGCTTGACAAATTGCCTCGCCCCCGCTGCTAGGTACATTGTGGAGGGCTTCCTGTCGACTTCCTCCAGCTCTCTTCGGTTCCAACCGCTCCTGGCAACTCTCCTTACTGCTTTTCAGATTCCCGACTCGACGCTCTACCCTCAAAGGGCGCGCATCGTTTCCGAACGGCTGACGGTGGCGCTGACTTTTGCTACTACTCTGTTGAGAGTTTCTAGCTACCTTGACATGCAGTCATCCGTCATTCAAACTCAGCTCTTCAAGTCTGCTTCCCTGATTGCCCGACTTCCCGCCATTCGTCACACCTTCAAGACACCTGCAATCTCACTCCTCAGCGCACTGGTTGAGAGCGCTGGTAAGGGAACCGCCGAACCCCCATCACTCCTGGGATACCTCGGGCCGCAGATTTCTCGTTCTTTTATTCAGATCGCCTCGCAGCTTGATAAACCTTTCGATAGGATATCAGAGGTTGTTAGCACGTGGAAATTCTTCGCCGTCATTATGCGCAATCGGCAGCAATGGATGGCAAATTGTCTCCTTACCGGCAAGACGCCCCGTGAAGCCCTCAAAGGCGATGCCAAGATCTCTCAGCTATCGCCGGGCTCTGTTTTGTCAGCAGCTTTGGAAAAGTTGCGTCTGATCAAGACGTTGCCGAGCCGCGAGACGCTTGCTATCCTGGACTTTTTCACTTCTGCACAAAACTATTGGGCTTGGACCATTTTTGCCATGCAAAAAGACCAAAGCTTCCTCGAAAATCTCCGAGCATACGTCCACGATCTGAAGGCGCCCTCGATTGTATCCAAGAACAGCCCAGAGGAGGCCGGCTATCAGGCGAGGATAGCGGCGTACATCGCCGAGACGTTTGCCATGCAGCTCTATCACTTGCGGCAAATGCGGCAAGAACAAAAGTTTGCCACCGAGGTGCTTGGTAACTTGGATTACTTCCTCAGGAACGGCGTGCAGGTTTCTGGGTACAACAACTCTTTGCATTCAAATTTCACGAGAAACTTTTCCAAGAGATACTCGGGTGTGGAGGTTGACGAATTTAAAAGAACAGCGTTGGCACCGAGGGATCTTGGGTCCCAATACTACTATGCTTTGGACTTTGCCGAGGAAATGCTTGCTTATGATGCAAGCTGGGCTGGAACAAAGCAAAATGGGTTCAAGAAAGAGATGGAGACGGCGAATCTAAACTTGTCTCTTGTGGAGGCTCAGGTGGTAAGTTTTTTTCTTCATTCCATGAATCAATAATGGTTGCTAACATCCATCAACAAGGCACTTTTCCATGCTTGGGAGTATCTCATCCTCGAGCTAAGTATTTGCCTGTTACCAGCCAACGGTACAATGGCAAAGATGATGGTTCAGGTGGCAGAACAATGCCTGGATTCAAACCAGAGACCACCAGCCGCCGAAAACATATTCCTCAGGCTATCCACCTCCAGAGCGAACCTCACGTTGACGTTGTTGCAACGACTGGCTGATTGCTCTCACCTACCCAAGGACATCACCAAACTCCTCACTCTGGTCTCATCCACTATCAACAGCCTCGAGAGCCCCTTCAGCAAAGAGACCATCTCGTACTACCGCACCCTTTTAAAGATTCTTTTTGTCACCCTCCGAGGAACCCGACACTCGTCCAACGCTGCACCACCACCACCAAAGAATGGTCCGGAGACTTCAGTAGCAGTCACGCAACTGGTTCTGACAATCCTGGACCGCGTGGTTGCTCAATCCTTCCGCACACTTACTGCTCTGGTACACGAGACCGAGTCCCCAACAACCCCAGAAGACTTGGCGCTCTTAACTGCCATCTTGCAAGCATGTCTTGCGGTTCCTGGAATTGAGGCCTGCCAGCTTCAAGTTCTCAACATCATGTCCTCTCACAACGTCTTCCAAGTCGCTGTTTCGCTTTTCTCCTGGTCAGACAAGCTCGCCCAAAACGGTGATCCAGTTTACGGAGAATTTTCCCTTCTCTTCCTTTTGGAGTTGTCCGCTCTGCCCATGGTAGCAGAACAACTCGCCTGCGATGGTTTACTGGGCCGCATCACCTCTGCCAATCTCGCAGGGTTCCTGAGACGAAAGAACGTTGGACCGTTTACCGAGAACGCAGGAGCGGCAAGATGTTACTCTATCTGGGCAAAAGGAATCTTGCCGCTCTTGCTCAATATCCTCGGTGCTTTGGGCAATACAATTGCGCCTGAAGTGGCGTTTGTTCTTAATCAGTTTCCTAACCTCTTACAGTCGTCGGTTGAACGTATCGAGGCGCCGGGGATGAGCAGGACTACTTCTTCAAAGGATTCGCCGCAGTTTGTAACTCTTTTGGCGGTTAGTGAGATTCATTCTCTGGCGTTGTTGGTTCGGGTTCTTTCGGCTCTTAGAGGGAGTGGGAACGGCAGGGAAATACCAGAGGTTGTTTCGTGGAATAGCGGGAACGTTTTGGAGAATGTGGAGTTTTGGTTGGCTAGTAGGAAGGTGTTGAGGGAGAGGTTATTGCCTCTTGGTGGGAGGGAGGTTGAATGGAGGGGGATGAAGGCCAAAGGTGGTGATAAGGAGAGTGAGACTGTGTTGGAGGAGAAGGTTGTGAGGATGTTGGAAGGGGTTAGGGATGTGTTGACTGCCGGTGAGGGGGAGGAGTAGAAATGGATGTAATTATGTTGTTTTTGTACCCGGTTTGGTTTTATGTGTGTTTGGAGAAGAGGGAAAGCAAATGGATTGATGATGGGAGTTTTTTTTTTATGTCTCAAAAAAAGAAAGAATTTGATCATTTATTCCAGTTGAGCAGAATCAATCTGTTGGATGGTACATGTACAATCTCATCTAAATATAATATTGCTTTCTGTCCATCCACCCCGTTTTCTTACAACATGTACCTAAACTCTGAGCTCAGGTCCTATTTACTTTGTTAGTATTTATTCAGCTGTGAGAAAGATGAAGATGAGTGATGGCTTACTCCTAATTCCGACTTTTCACGTTCGGTCAAACCAACATCAGTCGGCTGCCTGCTTCTCTTCTTATTCTCCCTCGTCACTGCAATGGCGTAAAGGATGCATGACACCGCACTGAGGCAGATGAACGAGACACAGATCGCGTACCCCTTTTTGTACAATGGAGCATCACTTTGCACAAACGAATATGTCGAGATGATTCCTCCAATATTTCCAAAACCTATTGTCGTCAGTATAAACCTCAAAAATAGAGTAGAAAAAGGTTTCCTCACCAATCTGCCAAGCAGACCCAATAGCCCTCCTATGATGTCCACCCAAATTCATATTAAACCAACAAATAACAATTGGCATGGCCGAATAAGTCCCCATGCAAATCAAAAACAAGGCAAAATACTGCACCTGCAGATTATCATGCACGTTGAACAAGACCGCAAACCCAGCCACCGAAACACAAATCGGTCCAATCGTAAACAAAAACCTATGCCTCGTCCAGTCGCTCGCCGTAGCAACAATCATGGACAAGACAAACGCCACCGCCCATGGAGGCACGCTCCTCAGCTGCGTCATGATCGGGCTAAACTGATAACTCCGTATAATCGTCGGACTGAAGTAAGCATAGCTATAAGCCGGCACGATTAGTCCAAAGTACATCAGTCCCCCCAACCAAACCTTTGGATCCTTCATAACCCCCTTCACATCTTTCCACTCAGTCTTCCTCTCCGCCCCTGAATCCCCCTGATCTTCTTTTAGTCTTCCCCTAATATACTCCCTCTCATCCTCTCTCAACCATTTAGCATCCTCCACAAACCCAGGAAAACAAAACAAAAAAACCAACCCAATAACCACAGTCCCCGCTCCTTCCAAAACAAAAATCCATCTCCATCCTTTCCACCCTCTTACACCATCCATCTTCCCTATTGCCCCCGCAAGTAATCCCCCAAAAGCACCAGCAAGACTCGTACTACCAAAAAACAAACTAAACCTCTTTTGCGCCTCCGACCGTCTATACCACATCCCCAACAAGTAAAAACATCCCGGAAACATCCCACATTCAAACAATCCCAAAAAGAACCTCGTCGTCAACAATCCCGCATAATTCGTCACTAATCCCTGAAAAATAGTGACCAAACCAAACCCTAAACAACAAATACTCAACCATATCCTCGGACTGAATTTTTTCAGTAAAATATTCGACGGTATCTCAAAGATGATGTACGGAACAAAAAAGATTGTTAACGCAGTATTGAATTGTAGGTTTGTTAAACCCAGAGACTCTTCAAGACCAAATGTTCGTGCGTTGGCAATGTTTACTCGGTCTAAAAACGCGGCGAGGTAGAGGATGATAACAAAGGGGATTAAATGGAGGTCGATTTTGGTTGTTATGCGGGTTGGGGTTGTGTGAGGTGGGCAGATGATGATGAGGGGGGTTGTTTGTGAGGAGGAGGGAAGGGGTGGGCCGACTGTTGATGAGGATGAGGAGGTTGGGGAGGTTGCTGCTGGAGGGGAGGGGGAGGAGGAGGAGGTGAGAGGTGGTTTTTCTGGGTCTGGGAAAGGTGGGTTAGTAAGGTGAGTATATGAGGAGGAGGGGAGAAGAGTATGTTACCGTGTATCGCTGCCATCTTTTTGGAGTGTGGAGGTTCAAGGGCAGAAAAGAGAAAAAGGAAGAGTAATTATGAGAGAAGAATAGAAGAAGGGAAAGAGTATAAGACGACCGCTCTCTCAAAGTGACATTATCATTCTTTTTTTTTAGAGAGGAAAAAAATAAAAATAAAAAAGCCCGGGCTCGGAAACTTAGTCTATATATATTTAAGAAACACGGACACTCACTCATACAGAAAGAGCCACCAAAACCTACCGTACCTACCTACATGAATGGGACGGTTCCGAACAACGGTCCCGGACAACCGGGGGAGGGGCAAGAACCAAGGAGGTATTGTCACGAGTATTCTTGCATTTGTTTGTATGCTGTACTCTTAGGACGGCAGGTACATATGTAACTTACAAGGGGGGTGTGATCGATGATGAGTGGATGAGTGATTCAAACTCTTTTTTTTTTCGCCCCCGCTTACACACACCGACATCAAATTATTCACTTACCTTCCACGTTAAGGTTCAAAGTCCGTAGCGTATATCATCGGGAGATCTTACCCTCGGTCAATAAAATGTTTTTGTTGAAAGTTGATGGGAAAAGAACAAAACTATTCCGATAACGGGAGATGATCTACATGCATCACGGGTACTGGCATGTTTCTAGAAGTTTTCCCCCCTCTTACGTCATAAAGTATATTTTTGATCTTCGTCTCGTTTTATTTTGTTCAACAACTTTTCTTGATTCGGGTCTTTATTACACCGAACAAAAGCACAATAAAAAGCAGCAGAAAAAAAAACATATGTGTGGTGGTATCTAGAATAAGCATCAATATGAGTGTAACATTCTCTCCCGCTCTTCTTTTTCTCACTCCTACCTTAAAACAAACACCAATAATAATCATGCCGAGGTTATTTTTCTTCTCATGCACTACTCAATAGATTATGATATCACCCAAATATGACAAACAATTAAACACATCAGACATATCCATTGAAATCAATCTACTATCAACACGCAATATCTAACTTATCATAAACGTATATCTTATCACAAATACGTGTACATGTACCTAAATTAGATCAATACTCCATATCTCCCACTAAACCCATCATCTGATCTCTATCTCTGCCCAGAGTGCCAGATAAAGAGGTATATTGCTGTCATCCAATCCATCCATCCGTATGCCACCCAATTACCACCATGTAAAAACCCGACCACCTCGGATTCGATCACACACACACATTCTCTCTCTCACTCATAATCATCCCATCCCACCCCATCCATCAAATCAGGAAGGTCAAATCCTCAACAAGTGTCACAAGCAACGTTACCAGTACCAAAGCCAGTATCAATACCAGAAAAAGACAACGAGGCGAAGAAACAGTAGTGACGGCTCACTCAGCCGGCAACCAATAACCTCGTAATCAAGAAAGAACACATCTGGTATTCTTACTTGAAATGCTGTATTCTCCCCACCTTCTCTCATTCGTATTCCATTTTCGCCCCTAAAAGAAGAAAACCTAGAGAGAGAAAATCTTCTCCTTGCTTGTTCCAAGAACCTGAACCGTCAACTCAAGCTTTCCCCTCGGCAAACCCCCCTCACTACCCTCCTTGCCAAATTCAAATTCAAGTACATCACATACAACCCCATATCGGCAGTGGCTTGCATTCCATCCATCCTTCCCCTCCCTTCTCCCACCCTCCGACCCTCCGCAACCCATACAAACAAGGACAATCCCTGTCCATCCACTCACACAAATGCCAAGAAATCCAACGGTCCCCGCCTCCACACTTTAGAACAAACGTCCAAGCTTCCGAAAAGTGCGGGGAAATTGAACCCCTCTTTCTTCCTCCACTACGGAATACAACCACCATCACACATTCCTTCATTTGAAAATGTGTTCAGAAAAAAACACCCCTTCATTTACTACCTAACTCATAGAATTAATTATTTGAAAAAAAAAAAGAGTTCTTGCCCCTCCATCCTCTCCCCCTTCCCTCTCAAATCCAGAGACCCAAATTTCCAACTTTTATTTGAAAATGAAAAGAAACCAAGGCATAACATAAGCATGGATATCCCTATTCATATGATTCCCCCTTTTCCTTTTTCTTTTTTCTTTTTTCTTTTCTTGTCATGAAAAAAACCCTCTCCATTCAATTAATTCGGCCAAAAGCCAAAAGACAAGAAAAGAAGAAAGAAGAAAGATATCAAACAGAAAAAAAGATTCATCATCAACATTTCAACCAACAATCCACCCTATCAAACCAAACATTAAGGAAAATGAAAAAAAGGAGCCCTGGGGTATCCGCAACATAACCAACCATCAACTCTTTGTACTCCCGACACCCTGCCAACAATCAACCAAGCAACTACAACCACTTTCTTTATCAAAATGTAGTGTATCCTTCCTTCAACGTCCATATACCCACCCAACCGCCCGCCAACGGGAAACGAAAAAAGTCTTCATAAAAAGAGTCATAAACATCGTGAGCCTGGTCTTCCACGCTAGTGCTGCTGTGATGACGGCCGCACATTCGGATCAACCATCTTAGGGACTTGTTTCTGTAATGCAGGGGGCTGAGAAGTCGACCCAAAACCGGCACTCTCGAATTCAGCCCTGTTTAAATCCAGACTCTTTCCCCTTCCAGTCACCACAAAGCTTGATCCATACGAAGTACTCCTCTCTGGGGCTGGTGGCGACTTATTTCTCCGTTGTTCTTGGCTCTCCTTGTGTTCTCTATACTTGTTTTTAATCCAGCTCGTCAATTTCTTTGGATCCTCTTTGTTTTCCATTGAAGATATTGACCCGACGAGCTCAGCACTCAAAACCGCTCGATCTATCGAGTCACCCATGCTTGGCCTGGGCTTAAAGCTAGAACTCCCAATAGAGGTGCTGCTGGCCTCCGCGTTGGGAATAGTGCCAAGCAAACGAGGCGATGAGAGCGGTGGGTAGTTTGGCCCCGGGTCCTCTTTCTTCCGTGACAGACGCCATCTCTTCTTCTTGTCCTTCTCCGCAGACTCGAGGCTTGTCACCTCTGAAGACACCAAGGGCGGTTGCTCGTCGACTATCTGATCCATGTCCGAACTCTCGTTGAACGAGCTGTTAAGTGAGGTAGGTGGTGACTTCTTTGTCTTCAAAGTCACATCGGCACTGCTGGGATGGAGCGTTTGGCTCTCTGGGTGAGCTTGAGGCGCATCGGATCCTGACTGAGTCGCTTGCGGGACTGTCCCGGCCGCTTGGGCAGGAGCAACAGTCTCTCCTATCGCAAGCTTTGATCCAGAGTGTATCGCCTCGAGAGGGTTAGTTGTTTCTGTGCTGGGAGATGCGGCAGCTGAGTGTGGGAGCGAAGCTGTTGAGCTGTGCGCGCTCGGATTTGCACTGCCTGGCAGCCTCTTTTTCCTCAACTTGGTAGGCCCTTCGTTCTCGCTCGTGTTAATCCTCTGGAATAAGATGGGAAGTTTCCGTTCCTTAGACGGAGTGGTGACTTCGGGCGTAGGCGGAACGGGCTCGAGAAGTCGGTCTTGACTCCTCGCTTCCGGCACTGTAAGGGCCGGCAGTGAGCCGGAAGGTGCTGCCGACACTTGTACTGGCGGGGCCGATTTCTCTTGTGGAGGAGTGGCAAGTTCCTCGACAACGGCTGGTGGGGCCACAGGAGGCGCCGTTGCGGTTGGCGGATGCTGCAGGGTGACAGGGGTCAAAGGGGCTACGGCGTCCGCCCGGGTTCCGAACCTGCCTGAAGGCAACGCCGGAGATCTTTTGGATGGTACAGTGTTGCTCCGGTTCAGGCCGCCGCTGGTAGTGGGAGTTGAAGCTACAGCCGGACTGCCCGGGCTTGGCGCGCCGTTTGACTGAAAAGACCGTCTTGATGATGTAGACTTGTTTCTTCGGATCGAACCGTTTTTGGCAACGCTCTCGGCTCCGGCGCTAGCATTTGATGACGACCGTTGAACCCCATTATTTTTGCTTGGTGTCAATGGGGCCAAGGGAGGAGGCGCATTTACCACAGGGGTGCCCTTTTGAATCTCCCGAACCGTCTTCTCGTCCGTCGCTGTGCCCTGCATGCCGATGAGGAAGTGATCCTGGTTCTCAATGAGAAAGATTATTACGCATTGGTTCAACCGGTATTCCTCTGGCGCCATGGCATGATTTGGGTGAGATAGCATGCCGGGCTGGAAAATTGCGGCAAGATTCTGCGAGTTCATCCGGTTCTGGTCAGACTTGGCTGCGAATACGGCAAGAAGATCCAAAATGTACAACAGGAGCTGGCGATTCAGCGGGGGCAGCTCTGTAATGAGCTGCTGATATCGAATGATGGCAGCATCCATGTCAAAGTTCTCAACAAACTGGGGCCCAGCCTCAGCATTATCAACTGCCTGTTTTGTTGCCCCTCTCAGCGGCTGTCTAAATTTTTCGTAAAGATCCAGAGGGACAACCGGCTCGGGAAGGTCGTTCAAATAACGGCGGAGGACGTTGGCGGCGTCGTGTACCGTGTAGCCATCCCATACGAGCCCCTTTCCATATCTGTCGGGAGAGTCGAAGATATTTTTGAGCTCCTTGATGCGCTTTTCAGACCCGCTTAGCCGGAAAATACCCTCGATTTCGGTCGCTTTTTCCACATGTCAGTTCTACCCCGTACAGGACTTTTTTTCTCTTTCAAATACGCACCCCTTTCCTTCAAAAAGACTCCGCATTTCGCCACCACAATCGGTACGTAGCCGTAGATGTAGCTCTTGCCGTCTTCGTCGACGAGGGAAATGGCGACATTGGCGTAGGTGATGCTCTGCCGTAGAGGGACTCCAAAGATACCTTGGGGGCGGGCCGCGTCTGGGATTATTAGTCTTGTTCCGTACCGGTATGGTTTTTCACAGGCCCCTTTGACGCAGTTGCCGATGCGCCAGTTGAGAATGCGAGCAAGGACGTCCAACTTTGACACTTCCTGCGGGGTCACGGACGGCTGCATTGGCTCGCTCCCGTTTGCACTTGCTTTCGGGGAGGAGACTGCGCGCCTTTCCTCCTCGGAAATAATTCGCCGGAGAAGAGCCACGGTGGACGGGTCTTCACTCAGGGACCCTTCCATATCCTCCACAAACATTGACCTCCTCACGGGGAACCATGTAGATTTGGGAGGGAGATATGTAATAGGAAGGGTTGCTGTACCATGTACTTCCTGATGCTTGGAAGGGAGCTTGAAACCTTTCCACCATGACTTTAAATCACGCTTGCTGGGAGGAGAAACTGAAGACGACAACTGATTTGAAGCAACGGGGGGTGTGGGGAGCGGGGGGTTCGATTGTCGGTGATGCTGATGGTGGTGCTGTTGTTGCTGCTGTGGTTGCTGTTGCTGCTGATGCTGGGAGGCGAGCGAATGCGGTGGTGGAGGTGCTGCGGACGTCATGGCTGCGACGGCGCGTGGGCGGATAACTCGTTCAGGGCCACGGCGCTGAGCAGGCTTCTAGCTCTGCCGTCGCCAGGATCAACGAGAGGAAATAAATCAAATCGCGACGCTGGAGGTAAGCCAAAAATGCAGAACTAAAAAAAAAAAAGTTGTTCGTGTTAAAAGCCAAAAAAAGCGAACGTGTGAAGTGGTGGGATGTCGGGTGCAGCTGGTGACGGTGAGGTAGGTGGGTGGTTGTAGTTTCCAGGATTCTGCGACGCGCGCGGTATGGAGGTGCAGGTGAAGGTAAGTGCGTGCGTGCGTTTTTGGTGCTGCTTGCTTGCAAGTTGCTGCTTGTAGGTTCCTGGACCTGGACCCGCTGGACTGGGAAAGAGGGACCGATCGATCGTGGAGCCTCGGGGTGGTTGATGCAATGTCGATGTTTCGTATGTATTGTAAAATAATCGAAGTGTAGATGAAAAGAGGGTGTGTAAAATGAATGAACCCTCTGTACCAAAAAAAAAAAAAAAAAAAAAAAAAGAGTGCGATGGCAACAAGCAGGGAGGAACGACGGGTCGGTTTTCAAAGACTGGGGGTGGGTTTGGGACAGAACAACTTCCCCCAGTGGCTCAGATTCTCAGGTTCCCCTAAACAGGAAGAAACGCCCCACGGTGCGACCCTTCCTCTCCGCACTGAGCTTGGCAGCGGGAGTCCAGGTGCGTCCGTTCTCTCCAGACATTGAACGAGTCAAGAGTCAAGCTTGAAATTCTACAGTACGACAACGGGGACCTAGGAAGGGCGCACAAAGAGCTATTGACAGACAATGAAATTTGGATCATGTTTCCTCGACCAGCCAGGTCAAGACGGGATTGGATGGCTGCATGTTTCAACCCGTTGGCCATGGCCATCTGGGCATTTGTTTCCAAGGACCCTTTGAGAAAGAAAAAGACCGCGGCAGATCGCGGCACCTTGATACGGCGTTTTCAAGGGAACCGATGTCTAAAATGGTTTGATTTCTAAAGACAGTTTGATGCCATAAATTACCCCTCCACACACACTTGACAAATTAGGATCAAAACGTCCGTTCATTACCTGTCCTGTCCCTGTTGTTTTCTTGCTGTCAAAAAAACCGAGACATGTCAAATTCGAACTGATAGGAATACACTACATCTGGAAGCCAATTCAATAAAAAAAGAGAGAGTCGGGTGGTGGGAGAAGGTGTGTGTCGAGGTTGCAGCAGGAGACTGAGACTAATGACGTATGCAGGGTTCATTGCAGCACAGATAAATTGTCCCCTCTGGTGCTCGGTTGCCCAACAGCCGCTGGCTGCCGACGTGCATCTACACCATCTCCAATAATGAAACTAGATAAATTATTTGACATTGATGGGTGGTCACTGGTGCTATAGTATACACTAGAAATGGCATTGTGATACGCATCAAAGGTGGTTATGGAATGTCTCTCTTCCTTGCCAGCCACGCGATCGACCTCTGTTTCTCTTTTCCAAATTTAGAATATCCTACACTAGCTTTTAGCCCTCTGGTGCACAGACCTTCGTCATTCTTTTTGCCCCTCTTCCAGGTTCAAGACTTCTTCATCAGAATGGTGGTCGTGTGGTCTATCGTCGACGTCGCAACCGAAAGACGAAAGACGTTTAATGCAGTAGGGCTGATGATCTTGGGTTGTAATAAAACAGGGAAATATAGACGGCAGATTAAATTGCTTTCACACCCTCATTCGTGCATCGCCTTCGGCCATCTGAGGACGAGAAAGTGAACACAACGGATCTCGGCCCCCCTCCTCCTGCTCCCCTCGCTCGTCGATTCTGCAGGGATCCGTTAGCGCTCTTCCCCCCTACCTACCGCGGCTGGGCTTGTCGATTTCCAGGTTTTCCAGTTGGGTCTTTTCTCGGGTCCCAGGTTTGATTTGCGGGTTCTGGGTTGGCCAGTGAGACAACCACTTCGCGGCTGGCCAACAGCGTTTCTCTCTGAAGTTCATGATCATGTGCCACACAATAGCAGCCTTCTTTTGATTTGATTGCCTATTCTGTCTTTGAGTTCAACAACCAACACAGTGCGGGATAAATTGTGTCGTTGGAAGCGAAAAGAAGGAAAAAAAGAAACGAGAAAAGTGATAGCGTATCTGCAAGCTGATGTTTCAAACTCTCAGCCTCACATGCAAAGCTTTCCCCCGCGATGGGCTGATACGAGATGCAACGGAATTAGCAGATCCATTTTTTCAGCAGAGACGTCATAGGTTAAGGGTTTATTGGACCGATTTCCTATTGGATGAAACTTTACTCTGACGATAACCTCCAAAATGTCTTTTTCTAAAAGGATCAATCTACCGATATTCAAGATGCATCCATCTTCACCGCTTGATGCGAGGTGGATGACAAGGCGCAGGGGGCTTGCCTGTCACATGCCCAGACACGTCTGCAATTGAAGCTGAGGGAAGAAAAAAGATGGCCCGGAGTTCCGAATAGCATTTCTAAAATGGGGTCGATATTTCGTTTCGTGAGAAAAGGGAGGTTGTGTTTACCGTACCAAGCTGAGTGGAAAGGCGCTAGAATCTCGTGCTGAAAGAAAGAAAGTTGAGGTTACACTGGGCAACAGAATCAAAAACTGAGCTAAGCTCTAAGCGCACGGACCAACCCAGAAATTTATTATCGCGATAAACTCCAAGCATCCAAGATCCCGTCCCTAGCATCATCATCATCATTGGAACTTCCTTGCTTGCTGCAACACCACCACCTACCTCCTCCCAAACCTAATTCCCAGCTTAAAAAACAATAATAACACAATGGACGGGTAATTATATACTCGATAAAATTCATATCTCGTAAATAAACTAACACATAAATAAAAAGTCTTACCCCAGCCGAAAACCGCGAACTCGAGACCCGTCTCCAAAAGCGCCAGGTCAAGGAGTTCATGGCAGTCTTTGGCAACCTCGTAGACAACTGCTTCCAGTCCTGCGTCGACGATTTCACCTCAAAGGCACTCTCTGGCCGCGAGTCCGGGTGCATCAGCCGCTGCGTCACAAAGTCAATGGCTACTCAGACCCGCCTGGGAGAGCGATTCGCTGAGCTCAATGCTGCCATGAGCGCCGAGATGGCTAATCGGTAAAGGGTAAATTTGCGAGGGGGAAGGAACGGAATCTCTACTCTAAATACGGAAATTTCTGGGATGGGATAAGAATAAGGAAGCCAAGGGTTCAGGGTATAAACCACGGCGGAGAGCATGGAACACAAAAAAAAAGAGAGCATGAAATGTTGATGAAATGGAATAGATTAAGGGCCCAGTATTAAAACTGCTGGTCATCCTTTTTTTTTGTAACAATAGTACGAAATAAAACAACAATAATGAGAACGCCAAAAAAAAACCACTGATGCTTCACACACATACAAAGCTTCTCTCAAAGCTCCTTCTTCCTACCGCCCTCATCCTTCTTTTGACTCTGATAAAACCCCGTATCCCAAACAAACAACCCCCCTCTCTTCCTTTAATCCCCATTAGACGCTCCGTTCCAGGCGTCCCATACCTTGGTCAAACTAACCCCCCTCTCTTCCTTTAATCCCCATTAGACGCTCCGTTCCAGGCGTCCCATACCTTGGTCAAACTAACCCCCATTTCCCTTTTCTCATCACTCTCAAAGAACTTTATAAGAACATTTTCTATCCCTTCAAACCCGATTATATACCTCGGTATTCCTTCTCTCTTCTCACTGCCAAATAATTCTTCGCTTGGGAACTTTATCCATATCCTCCACTCTCATCTTCGAGATAAAATCTAGCTGTTTCGTTAAGGTAGGTTTCTCTTTCGGTTATATTGGGTACTGTGTACAGTAGTAGTTCGCATATGGATACGCGGGCGTAAAAGATAGAGTAGATTAGGTAGGAGCGCTAAGGCATTATATAACATAGTGCAAGGAAAAGAGCGAAGAGTTCCTTTGGGGGTTCAGAAGGGTGACGAGAACCAATGGTGAAGGATGCTGGATACCTAGATACATTCGAATTCGTTGCGGAGGAAGGTAAGGACTGATTATGATGTCGCCGACTTAGGCAGCGGCGACTTAAGCGTACATCTTGAGTTTTGGGTAGCGGTAGTATAATCGTGGAATAATATAACAAAGCGAAGGGAACCTTGATGGTTTACATTGAATACTGCTTTTGGTTTCCTCGAGACAAATTACCGGGACTGCTTCTTTATAATCTGCCCTACGAGACTATACCATCACATACGACCATAGGGAGTAGAAAACTCGGGATCCCGTCCGCTCTCCCATAGATAAGCTACTTACCGCTGGACTAGTACTCAGGTGGGTGACCACTGGGGAATCCCCGGTGTTGTATGTTTTTATTTTTTCATCAACTGTTTTCTCCTCTTCATCGTGCTTGGAACTCATTCTGGCCGCTGTTCGAATTATTTGTCAAGTTTTGAAGTTCTGCTGCGCTTTCACCTTCCACACCAATCTGTCAGCTGTCAGCTGTTAAACAGCCTCAAACCGCAATGCAACCGTCAGAGGTAATCATCTGATGCACCATTGGTTCGTACAACGTCGCAAGCCACCAAGTCCCTGCAGCTTCCATTGCAGACGGGAATGGTTATCGCTATCGTATCGTTGGGGTCCCGCTGGCCGCCCGTTATCGGTGAGATCGGAGCTCCCTTCCATGATTCGATTTAGGAACATCGTCTCGGCTCCGTCGAGACGGCGGGGGCGGGATGGGGAAGGTGAAAGTAAAAAAGGAACGGCTTCATAAGATCAAATCATCCCGTCATCATCAAGGAAGCAAAAGTCCAAGACACGCGCCCGCTTTGCTTCGGCATCAAAGGGCCGTCCGTGGTCACAGGGATCTTGGGCCCACGTGAGCCCTTGTCTTGTCGGGTTGGCTGCTGTCATTATCATCGATTACCGCTTCCACTTGCACTTAGGGGTATAGTGTGGCGGAACAAGCGGCGGTATTACACGGATCTCGTTGCTTTTTAATTTTTCTTTTGCATTTGCTTTGCCTTGGAAACGAGTTACGAGCATCCAATTGGCATTGACAATTGGCATTGACAATTGGCAATGACAAGAGGTTGGTATCAGATAATGGCGGAGGAATTGATGAGACAGCATGTGCCCCCCCTCCCCCCTCATTGGTTAGCTTTATTTAATACATAGATTTAGGCTTTCCCCCTCTCGATCTTTGTTCTATTTCTTCTTTTTTTTCCAATTGACTTCCTTTTTTCTACAATTGGGATTACTTGCTCTTACCAGTTTGGTAAAACTGACAAAAGTCAAACAAACTTTCCTGGATCTAAACGCCAGTGGCTTGCACCGTCAAACTTACCTCATCCCCTCCAAATCCTTAAACTTGGTATTACTATAGTAGCTCACCTCTCCTCTCGGTCAATCCAAACCGTCTTGTTCTCCCTTTTCACAACAATACTTACCCAAAATCCAATATGGCTCCCCACGCAAACTCCCCCTCCCCCGCCTCTAGCGGGACCTCTTCCCAAGACCGTTACCACGCCTCCTCGACCAAATCAGCCATCTCAGCCGAAAACGAATTCGCAGCGCACAACTACCACCCCCTCCCCGTGGTCTTTGCCCGCGCTTCTGGAGTTCACGTCTGGGACCCAGAGGGAAACCACTACCTCGATTTCCTCTCCGCCTACTCAGCCGTCAACCAGGGCCACTGCCACCCCGAGCTGATCAAAGCACTTACCAACCAGGCCTCCCGCCTCACCCTCTCCTCCCGCGCGTTCCACAATGACGTATTCCCCGTTTGGGCCGAAAAGGTCCGCAATATATTTGGGTATGACATGGTTTTGCCCATGAACACTGGAGCCGAGGCGGTGGAAACTGCTATCAAGGTCGCAAGAAAATGGGCATATAAAGTCAAGGGAGTCGAACAAGGGAAAGCATTGATTTTTGGAGCGTCAGATAACTTCCACGGGAGGACAATGACGGCTGTCAGTTTGTCTGTCGACCCGGAATCGAGGGATAACTACGGACCTTACTTGCCTGGCATTGGAGCTGTGAACCCAAAGACTGGTAAGGGGATACGGTATGGAGTTGTTGAGGATTTAAAAGAGGTGTTGGAGGAGTACGGCAAGGATATGGCTGCGTTTATTGTTGAGCCTATTCAGGGCGAGGCTGGTGTTGTGGTTCCTGAGGAGGATTATTTGAAGGAAGTGTCGAGGTTGTGCAAGGAACATAATGTTTTGTTGATTTGCGATGAGATCCAGACGGGTATTGCGAGGACGGGAAAGATGTTGTGCTGCGAGTGGAGTGGGATCAAGCCGGATCTTGTGACGTTGGGCAAGGCGATTTCCGGCGGTATGTACCCGGTTAGTTGCGTTCTGAGCTCGAAGGAGGTGATGGGTGTTGTTGAGCCAGGTACACACGGCAGCACATATGGTGGTAACCCACTTGGGTGCGCGGTTAGTATTAGGGCGTTGGAGTTGGTCGAGGAGGAGGGGCTGGTTGAGAAGGCAGAGAAGCTTGGTGAGATCTTCAGAGAGGGTGTGAAGGCATTCAACAGCCCATTGGTGCAGATCGTTAGGGGCAGGGGCTTGTTGAATGCTGTTATTATTGATGAGAGCAAGACGGATGGAAGGACTGCCTGGGATCTGTGCATGCTTCTGAAGGAGAAGGGTGTTTTGGTAGGTTTCCTAACTTCAAACCCTGTGAAAAATTCTTTGCTAACTCTGTTGCCTTCTAGGCTAAACCAACACACGGAAATATCATTCGGTTCGCTCCCCCATTGGTTATCACAGAGGAGGAACTCAGAAGCGCCATCAAGACTATTGGAGAGGCGTTGAAGGAGTTGCCGACGGCAAAGATTGCGGAGGCACACTAAAGGAGTTTATTTTGAGTGAGTCACGTCTTGAATATGCGGGGAAACAAATCCGGGGAAAGAAGGAGAAGGATTCGATATTCAGATGCGTGGCGGGCGCTAAACTGGGATCGGGGAGGTGATGTTTCTTGCCGGTTGACGCATAGCCATCTTTTTTTTACTCTTTACTATCTCATGATACCAGATACCAAATCTTTTTAGATTAATTGCATGGATATAAAAAAACGGTTCATGGTTTGGATTGGTTACGGTGGGTTTTCAGAGTCATAGTTGCACATAAACTATTTCCTATCTTACTTGCATTGCATGGTGTGTCTCAGATAGATTTATATTTCCCACTATGGCGACACTGCCTAGATGCCTAAAAGAATGGAACGATATATACCCAAGTAGGTAAATCTTGATGATGATGAGGCTCTTCTCCCACTTCCCATAACCCCTGTTGACTCTATACACACCCCACACAAGGCAGACAACAACTAACAACGACCCACACACAGACATACATTGATCAAGTTGCCCAAGTTGCCTAATCCGTAAGTGCCTTTTACTCTCTCAAAAGATGTGCCTCGTCCCCGGTAATAACCACCATGACTGGTTCCTTGAAGGTAGTATTCCCCGCACCACCATCATCCTTGATAAAAGCTAGCATGTATGGGTTGTTGTTGTTGTTGTTTCCGTTGTTGATATTTGGAAAAGCCGGCTTGAGTAAATTCCATAGGCGGGTCAAGGGTGTGGTGGTGCCTGTGGTGCCAGCGGTAGTGGGAACAACAGCAGGATCCGAGGATGCATGTTCGTGGCGGGGGTTTTGGTTCTTATTCTTTTTCTCCGGGGTTGACATGGTTTTTGCCCGGGTTTGGTTGTAGTGAGATTTGTATTTGTATATTTGATTCAAAATATTTTGGAATTTTTGGAGGCTGAGAGAAAGCTGAGAAAAAGAAGAAAAAGGAAAAAGGGGAATAAAGGAGAAAAGAGGGGAAAAGACGACATTTGATTCACAAAAGGTTTTTTTTTCTTTCTATCTTTTCTGTTTTTCGTGCAGTATGTATGTCTCAGATATTTTTATTCCAATAATTATGTTGGAACATACATAACGAATAGTATGTGTGTGTATGCGCACCCATTGCCCACCGCCTACCGTCAGGCGTCGCCGAGCTTCGGGGTGTTCAATAGGATGTCTGTCCAATGTAGTCTATGTTTTGACTTGTGAAAAAGAGATGTCCATATTGCATTAACTAGTTTATCTGTTGTGATACAAATTGGGAAAGAAACTGACTGATGAGAGAGGGAGGGGGTGAAACTAAAAACTGACATGTCATATTGGGTGTCTGTCGGTGAGTTTGAGGTTTTACATTAGGTAGAACAGCATAGTGTATGTGACAGTGACTGCCTGCCTGCCTGTGTGTTTGTGTGCTTGTGCCCAAGCATCATCTCGATGAAGGCCGAGAGAAGGCGGTGTTGTTGTTGTTGTTGTCGGTGGACTTGAACACAGAATTGTCCAATCGGTCTCCTGTGTGTGTGTGTGTGTGTGTGTATGCCTTGGGTGAAAAGACCCATGCAGTTGATTGTGGATGGTTGCCTTTTTAGGCTCCCCAAAATCCAAAACATTGAGTTGTCATTTATTGATACTTAGATATAGTAGTGTAGCAGCAGTCCCAAGTTGTGAGATTGTAAGGTAAAGGTATAATTGGCTAAAATCGTCTTTCCCCCCACGGAGTGGTTGCATGAACACAAAAAAAGGCTAACACTCAACATGTACACAGTGCAAAAGGTATTTCATATAGTTGAGCCTGAGGAGAGGACGGCATCCCGTTTGTGGTAACGTATTTGTCAAGTTTAACACACCGGCTGCAGGAACCAATAGATGACGGGAATGAGCTGGCGTCTTTGTCCCCCAATGAAACAAACAAAACCAGGAGCTCTTCGATGAGATGGTACCCGTATTACTTCAAGATCCACACACACCACCGTTGCGCGGATACAGTGACCCTTACTATGAAGTATTCCTCCTATCTCAAACTTCGAATGATGAATCGACACATGGGGCATTCCTTTGATGACTGTGCATTTTATGGTCCTTTATTTTTCGCCTCAAGGCGTGTCCACGTGAGGTTATCACTTATCTTGGCCGTGTTCGGCATGAGTGTATAATATTAATAGTATCAATATCGAGATGATAGACACACATCTGCCGGACATAGGGGTCCAAAGCTGATGCCGATGGTGTGCTGGCTTGTCGGTTGGGTGGGTGACATCTATGTTGCTTGATATGTAATCGAGAGACATGTTTTCCCTTGGTTTTCCTGCAGTGAATCGTTCCCTGAAAATCCGCGAGATCTGAGTGGCTTCGGATGTGTGTCACACGCCCTCTTAACATTTCGCCTCAATCCATTTCCCCTCATCGATCGAGAGAGACCGGATCAAGTAACCAGAACACACAAAGACTGAGTGACCTCAGGTGGACATATGACGACCATGAAAAAAATCACAATCGACAATGTAAAACATCCTGTGATGAGACGTGGCTCTCTCATCAATTGTAGAACCAAGGACAATGTGCGTCCTCAAAAGTGGGATCTGCAACGTCCGCTTGGCGTCCCATGATTGGATCTTTGAGATGCATTCAATTGACCACTTGGACTTGATGACCATCAACAAAGTCGGAAGATGTCTGGTCAATCCAACGCCGTTGCAACAGCAGCGGTGTCGCAGGATGATTAGCTAGACCCTTGGCAGCGATAAGATGCACAGGGGAATTGATTCGATAACGACAGCCTCACATTTGAGCAGTGTTGTTTGAGGGTCTCTTTCCGGCAGGTCGACCAACCTCCGGATGGACGCCACCACCACCGGCTATGGTCGTGGTCCTGCATGTGCTCACACCCAGGTTCCCAGGTTTGTCCATCCGGCACCGAGGTTTGGAACCGTAAAAAGAGACAGAAAAACGATCATGGGCACACCCCTTTTTGGCCATCGTTCCTGGCTGTGGTGCAGTGACGGCGCGGGAGTCTTGACCACCTGACGATACCCCATGTCCATGTTCATGCCCTCCTCCTCACACTCCTCACCAACCTCCATCACGTCTTCTTTGTCGATCGGATGTCCGCCATTTCCCCGCCATTTCAAGTTTCTACACCTTTCCAGGTTGTTTGTGTAACTTGGATATATTCATACGGCCATTTCTGGATGTTATTGCATCTTTTTGCACCATGGCACACAAACTGGGCGGGCGTCGCTCGTTTCTGACGACTCCACAGTTGTGGTGAGTCCTCGGCTCCCGGTTGGTCGATTCATCATGACGGATGATCAAATTTCACACTGTGCAATATATTCGTGCAGACAGGGCGGATGGAACCGGGACCACTTCCTGGCATCCGTCAACATCCATGCACTGACCAGCCAAGATGAAACCGTTTGTTGGCAAGCAGTGGCAGACATGGATGAATGGGCTTCGAGAAACCGAGAAAGCGTGGAGAGCGTGGAGGCAAGCGAGCTCCCGTCTCGCAATCGGCAATCGAGATTCTCTAAAAAAGACTTGGACTAATTTGGAAACCTTGAAACTTTGGAAATACGCAAGAAAGGCGGTAAATGATGAAGCAGATCTTAGCCTTATCGCAGAATCGTCTCACTGAAATGCGCTCTGAGCTCATTCGTACCCTTCTACTTGTTAGAGGCCAACCAGTGATACGCAGGGATGGCCAGAGTTGGCACTAATGCATTCGTGCATCCCGCAGATTTCCAAAATGTCCATCAAGGACACCGTGCCAACTGTGTGTCATTCGCACGTACTCAAGTCCCAGACCCAGTCATCCCAGTCCCATTCCCGGTCCCGTGCTTTCCGTTTCCAGCACCTCACCCCTTCTGGGCGCTCCTCACGGCAGGTGTGGACAGCCACCTGCGCAGGGCACCCACCTCAGCTCCAAGCTTTCCGTGGGTGGAGGAGGGTGGAGGTACCTATCGTCGTCGTCACCTTTGATCACCCTCCCTATGTCCCTCCCAAGTCCCTTCCCTCTCTTCTGTTCAATATTCCACCACATCCTCCTTTCATCTTTTCCTATTACCTTTGTGACAACAAATCTCTGCATCTTCATCTTGCTTCGAATCCGGCATTGTTAGATAACGGAGGGGAATTGCACATTGTATTCTGCAGCACCATTGAGTCTGAGTCATTCAGTTGACCTTGGACGTCAGCCCGTTGGTGTGTGTGCCAGTGTGGAGAATCCCTTACTGTCCGCAACCGCACTAGAACCTATTGATAGCAGTGTGCTATCGCTATCTCGAAGCACACCTACCTACCCATCTCTTGTCGTTTTGTTACCCCAGACATCATCACCACACCAGCATCGGTCCTCCGCTTCCGCACCGTACGCTCTCTCACAAGTGCCTCTCAAATTGTTACTACTGCACTCTGCGCTACCCTTGCACTAAAGATACTTTCAACAAGTCCCTTGTTACCCGTCGTTGATTATAGATCCGCACCCACCACCCCCAGCTTTCCTTCAAGGTTCTCGCTTCTCCCATCTGCCAAACGTCGGGCAGCATCCAATCTTCTGATACGCACGTTCGACCACCTACCAACCTCGATTTCACTCTTGTTTCTGGTTTCAATAGAAAAGAGAAAGAGACCCCACAAAAGAAACTCTGCCATCTCCTCTTTTCCCTCCGCAAACAAGCCTTCGGACTGAGCTTGCACCATCACCAAACCACATTTCCACCACCCTCGGCCCATCGGACACCTATCACACCAACCCCCATACACCCCATCCTCGATAGGCAGCTTCGCCATAACCCTCCGCCGCCGAAATCTCCACCCAGCCCACAAGGTCGTTTGTTTCTTCCTGAAGCTTCAGACCCCAGATTCTCCTCTTCCCCCCTTGTCGTTCTTGGGCCCTCGACCAATCTACCACATCCTGCCCACCCCCATCGCAATTGTTCCCGAGTGTATACATGACGATCGAGCCTCCCGCCCACGTCTTTCGTATAGCGTAGGCCCTCGGGCTCTCTTTTGCTTCCCTGCTCTTGTCAACTTCTGCAGGAAGCCACCATGGCTAGTCGAACACCAGCTCCCTCCTCCTCATCGTCGAGGAGGGCAAGGGCTATTGACGATTCCATCGGACAGTTTGTCATAGACAAGGAGATTGGAAAGGGTAGCTTTGCCCAGGTTTACTCTGGCCGTCACAAGGTCATTACCTACCCTTCCCTCCCGTAATCCCCCATTTCCTTTCGCTAACGTCATATGCCTTCATGCAGGTTACTGGCGCACTGGTTGCGATCAAATCCGTGGAGCTCGGCCGCCTGAACAAGAAGCTAAAAGAAAATCTTTATGGCGAGATCAAGATCCTCAAGAAGCTGCGACACCCACACATCGTTGCACTCCATGATTGCGTCGAGTCAACCACACACATCAACCTGATCATGGAATACTGCGAGCTCGGCGACCTGTCGTTGTTCATCAAGAGGCGAGACAAGCTGATCACAATCTCGGCGACCCATGAGCTTGCTCGCAAGTACCCTGTTGCTCCAAATGCCGGACTTAATGAGGTTCTCACTCGTCACTTTCTCCAACAACTAGCAAGCGCCCTCAAGTTTCTGCGGGAAGGCAACTTCGTTCACCGAGATGTCAAGCCACAAAACCTGCTCCTGCTACCTCCTCCAGCGTGGCGGGAAGCAAACAAGTCGACGAAGCAGATATTGAGCGCCAGTCACGACTCACTAACGCCGGCTGTGGGAGTTCCATCGCTTCCGATGCTCAAGCTTGCAGATTTTGGGTTTGCTCGCGTGCTGCCTTCAACTTCGCTCGCCGAGACTTTGTGCGGCTCGCCGCTGTACATGGCCCCTGAAATCCTCCGTTACGAACGGTACGATGCCAAGGCGGACCTTTGGTCAGTAGGGACTGTGCTATATGAGATGGCAACAGGGAAGCCACCATTCAGGGCTGGTAATCATGTGGAGCTCCTGAGAAAGATTGAAGCGGCGCTTGATGTCATCAAGTTCCCTCGTGAGAGTGTCACGTCTCCGGAGCTGAAGAGTCTCATACGCGCTCTGCTGAAGCGAAATCCTGTAGAACGGATCAGCTTCGCTGACTTTTTTAATCATCCCGTCATTACGGATCCAATCCCTGGCCTGGTCGAGGACGACATTCCAAAACTACCAGCCAGCAGGAATACGGAGACGTCCCAAGACATAATGACATTGACACACAAGGGCTCATTCAGAAAGCAAATTGCTGACCAGGAAACTCCCCGCGAGCCCGGCGTGCCTCGGTCACCCACGCCACGCAGATCCTCGCCTTTGGCCACTCCTGTTGAAGCCAAGCCCAATCCCATGGACCAGCAACAGACAGGCAGTCGTTTAAGTTATTCTCCGCGACAGGAAACCAGCGAAGGGCTTGGGATCCGCCGGCCGGCGGGTCCTCAGCCTTCCACCTCTGCGCCTGCCAGACCAATCTCATATGTAGACCCATCACGGCGGTACTCCAACACATCGATGAGACCTCCCAGGGAATCGCTTGTGCCCTCCCAGCTTGATACTAAACCCAAGACCAAGGCAACTGCCCCGGCATCTGAAGAGGAAAAGGCCGCTCAAGATGTAGCTCTTGAACGAGAGTACATCTTCATTGATAAGAAGGGGGTAGAAGTCAACGCTTTAGCTGATCAAATTAGTTTGCAGTCACCTAAAGCAGGCCAGATTGTGAGGCGGGCCACCACGGCGACAGCAGGATATAGAAATGGCAGGAATGATCATCAACGGCAAGGGTCGTATGACAAGCTCTCCAGCAGCCCCGGCTACGTGCCTGCAGCCATTTCAAAGGCAATTCAAGACGCTAGCATTCGTTTGTTTGGCTTTAAGATTTCACCACAGCCGTTCGGCAAGGGACAATCACCGCCTCAGGGCTACAGCCCGTTCCCTACGTACCCTACTCCCACAGCACCCGCTGGCTTAATTTCGGACGGAAAGCATAGCGCGCCCGTCGATGAGGATGCTCGTGTTGCCCAGTGCATTGAGGAATGGGCAAGTCGGAGTGATGTCGTCTACGGGTTCGCCGAGGTGAAGTATAAGCAACTGGTTCCGATGGCCCCATCCGTGGAGTACGGCCTTGGTGGTGTACCCGTTGAGAAGATGGAAGAGGAAGGAGGTCTGACACCGGAGGCTATTCATACCATATCTGAAGAAGCGCTGGTATTATACGTCAAAGCGTTGTCTCTTCTTGCGAAGTCCATGGACGTTGCCAGCCTTTGGTGGTCTCGCAAGAACCGCGAGACAAACAGTGGCGTTTATTCGGCCACCCGCGACTCGGTAAATAGCCAAGGAATGACTCAAAAGATCAATCATGCTGTACAGTGGATTCGGGGCCGGTTTAACGAGGCGTTAGAAAAGACCGAGATCGTTCGTCTTAAACTTCTCGAAGCCCAGAAGCAGCTTCCGGAGGACCATCCCAGCCATCCAAGCAATCAACATCCCGCCGAGGCGCACTCTATCAGCAGCTCAGCGGGTGAAGGTGTCTACCTGTCTCCCGGCCTGTGCGCTGAGAAGCTCATGTATAACCGTGCTGTCGAAATGAGTAAAGCTGCTGCCATCAATGAAATCGCCAGTGCAGATCTTGCGGGCAACGAGATACTGTACTCAACTGCCTTACGCATGCTGGAAGCTGTTCTCGAAAGCGACGACGAGTATCTTCCCCAGCGTGGGGCATCGGTTTCGTCTTCCAAGGACGAAAAAGCCGACTCTGTGCGGGAAGACAAATCTGAGATGAGCAGCGAGGACAGGCAGTCAGTCAAAATTAGTAAGATATCATCCTAATCAGCTTCCCTATAGTTCTTTAACTGACATCCACGACAGTGATGGCAATGATCAACGGACGTCTCGCAAGCGTCCGCAAAAAGGCCCACGCCATTGAGAGTGCTTCAAGGGCACAGAAGCAGCAAGATTTTATCACTCGCCGCCGCAGCGGTGAGATGGCACCACGCAGTGTTCCCGCCTAAGTAGGGCTGGGTTGGCGACTTATCCAGCATGAACATCAACAAAAGACATCAGAGCCAATACGGTTAGCTGATACCCACTGACATTTCGGTGGGGAAAAATTATCTTCTCTGCACATTTTCGACAAAGACATCACATCATACATAGGAGTTAGGCGGCGCTCTTCTGTTATTCTGCCTATGCAACTTTATATCAGACCTCACTCTCGACATACCCTTTAGGAACTGGACGAGAGCCGTGTCTCATTGATGGGGAATTTGGCGTTCAAGACCATGGGGTTCGGGGTCACTGGTTAGGGCCAGTTTTACTTTTGCGCCTGGGCTTCCTTCACACTTGTTTTTGATTCATTCTGAGCTGGCCCTGCCTGCTCTCGTATTATTATGATAACCTTTTTCTTTCCTTTTTACCAAGCGAATTTTTTCCTGTTCTTTTCTATCTTACTACGAGGCCGGGTGACGAAGCCCGATCTTACTGACAGAAGCAGCCCAGCGGGCAAACGGGAACGGGTAGCTGGATTGATGTCTTTTTTTCTCTCTTTTTTTTTTTTGCATAGCTTTTGGACTTGGACGAATTTGTGACTTTAAATAGGGAATATTGGAGACAGACAGAAGAAGAATGACAAATTTTCAAAATGAATTAAATTGAGTCTCCTCAGCGTTCATTCTTGCAGTGATAGCGGTTAACAGTATACCTACGGAGTACACTATAAATTGCCGGAATCATA
>MU865289.1:252965-412246 GCA_033297215.1 Podospora fimiseda | reverse complement strand
AACAGTAAAGCTGCATAGGGTCTTCTATCATCATAAGGTATGACTGATAAGGCCTATGGCTTTATCTCAGATTCAGGCTTCCTTCTTCGGCTTAAGGGCACGGCCAACTGCCAAAGTATGGCTAGTAGGGTCACATACAAAAAAAAAAAAAAGCCTTCAAGAGAAGTCTAAGAGCAAAACACAAAGGGGTGCTCGACCTCCGCAGGCTTTCCCATACAAATTGGATTTTATATTTACTTTCCGTCACGAATTTTTCAATAACAAAATATCTGATAAAAGATCCATTATTCATTTCGGATAAAGAAAAATCAGGCCTTTCTATTGATATTTTTATTTTATTTTTCTAACCATCCATTATAAAAAAAGATCCGTTACAATAAGAAGCACTCCTCTGCAAGCATTGGATTTATATTTGCTTTCCGTCACAAATTTCTCAACAACAAAAAATCGGACAAAGATTTTTTTTTTCTCAGACGGAAAAAAATCAGGCCTTTCTATTAATATTTTTACTTTACTTTTCCGATCATTCGTTATAGAGAAATTACCAAAACAAACCTCCCCACGCATCTTTAATCCAAAACCCAGGCCACAATTTCAAATACAACCACTTATCCAAATCCTTCAAAAATTAGCACTGGCCATAAAATACTCCCTCTGATCCTCAGTACCAAATTACAAAGAATTTGGCCGGGTGTGGGTATGGTATGGTTGTGGTCGCGGCAGTATGGGTGTCATGGCGAGGGTCATGCAATGGCACAAGGCGCAAAGGACATTTACTCAAAGACCAAGAATACTGAATTGAAGAAGGGAGAAAGGAAGCTGACAGGCTTGCAGCTGGAACCTTTCTCATCCTTCTTATCTAATCTAACTACACGTGACATGACGTCACCAGTGCACGGCTTACGCCGTGACAATGGGTATATAAGTAGTATGCGGTACGGCACAATATAGCCTTATACCTGGGAATCTATTGCAATATTAGTATAACTGGAATCGCCATTTTCAGGGCATTCGAATAGACCTACTGGCTTGGTTTTGCATGCGGTGTGGGTGGTGGAAGTGGTTCTTATGTGCCTGGGTGCCTGCGGAGGTCAGTACCCCCTTTGCGGTTTGCACTCAGACCAGCCGGCGGTTTACATCCACATCCACGAAGTGGGTCTCCAAGCCACACCGCAGTGGCTGGTCTGAATCTGAGATAACTGTGGCTGGTGAGAGCGGAACCTCTGCATGGTCCACTTAAATTCATTTGGTGTCACTCGAACCTCGAACTCCTTGCGGCCATTCCAACTTGCGACAACCTTCCCCTCTCTACCTCTGTTATTAATTTGAACATTGCAATGAGCAAGCCGGGATTCTCATTCGGTCTAAAAAAGTCTGGACCAGCAAAACCAGTATTAGCATCGCGAAAGAAACCAACACCATTCGGGGGAGCAGGCGATGACGATGGCTCCGATGACGAGACCCCAAAGCGCAAAGTCGCCATTACCGAGCTAGATTTTGACGACAATGATGCGCCAAAATCACTTTTAGATGACGACCAGGATTCATTATCATCCAAGAAGAAGTCCAAGAAATCCAAATTAGCGCCGCCGCCGCCGTCAAAAGCAACAGCTCCCAAAACCACTGCTGCTGCAACACAATTCAATGACCTATCTAGCGCATTAACCTCGCGGAAATTTGCACAAGCAGCAGGGGAGATAGATCCAACGATATACGACTACGATGCCGTCTACGATTCCTTCAAAGCGGTCAAGGCCAAACCAAAAGAAGAAGACGTGGAGAAGAAGCCGAAATACTTTGACGCACTACAAAAAGCGGCGGACCAGCGAGAGCGCGACCGACAGATAGCAGAGGAGAAGCGATTGAAGCGGGAGCGAGATGCTGAGGGCGATGAGTTTGCGGATAAGGAGAAATTTGTTACTGAGGCGTATAAACGACAGCAGGAGGAGAATAGACGGTTGGAAGAAGAGGAAAAGAAACGGGAAGAGGAGGAACAGAGTAGGAATAAGGGGAGGGGGATGGCTGATTTTTATAAGGCTATGCTTCAGAGGGAGGAGGAGGAGCATGCTGCTAAGATTAGGGCTGCTGAGGAGATGAAGAAAAATGGGGGGAAGGTGGAGGTTGTGGAGGAGGAGGATGAGAAGAAGACTGCTACGGAACGGGCGAGGGAGATTAATGCTTTGGGCGGGAATGTGTTGATTAATGATGATGGGGAGGTGGTTGATAAGCGACAGTTGTTGAAGGGTGGGTTGAATGTTGCGCCGAAGAAGAAAGTTGATGCGCAGCAAGAAAAAGCGAGGCAGGAGGCTGCCGCAAAGGCTGCGGCATCGCGAACATCGGCAAGTAAGGGGGTGTATGCTGGTGGCGGCAAGCAGGCCATGCGCGAGAGGCAGACAAGGATGCTTGAAGCTCAGCTTGAGGAGACACTCAAACGGTCTAGACAGGAGGAAGCTGAGGAGACGGCAAAGATTGAAATGGTGAGCAAGAGTAGGAAGACGGAAGCGGATATTTCTAGCGCGAAGGAGAGGTATCTGGCTAGAAAGAGGGCCGCGGAGGAAGCAAAGAAGAATGGGGCGAAAGGGGAGCCGTAAGGGCCTCGTTTTTGCACCCATTCACACATTTCTCGTACATGCCATAAGTGATGATGATGTTGATGCACACTTTGTGTTTGATGAAACCCAAACAAATTGCGCCATTCTATAACGTCCAAATCATATTATACAGATGTTTCCCTTCCGACACCACAGGTAACTAGCCTTTCTAATTTTGCTGGTTGCCGACCTCGTGTTGTATTCTTCGGATATAGGTGCGATTAACTTCGTTCCATGCGGCAAGATACTTTTCCATGCATTGAAGGGCGCAAGAGTTTTCGCTGCTGGAGAGGGAGCTACCGGGCTTGGGGACGCACTTATCGAAGCAGGTGTTGTTGATGCCCTTTTTGAGATTTAGAAAATTAATACATGGACGTACCATAAATAAAATCAATTGAATAATTTCATTACCTCAATCAACAACCTGGCATTGCTCTGGGCATTGGCCTCGCGGGTTTGCCTGATGATGGCCTGCTTGACTCCCTCGGAATCCATGTTTTTGTTTCTTGGTGGTGGTGGTGGTGGTACGGACGGTGATGTTATGGTGGTGAAAAAAGATTCCCAGCTGTGGCGCAGACTTGAACCTGGAAGCTCCCCTCTCTTCTTGGTCTTTTGGAGTTGAGGCTGATGCAATTGGAGAAAGCTTGCAGCTTCAACAGTGTAGGTGGGGTAACTTTAACCTGGAAGTCCCAGTCGTTGGTACTTGAAAAGCACGGACCACTCAATTTAGCTAGTCGCGTCAGTCACGACCGGCCAGGTTGAAGCGCGCCGCTGAATTTAAAGTCCTTGACACCTGCGCGCCCGTTACCATTTTTAAAAGCGGTGCACACCCACCACCACAAGCACCCAACACCACTCCCAGACATCATCCATCCAGAAGAGTGAGTTTGGATAGAGATTACAGCATGGCCGCCATGTAAGTTTTTTCTTCTTGGATTATTTCCTATATTTTCGCTTCTGACTCGGTTTCCCCCTCCAGCGAAAACTTTGACAACATTTACTTGGACTTGTCCAAAGAAGGCGGAAAATGCAGATTCGCAGAGAGCGGTCTTGGCTGGAAGCCTACGACGGGCGGAGAACCTTTCACCCTACAAGGAAGCGATATTTCCGGCGCACAATGGAGCAGAGCGGCGAAGGGCTACGAGATCAAAATCCTCCTGAGGAACTCTAACATCGTTCAGCTGGATGGATTTCAGCAAGAGGATTTCGAGCGCCTCACCAAACTCTTCAAGAACTGGTACAGCGCGACACTCGAAAACAAAGAACACTCGCTGCGGGGCTGGAATTGGGGCAAGGCCGAGTTTGGCAAGGCAGAGCTCACATTCAACGTCCAGAACCGACCTGCCTTCGAAATCCCATACTCGGAGATCTCCAATACCAACCTTGCCGGTCGCAACGAAATCGCTGTCGAGTTCGGCAAGGGCAAAAAAGCGTCTGCCGGAAAGGACCAGATGGTGGAGATGAGGTTCTATATTCCCGGGACGACTACTAGGAAGGAAGCCGAGGGCGGTGACGCTGGTAGCGACGCAGACGAGGAGGAGAAGAACGCCGTGACCCTCTTTTACGATACGCTTATAGAAAAGGCCGAGATTGGAGAGACAGCAGGCGATACTATTGCTACTTTCCTGGATGTCTTGCATCTCACGCCCAGGTATGTCGACGGGCCTACCCATTCTCAAGTGTCAAATTACTAAACATGGTCGCAGAGGTCGCTTCGATATCGATATGTACGATACGTCCTTCCGTCTTCGTGGCAAGACTTATGACTACAAAATTCAATACGAAGCCATCAAGAAGTTCATGGTGCTCCCCAAGCCAGACGACCTACATTGCCTCCTGGTTATCGGGCTCGATCCTCCCCTTCGTCAGGGCCAAACGAGATATCCTTTCTTAGTCATGCAATTCAAGCAGGATGAAGAGGTCACTCTGGATCTAAATCTACCAGAAGAAGAGCTCAATGGCAAGTACAAGGATAAGCTCAGAGCTCACTACGAGGATCCACTGCACCAGGTTGTCGCTCTTATTTTCAAAGGTCTTGCCAACAAGAAGATCTCGGCCCCCGCCAAGGGCTTCCAAACCCACCGTCAACAATTCGGCATCAAGTGCTCTATCAAAGCCAGCGAAGGGTTCCTCTATTGTTTGGAGAAAGCGTTCATGTTCGTCCCGAAGCCAGCGACGTACATCTCTTACGAACAAACACAGTCCATCACCTTTAGCCGCGTGGGGGGAGCCGTTTCGGCCCTTTCTACTTTTGATATCACAGTGCACGGTAAGAACGGGGCGGGAACTCATCAGTTCAGCAACATCAATCGTGAGGATTTGAAGGCACTCGAGGACTTTTTCCAGGAGAAGGGTCTCCGTGTCAAGAACGAGATTGACGAGGACGCAAACATGCTCGCAGCTGCCATGCGGGACAACGAGATTGCCAGCTCGGACGAGGAGGTTGTTGGGCCCAAGGCAGACCGCGGCTCAGCAGATGAGGACGAGGAGAGCGTGGATGAGGACTTCCATGCTGACACGGACTCTGATGTGGCCGAAGAGTACGACAGCAATCACGAGTCAGATGGTTCTGGCAGTGGGGAGAGTGACGTCGACAACCAAGTTGATGATGATGAGGATGAAGATATGAAGGATGAAGAGGAGGAGGAGCGTCCCAAGAAGAAAAAGAAGACCGGTTAATGATGAGTTCTAGTAATGAAGATGGGTCTCGAGATTAATTGGATTGGCGTTGGGAGTGGAAGTTCGGGTGGGAAATAAACAGCAGCAGCGTCTTGTCTCTTTTTCTGTAGGTAACGCGGAAAAGGCATCTTAAATAGCAATGGGGGGGTTATCTTGTTTTTTATACGGATTACTGTAATTCTACTTTATAGGTGTTTCACCTTGACAAAAACCGTTGAAAACGGTCTTGCTATTAAATTGGATAGTGGCACGCGCGTATCTCTTGTAGCGTAGCATTGAACGTTAGGTTTAGGGACAAAAAGACAACCCCACCAACGTCAGCCAGCGCCGGTCAAAAGCGCCCACATTGACGCCTAGCTGGTCTCATGGTGGGTGACAACTTTTTTTTTCCTTCGATTCATCTTACCCCACCTTCCATCCTGCAGCATTCCACACCGGCCGTCCTTTGCTTTGTTTCCGATGGAAGCTTGTTGTTGAACGTCCTCATTTTTCCCCCGTATTTGTGTGACTATTCAGAAAGAAAAAATAAAATCTTCATCCCTTCGCATTTTCCCATACAAAGACGGCCCCATAAATCATTTTGCTACTACCCTGTCACAGAATGATGGCGGGCAACGTTTAAAAGACAGGGTCGAGCCATGAGTCTTCGGCGCCACTTCTGCCGTCTCTGAGAACATGCCGAATTTCTTTCCACAGCTGCACAAGTTATAGCAGCTTTCCAAAACGAAGGTTCGCAAAAGCGCCTCTTCGCCTGATCACAACAACCGCCCGATAAATTCTTCTTTATTGTTCTACCTTTGATATTACATTTTACTCTTTCTGTTTTATCCAACCATCAGTCGACAGTCCAGCAATGGACTCCCAGGTGAGGAGCATCTTTTCTTTCCTGTTGCATCGTGTTCCCCGCAAAAGCTGTCCGCCCAATCTTGCGACCCCATCTACATCTACGCATACAACTTCCCTGACCTCTGCTGCTGCTGCTGTTATTAACCTGTCCCCCTCCGTCCCAGATCGAGAAAGCGATCGAAATCGCCTGGAACCCAAAGTCGGGCTACGAGCTGCAACAGCAGGCATTCACATACCTCAGTCAGGTTCGCGCCGACCCCCAGGCATGGCAAGTCTGCACGACCCTCTTCAAACGAGATCCCCGACCATCCGAGATCGTGCGGCATGCCGCACTCGAGATCATCAACAATGCTGTTCACTCCGAGACCCTGGATGGCCCAAGTCTGGCTTTTCTTAAGCAGTCATTGCTCGATTATATAGGGCGCAACTACGGCAGCAACAATGAGGCAGCTGTTGATCCAGCCTCTTTGCAAAACAAGCTCACACAGACCTTGACATATCTTTTTGTCTCCATGTACAAGGAAGGATGGGAAAGCTTCATTGACGACTTCCTGGCGCTCGCACAAAATAATAACACCCCAGGTGTCATCATGTACCTCCGTATCTTGGGATCCATCCACGACGAGATTGCAGATCTGATGCTCAGCAGACAAGAGCACGAGGCCAAGAGGAATAATGATCTGAAGGACTTGGTTCGAGAACGAGACATGGCCAAGATCGCTGCATCCTGGAGGGATATTCTGGCCCGGTACACCAATCAGAATGATGCCGTGGTGGAAATGACGCTCAAAGTCATCGGCAAGTGGGTGAGCTGGACCGAGATCTCTCTCGTTATTAACCAGGAGATGCTCAGCTTGTTGATTCCGCTGGTTGGGAGGTCACAAACTGCTACCGTTGAGGATGGTGTCAGAAACACAGCTGTTGATACCCTGACAGAGATTGTGTCCAAGAAGATGAAGGCCGGTGACAAGATTCAGATGATCAGTTTCCTTGGCCTCCACGAGATTGTCACACAGCTTTTGGCAAGTCAACCGCTCAACGAGTGGAAGGGAACCTCTTACTATGACACGGATCTTGCTGAGGCCGTCGCCAAGCTGGTCAACGCCGTTATGGCAGATGTTGTGCGTGTTGTAGAAGACAACAAGGTTGATAATGACACCAGAGCAACGGCCGAGAAGCTTCTCCAGGACTTCTTGCCGTCGCTTCTGCGTCTTTTCTCAGACGAGTACGACGAGGTCTGTTCGACCGTCATCCCTTCTTTGACTGATCTCCTGACCTTCCTCCGAAAGGTTGGGAGCCTCCCAACCACCTATTCGAACATGCTTCATCCAATCCTGAACGCCATTGTCTCCAAGATGAGATATGATGAGACCTCTAACTGGGGTGAAGAAGACGAGCAGACAGATGAGGCCGAGTTTATTGACCTCCGTAAGAGGCTACAAATTCTTCAAAAGAGTGTCGCTGCCGTTGATGAGAATCTCTGCGTAGAATACTTGAGCAACTTGGTAGCAAACATGTTTTCAACTCTTGAACAGCAGGGATCTGGGATGGACTGGAGAGACTTGGATCTGGCACTTCATGAAATGTACCTGTTCGGCGAGCTTGCGTTGCCTAATATGGGTTTGGCCGCAAAGAGCCAACCGAATCCCGTCGCGGCCGAACGCCTTGCTGCCATGATGAGCAAGATGGTTGAGTCTGGTAAGCGGTCCCTTGTCTGGTTCGCTTGGCTCGCCATAGAGATACTAACATTTGTTCTCAAGGTATTGCCGATTATCAGCACCCGGCCATTCAGCTTCAATACATGGAAATCTGCGTCAGGTATCCGAGTTTCTTTGAGGGCCAGCAGCACTATATCCCACGCGCACTCGAGAACTTTGTTAAGCTCGTCCACCACCAGCACGTCAGAGTTCGGACCCGCTCGTGGTATCTGTTCCTTCGGTTTGTAAAGACGCTCAGGGCCCAAGTCGGCAACATCGCCAAGACCATCATTGACTCCATCAGCGACCTTTTGCCGATCAAAGCAGAAGTTCCCGGCAGTGATGCAGACGACGACATGTCCTCGGATGAGTCTGACCACTCGGCCAATGCTGTGTTCAACCACCAACTCCACCTTTTCGAAGCCATCGGCTACATCTCCTCAACGTCTGCCACTCCAGAGGCCGATCAGGCGCTTTATGCTCGCGTCGTCATGGATCCTCTCTTTCGTGATATGAGCGTCCACCTTCCCCGCGCAGAATCCGGTGATGCACAGGCAGTCTTACAGGTGCATCACAACGTCATGGCTCTTGGTAGTCTCGCAAAGGGCTTCGCGGACTCGCTCCCAAGTCAGGGGAAGACTCGGGCACAACCCTCCCCGGGCATTTCGGCCGAATTTTCGAGAGCCTCAGAAGCCATTCTTATTGCTTTGAACCGTCTTAACACCAGCGACGAGATTCGCTCTGCCTGCCGATCTGCATTTTCTCTCCTCTTGGCTGTATTGGGTGCTGCAGTTCTTCCACAACTGCCTCAGTGGATTGAAGGCTTGCTTTCTCGCAGCTCTAGCAAAGACGAGATGGCCATGTTCCTCAGGGTACTGGAGCAAATTGTTTACGAGTTCAAGGGCGAAATCCACAGCATTCTCGATGCCCTACTCACCCCACTCCTCCAGCGTGTATTCGCAGGTCTCTCGGAGCCTATCAATGGTACCGACGACGAGATTCAACTGCAGGAGCTGAGACGAGAATACGTCTCGTTCGTGCAGGTCATTTTTATGAACGACCTTGGCGGTGTTCTCGTTACCGAGTCAAACCAGGGAATCTTTCAGTCATTGGTACAGTCTATCTTTGAGGTTGCCAAGAATCTCTCCCATGGAAACCTCCAGCCCAGCCGTATCGCCTTTAACGTGCTCACCCGCATGATTAACCTGTGGGGTGGCCCTGACATCATCAAGGCCGGCGAAAACCCTGTCGTTGTCGCATCTGCTCCAGCTCCGGCTATTCCTGGTTTTGATCAATTCATGATTGATCAGTTCCACGGTGTTTGCTGGGCAGTAATGCAGGACGCCAATTTCAAGCCCAACAGCGACGCCCAGTCTCGTCAGATCTTGGGTGAGATTTCTCAGATTGAACAAGTGATTTACGCCAAGACGGGAGATGTCTTTGTGAATCATTTGCAGACTGTTACTTTTCCCCAGCTGGGCATTGATTCGACTGATTTCCTAAATATTTTGACTCGTACACCCTTGACGGAAAGAAAGCCGGTTGTGCAGTATCTCTTGGGTTTACTCAAGAGTCGGAGGTAAATTGTGTGTGGTCTCTCTGGATTTGCTTTGCTTTTGGGGGGACCGGGGGGGGGATTGGTAGGGAGGATAAATAAATAAAAAGCAAAAAGGAAGGAAGGGGAAGAAGATGCGTTGAATTAAGGAGGAAGGGAAGACAATCATCACATTTGCTGGAGTTGTTTTTTATTACATATAACTTTCTCTTTTTTTCTTTTTTGTGAAACCATTACCAGCATCGTCCAAGTACAATATTTGCGCAAATTTGAACGCAGGATGGAGGAAAAGGAGAGGGATGACGGGGGAAAGGAGTGGGGGCGAGGAATGGTTGTGGTGTGTGGTGGGCGGAAATATTATGTTTTTTTATATAAATTTCTCCGTGTTTTGATTCCTTCTTTTTTTGTTTTTACAATATTCCACCCATAGCACTGACTTTCCCTCATCTTTTTACTTTCTTTTCTTATGTGGCATGTGAGTTTCTGTCAAGATTGATGAAGGGAAAAAAAAAGATTTTGAGAAAAGAAAAAAAGGACACAGAGAGAGAGAGTGAGAGGTACAGCATATATACGTGAAAGAAAAATTGTGACATGACTTTTTTTTTTTTTTTTGAGGATGACTCTTCGTACATGTACAATGCAATTTATCACCTCCCACAATGCAGTCCGATAATGTACACCTATAACCTAACCCTAAGCCGATTATAGACATGTGATTTTTCCACTCAGCAAGCCATTCCATCTTTCAATAATAACCTCTATAAAAAAGAAAAAAAAAAACACAGCTTTTTTTAATATAAAAAGGCATACGGACTTTCTTTTAAAAGAAATAGATAAAAAAATATAAAACAAAATTATTGTTTTTTTAAATGATATTTTTGGCATGAGTATTGTGGGAGGTGTGACAAACCGCATTGTACGAAGATATATTCTCTCTTTTCTTTTCAGAAAGTGCAGAGTATGAGAGTGAGTTAGTAGATAGATAAATGTCTGTGGACGGAGAGTTGGTTGTGTGTTTTGACGAAAAAAGGGGTAAAACGCCAAGACCAAAACATTGAGTGGTGTGTGTTGTGTGTGGGATCTGAAAAAAGGGGGGACATGTCGCTTGTTGGTGGCTTGAAGAAAGATAGATAAGAGATATAATGTTGGATGAAAGCACTCCTGCTTTTTTGTGAGAGTACGAGATAATACTTTTGAATTTCAGTGTGGATGGGATGATGATGATGATGGATTGAATCTCTGGTGCTTTTAGATTTTTTCAATTTCTTTTTTTTTTTTTTTCTTTTTTGTTTCTTTTCCAGCTGCTTTTTTTTGTTTGTGTGCCGAAGAAAAACCTTTTTTTCCCATCTGATAATTAATTTTTCCACACTCTCTCTATCTTTCTTTCTATCTCTCACCTATGCACACATTCACACTGATTTTGGTACCTGGTTCCCAAAAAAAGAAAATTCGGGTTGAAACCTCACTTCGTGGTTTAACTTAAGATATGGCCATCACGATCAGATTAAACTGAACCGCTTTTTGATGTGAAAGGCCGCGTAAGTATGTATCTAGGTGCTTGTGTGCTTGACTTGGGATTCTGATGGCTTTTTTTGATGATGCAAGTCACTCACTCATTCCCCAGGTTCCAATAAATACTTTTCACATGGGATAGAGTTTTTTTCTTTCCCCGCATTGCCAAACTGACTTGATGAACTCCTGATCCCGAACCATCAAAACGTTGGTAAGGGTTGATGGATCGGAGGATGGTGTTAGTAATGAACCTGGCTCGGTGAAGTCTGTCTGTGGGGATGAATATGGTGGCGGATAGAGAGACGTAACCTTTCGGTGACAAATATCGACAGAGACAAGAAGGTTCTGTAGTCTATGGAGGCCAGGCGTCGGGAAGATTTGAAGCTGATGGGTTAATACGAGACTCCTAACTAACGCCATTCGCGTTTCCCTGCCACCAATTTCCTTCAGTATTGGGTATGAGCGGACAGCAATCTTTTTTGAACCCGGGTTTCTGTCGGCGTTTGGTGGTCGGGCCCGGGCACCAACTTCCGTGATCAGAAGAGTTGGATGTGGCGTCTTTTGGTGGATAAAGCATTTGCTGAGTAGATATGTCGGTGAGTCACTGGAATTGTGTGGTAATTGTCTGCATCTCTACGATACATTACTTCAGATATTTGGTGCATGGCTGAAATATGAAGGAGAAAACCAGCAGCCCAAAAGGAAAAGTTGTGACCGAATTTATGCTGAAAGAAGAGCTTACCATTTTTCCCTGCACGGCTACTTTCTCATGGAACTGAGTATCAAATCTCAAAGCCACAATTTCGGGTTTGCAAAAACCTGTTGCATGATATGGTTCCGGTTCTTTCCCTTTGAAGACGGATGGTGATATCTCTGGTCCGGGTGGGAGACGGCCTCGATCTTTCGGCGCCGACACCCCTCTCTTTTCAGAATCCTTCCGCATCTGACAAGTATATCCAAACCAGTCAGTTGGGCCGAAGACCCGGTGGTCCTTGCGGATGGTCATTTGACTTGGAGTTGATGGCATTATACCAAGATGATGACTCGGGGATAATGGTCCCCTCTGTGCCTTCCACTGTCCACTTCTATCTTTGGTCGATGAGGTTCTGTTTCGCCATGGCTGATGTTGAATCATCAGCACTGATCAGCCCAATAGTTAGATTCAAACTCTACCGTTTGTTAATCACCCACACAAACACTCACAGATTATTATCAAGTCAGCTGCTTTCCCATGCTTTCTTTTTCTGGAACCTACCGACCACACCTCAAAATACCGTGGGAGCGGTTCAGGTACCAACGCCAGAGACCCTGAGAGTGAGTATGGCTGGCGCGGTGTGGGGTTTATAAAAGTCCGGAGAGGGAGAGAGAGATAGAAAGAGATAGAGAGAGAGATGTCAGTATGGTCTAGGCGACTTCGGCACCGATACCATCCACCATAAATATCATACCCTCTCATCTTAGCCTTGTCTGCTCTTTCTCATCCAACACCAAAACCTCAAAAGCATAAAGTGAAGCGATCGTAAGTTGACAACCCCAACCAAACCAGCGCTGCGCACCTCGATAGAGTAAACTGGCCCTCTGCATAAAAGTCACAATAGCATCGTCGTTACGCATAACATTCGTTCGATAGCATATTGGCCTCAGTCTTATAGTCCCTTGTTTCTCTTTTTTTTTTTAAAAAAAAAGGCGTCTATTATTCTCTCAGCGGGTTCGAACCGACTTCGGCAAATCCCTTTTGCATCGCGTATCAACGACAGAATACACGACATACAATACACAACATTTGGCAACAATCATCATCCCCCTTCGATAGAGTGTTGGTGGCCAGTTGTAAGGAAATTCCAATCCTTTCTGGACAAGCAACTACGCCCGTCTGTCCAATAAAAACACCCAAAAGGACCCCGATATTCTGCCTACAACTTGCAAGCAAAACACCACAGCCCATTTGCCTCTCTTTCGCGACCGCCCTACAAGTCCACTCGGACTTGACCCAAGCAGGTAAACCCTCACACTCTCCTCAAAGCTCACTCGAGCTTACCCCCAGTAATCAGCGACCATCCCCCCACCCTTCATATCGGGAGAATTGTCGAACATGCCTGTCCAATCTCATCCCAACCATACCTCCAACTTCCCCGGCCATGATGATTTCGCCAACGGGTGGTTACAGACTTTGGGCTGGGTGTTCAGGGAAGTCCGCAAAATCGTCGACCAAGCAATAGCCTCCTGCGACGCAAATGGGATGGACCCCCGCCAGTTTGACTGGTATCCCTTTCCCGAGGGCCAGCAGGGACTCGACTTTGAGCTGGTAGATTGGATGTGGAAGACTTTCCACATCATATGACGCATTACACACAGGAATTTGTCTGGAAAATACTTGTGTTGTGAGTATTCTCCTTTCTTGCCCTGTTTTCCCTCGGTTTTTTTTTTTTTTTTTTTTTTTGATTGTCGTCCAGTTGCTTTCTTTTTGATCTGATTCTGAACCTTTTGTTTGGTTATTTGCGTGTGTGCGATATCTCGTTTCGACTTACCCCCAGACCGGCTAACCTCCTCTTTTTTTTTTTCTTCTCCCCTTCAACAGCATCCCAAATAGTCCATGGGGTCGTGAGCAGGGCTGTAACCACTGCGAGCGTTGGTCCCCTCTGCAACCCAGCTTTGCACATACCACGCCTACTATGTCCAGACCGGCGAACACCTAGGCCGCGTTGAGTGCGAAATCCTTCGAACAATTGCCGCGGCCGGGTATAACTTTACAGACCCCTCAGGAATTGGTGATGATTGTGAGCAATGCCAAGTACTATATTTCCAAGTACTTGCCTGCTGCAATCAGGTTCAGGGAGGATCATATGTCCAGGGCTCAAAGGTTGATGCCGCCTCAGGGGAATGGTGTGATCGGAGATGGCAGGCCCAGGACGAATTAGAGCAGGAAGGGTAAAAAGCCGATGCCGTATCAAGGGGGGTCTGGTGTGATCGGAGATGGCGGGCCTGTTAGATGCGGAATGAACAGCAGGCAGGAGAATAGCAAGCAGGGGAATGACGACACCCAGGAGGTCGACAACAACTAAAAGAGAAGGAGGAAATCCACAAAAACTTCTTTGTGGGGAAAGAGCTCGGAGATGAACACCGATATTAGTCTCCCGAAAAAGGTATCACAGGCATGTCTTTTGCCATCTGTTTTTGTTCTTCCCGTCGTTCCTTCATCCCACGGAATATATCATGGGAATACGGATGGGAACGGCTTTGAAGAAAATTGCAGCAGGATGGACTTATGAAAAGAAAGGAAAAAAGGGAAAAAGGGGGGGAAAAGGATGGGAAAAAAGGGAAAAAGAAAAAAGGAAAAAAAAAAAAGGAAAAATAAAATGAAAAAGAAATTGGGGGTTTATCTATCAGGTTTTCGAACACGTTGAGGTTTTTGCGGATGTTTTTTTATCAGTCATTTTTGTGTCGTCAGACCCAGCCGTGGTGACTCTTCGGAGTTCCGAGACTGGGTCGTGGTTCTCTTATCAGGAATACCGAGGGAGATGTCATGTTTGGTGGGAAGCCGACTACCAAAGGCTTACTGGGTGAGGGATGTTTGGCATTGGTTTTCATTCTTTATCTTGCTTGCAATTTCGGGGGTTTCTACGAAGGTCACAGGAGGAGGGGAACAAGAGTTATTCACTAGTGCGGCAAGCTCTTATTTATATCTGACAAGGAACTGTAGGAATTGTGCTTGTGTGGGTTTGCAGATATTTTGATATTGGAGAGGGAAACATTAGTAAATAAGGATATCATGTCAGATGGGATGTTTGGTATATGGCTTGTAGACTTTGACTTTTTGTTGGACAGAATGGTTGAAATCACGATTCGCGTCAGAGTGGCAAGTATCAAGAAACGTGTGACCCCGGATTCCATGTGCCTGACAAACTTGATAAATATTTGGCCACAGCTGTCCGTTTCCCATGAGTTTCTTTTTTGGCACGCCTCTTTGACCTCACACGCAAACGGTGCCCTAGAAGGTGGTAGAGGCGGCATTTCATGGAGTATTTCAGTCAGCATCTGTGTTATGACCCGATGTGATGGATATTTGCGAAGGGCCAACCATTGGAGCGTTTATAATACTGTAATAGCATGCGTACTCATAACAACCTGTTAATGATGACCACATATAAACAGGAAGGAAAAAAGTAATAGGCCAAACGTAGATGAAGACCGGCCTCGGGGCTCGGGTCGGCCCCAAATATGAACACAGCAGCACCCACCACAACAAACGAATAAAGAGAACCTTAAATTAACTTTTCCCACCCCGGCCCTCTTGTTCGACTTGATGTCGCCCAACGCCGCCCAAAACGCATTTCGTCCCCCATCGTGAAGAAAGAGATACCAATACCAAAAAAATCCGAGCTCTCCTAGAAACTTTAACACCAGAACCATGTCCTGAGATTCGGATAATGGATGATATAAATTGCCCCAACCATACATACCATTTTAAGTAATAAAACGACAGAAAACTTCCATCGACCCCAAGCGCATTATACTCAAACAGATCTTTAGGTGGCCTTACCCCATTTACGACAAACTGATAACTGATTTCAACTACAGTGGTAAAGGACTCAGGTCGGATCACAGAATACGGCCTCACAATCCTCAGCGGCAAGAGTGAAATACCGATAAAACCTTCTTCCCTTAGACATTCCTTCTGCGACGGGAGCTGACATGAAGGTATCTAACCTCTAATTCAAACTCAGACCGTCATATAATACCAGTGTTTCAGTCTAAAGTAGCCGCAATAATATCTATCATTGTAAACAGAAAGCTAAGATATATACCACAAAAATATACACCCGCAATCACCACGTTCCCATGGAAGGAGGGACTATTCCCCTTTTTTTAACATCGAAAAAATCTCCATCCCATAAAAACCGTCCCATATCTTAAACCTCCCGACGCCAGAAATAGCGAGCTGTTCAAAGTGAATCCCGTCCCCTCCATTTCATACTCCAAGCCCATCCCATCCCATCCCATCCCCATTTTCCATAATTACATTTTATTCATCGCAAAAATCACCACATCAACCATCCCAAATACAAACAACATAAACTCCTTCTCCCTCCCTCTCTAACCCTCTCTCTACAAAACCAATTAATTCCAAACACCAACTTAATTATATCAAGCCCCCCAAAATCCTCACGTGTACACACATCAAATACAACATTATCCCCTCACTCACAAACCACCCCAAAACCCCAACGTAACATTCAATCCAACCTTCCCCTCCGGACCCTCCCCTCCGGACCCTCCCCTCATCCCCCGGCCCCCTCCTCCTTCAGCTCCCCCCGGTCAAAATCTCTTGGCAACGTTCCCCCCATCCCCCAAAAAGTCTTAGCGCCAGATGTGACCGTCCGTTCGACGTCCGTGAGTTCGCGCGAGAGATCTGCAAGCGGCCGTCCCAGCGGGCGGTGGCTGCCACGTGGGAATTAACCGCTCTCGCTTGATTCAACCTAATCCATTTCAAGTTAAAAGACTTTTTTTTCAGCGCGCTTGTAACCTCTCATCACTTCAGACGCGTTCTGTCAAAAAGAGAAAATAGCAACATTTCTTTGGTATCACTTATACACACAAAATTCTAACATACATACATATACACATACAACACATGCTATTTACATACCCCCTTTAGCTAAACTCAACAACCCACTCGCTACTCCTTCTCTTTCTTCTTCCTCTTCCTCTTGCACTTCCTCCTCCTCCTCCTCCTCCTCCTCCTCCTCCTCATCCTCATCATCATCATCATAATTATCTTCTTCCGTTACATCTCTCCTTGCTTTGACAGGTTCAACATCTCTCGCTTGTGGAAGTCGCGGTAATTCCGATTCCACCACTTCTTCTTCCTCTTCTTCTTCTACTTCCTCTTGAGATTGTCTTTGTTCCACTTCTTTTACTTGAGAGGACGATGCTCTTCTCTCAGAAGGCACATCCACAGGAATCAACGCCGCCGCCGCAGCAGCCAACTGCTGAACCCCTCCCCTAGCCTGTTGTTGCAAATATTCCTCATGTTGTTGTCTTTGCGCTTGCTGTTGTTGCTGCTGCTGATAATGATACTGATGATATTGTTTCGTGTTATAATGTTGTTGATACTGGTGTTGATGATGCTGAGAATAAAACCCAGGAGGAGGGGGAGGTCTACTAGGTGAAGAAAACGAAACTGCAGGTCTAATTGGCGAAAAAGTAATTATGGGTCTCCTCGAAGAAGAAAAAGACGCTGCAGCCGGTCTTGAATAAAGCCTTCGTTCAAGTTGTTCAAGAGGAACGTCCGTTTGTCCCGTTCGGACTTTGTAATTAGCTAAGCCGAGACGAAGACGAAGAGTTTCAACTTTCTGAGGAGAAAAAATCAGTATGCATGCATGTGTATAATTGGGAGGGAGGAGGCGAGTATGCCTTACCTGACGAGCTTGTTCGCGAGTAAGACGCGATCGAGATAATGATGTTGGAGGAAGGACCGTTTGCTGTGATGGTAAAGCAAAAGGAACAGTATCCGGTTCCGTCAGGGTTGACGTTTCCTGAGATTGATCAATAGCCGAGTTGTCAAAGACTGACGAAGGTGCCGGCGACGGGACACCATCATCCTCATAATCTTGTGATTTTTGTGAGCATGATTCATGATGATGACACGGACGCTTTGCCAGTGGCTGTTGCTGCTCCTCTTCTGCTGCTAACCTAGCATGAGACGAGCGCTTCTTCGTTTCTGATTCCGGGGTAGTACTAGTAGTACGTGCCAAAGTCTTCGTCGCCATTGGTGTTGTTGTTGCTGTTGTTGTTGTTATTGTTGTTGTAACGTGAGGCGGGGGGGACAACGCGGCAACGGCAGCAGCAGACTTGACCAAATCGTAATGTCTAATCTTCTTTGGAGAAGACGCGTTCGGATCCAAATCACCAAGAACGCGGCGTTTTACAGGCGACGAGGACGCATCCATAGCAGCAGCTTTTCTGAATGTTTGTTTGGTGGGGTCGTCGTGTGTGTTTTATAAGTGAGTGACCTGCAGGGACACAACCAAAAAGGAGATTAATTACACCTTTGAGATATAATAGCCTCTTCGATCGTAAAACCCGAGAGAGAAAGAGAGAGAAAAGACAAAAAGTATTGGTTCACGGAATGTATGATCGACAGGATCTAAAGATGTTTATAAAGGTGACCAAGTCGCGTCTTCGCGGTCGTGTGGTGTGTGGTTCAGGGTGGACACCTGCAACTGATGTACAGTACAAAAACAAAAAAAAAAAAAAAAAAAAAAGACGAATTGGTTTGGTAAAAGCGCGTGTCTTTACACCCATAACCCTCCAGGTTGTAACATGTGAATTCCGTCTTTTGGTTTAGATCTGTGGGGTTTCATCGCGTCCGATTTCTACCCCACCACCGCGGATGCATGGATTAGCGCGCCTGGCAAGAAACCCCCACCCAAGCACCTAATCAAACGTTGAAAATGAAACCTCACCGAACTCTTTTTTTCTCAAGATGCAGGAACTTGACAGACTGTCAAAGTGAATCAAATCAAATCTTGCTTGCGACATTACAGATAGTGTATATGCATGCGTATACAGAACATGAACAAGAAGAAAATACAATCATGTCAAGGGTATTGGGTATCACCCTGCCTTGCCAGAATCCGCGCTTGAAAACAAAAAAGTACATGATATCCATGAAACCCATATACCACTGAGGAGTCAAAGAAAGAAAACAATTGTCAAGGAAAAACTACCTCGCCATAAAAACGCCTTCTACGCCTCCAATTTTCCCTCACCCTGATCTCTGCCTAATCCCTTTGACCCTTTCCATCAACTCCCAAAATCTTACCCCTTGCTCCTATGCCGCCGTGTGAATGCAAAGGGTATCCTGAATACTCATGTCGTCCATAAATACCATACCATCTCTTTGGTATTTTATTTAGACTGAAGGGTCCATCGAATAAAACGAGTTGTCGAAAACAAAAGGCTTGGAGAAGTCGGCTTGCACCTCATCCAAACCAAATTGAGAATCGAACATGCTAGTTCCCAACCCTTCTAGTCCGTCCATGCCTTCCATACTCATGCTAAAGCTGTTCATTTCGAGAAGAAGGTCGCTTTCGACTGGTTGCCAGTTGAGATCAATATCGAGCGCCGCACCCTCCGTGATGTCGCTGTTTGGTTCCGAGGTTGCGCTGTCCTTGCTCGTCGTTGATTCTGGAGTGTCATTTGGCGTCACTGACCTATACGCCCCAAATTCGGCCATAATATTCCCACCAGTCACTGAATCCAGCGTGTGCCCAAGCCCATTAAACAGAGCCGAGGGGTCAACTGTCGCATGTGCCCATCCTTCCTCAGCCAAAACCATCTGTGGGGTACCATCACCGGCCCTGGCTCCTGGCGCACTGCCCTGCCGTCTCATTGACGGATCACGAGACATAGGTGTCGCCATGTCAACCCTGTTGGCGGGACTCTGACCTTGTCTGGATATGGTGGCCTGCATCGGTGGTCCTGCCTCTTGACCAACAGGCTTGGGTGGTGGCTTTGAATGACCTCGGGCGTCAAGACCCAACGCAGCCGCCATCTGCTCCCTCATATACTCTCGGGGGTTCTCAAAGGGCTTGATATGCTCTTCCTCGCGGTGAGACTTGAGAGCTTCTTCCGTATGGAACCCTACCGAGTTCATCTGGCAACCAGTTTCTGGGCATGTGAATTTGGGAGCGGCGATCACCGGCTCCGGATTTCGTGCGACCACGGGAGACGGCACCTTCACCACTGGAGAGGAGGAGCCAGGGTTCGGTTTGGCTGGCGCAGTGGGGTTGGGCTTGGCCTTCTTCCGAGGAGGAATTACCAGATTGTCTTGCGACACGCTCGGCTCGCTCAGATAGTGAGGATTCCCAGCAGGCGAGTGTTGCATAGGAAATTGATGATACGGTGCCTGTGTCGTGGTTGGCGCAGGAGGGGGGTGTCCGCCCTTCGGCATTGGCCTCTGCGGTGCAGCTTTGAACTTCTCCAAGTTCTCGGCACTGAGAGGTTGAGGCTGGGGAGGCTTTTGACTTGCTGGTGCGCTGGGAGGTGGCTGAAATGTCGATGACTGCACTTTGCTGTCCTGATTCAGACACTCCGTAACCTCTTTTACAAGCTCATTCAACATGTGTCGGTCACGATCCAGCTCATGATGCGAGTAAGTCAAGACTTTTTTGAAGGCGCCAGGCTGCTCTTGTTGATACTGTGTTTTCATGACCTGTGTTATCCATATCAGTATACGTTACTAGTCAACAATCTTGTTTCGGGCATTGATACTTACAACTTTCCAGTAGAACCGTGCCTTTTCCTTATCTTGGGTCTTTATGAACCATGGGAGGAGTTTTCCCTTCAATTTGGCGACCAGGTGCATTAGCTGCATGACCTTACGCTGGGCTTCACGGTACTCTTCAGGAGGCATATCAAGCGGTATATGCTGCTGTGAACGGAACTTGGCGCTTTCCTCTTGACCCAAACTTTTGAGCACCGCTTCGATGGATTCAGTCTCGCCTTGTCGTTCCGAATTTGGCTTCAGCAAATCAGCCTCGCTTGATTTTGTCATCTGGGCGGGAGGCCGAGAAGGTTGGGTCGCTGACCGCTGCATGGCAGTCCCTGGCTGGGCAACACCATCGAGTGTATCATCCGGGCTGGGGCGCTTCAGATGATTGTTGTTCTTCGGCGCCGGGGTTTGAGCTGGAACTGGCGAAGGGTTGGGTCGCGTTGGTTGCTGCTGTTGCTGCTGATTATGAAGGGACTGCTGAAGAGAAGGTCTCGAGATGTTGTTGCCAGGCACGTCAACGCCAGGAGCTCCTGGTGGCTTCTGGGCAGGTGTCTGCAACTGAGGTTGACGCGAGAAAGGCGTTGGGTTTGGTTGACCAGCACCCCCTTGAACTTCATTGCCATGATTGTTGGCGCTGTTGTATGCGCTCCACGCCTTGGCGATGTACTGCTTTTTCTTGAAATTGACAATGTAATTTGAAATGGTTTGATCATCAGGTTGGCTGGCACCTGGGGGCTGTTGTTTCCGGAAGGTTTCAATTTCTTCGGGCGTGGCGTGGAAACCATGCTGAGGCAAGACGGCGCCAGGAGGTGGATGGCTTGGGAACTGCGGTTGGGGATTTGCCGGAGCACCATTTAGAGTCGTAGGCATTTGTCCCGCTTGGTTTCGTATCTTCTGCTCGTAGATGGCAATGAACTGAGAGAATTGCGCCTGAGACAGTGTCGCGTGCAGGTTCGGAAGACGACTAGCCGGCAAGTGGCTCTGGAGGAAGTGCCAGAGTTGCGACCACTTCCTCAGGTCGACGCCTTGAAAGCTGATTCCTTGGCCTTTGAGTGTATTCACGACGAGGTTCAGAACGTTTGGAGCCACAGCCATGTCATCCATTTGCGCCTTGCCACCCGGTGTTCTCGCAAAATTGGCGATCTGAGCTCTCTGAGGCCCAGACAATGGCGGCTTCTGAGCGGCATTCACAACGCCTAGTGGATTCTGGGTACCTTGTCCACCTGAAAGCTGTCCTGGAATACCTGACACCTGGGCCGGCTTGTTGGGGTTCATCAGCGGGCGTTGATGTTGGCCCCATGCTTTCAGCACCTCATCAACAGAGTTTTCTGGAGCAGCACCGCCCACCCCTGCCGTCATTCCAGAATTGTTCATGGGTCCCGAAACAGACTGCGGTCTGGTGTTGTTGTTGTGATTAAAGGTGGGGTTGAGAGTCCCGATTGGAGGATTTCCTTGATTCACAGCAGGACCACCGACTTGTCCTCCAGGAGCAGCTGGCTGGCGTAATGGTGCATTCAAAGGATTCACCCCCGGGCTTTGAGATGTAGCTGGAAAGCGGTCTTGCATAGAAGGGTTCGCAATAGCCCTCGCTTGCTGAGCGTGTTGCTGAAGTTGCTGGATAGCCACCTGGTTCTCAATTTTGACATTCTGCGGAGGTATTCCGAACGGGGGTTGCATCGGTCCTCTGGGCATTTGATTCAAGTTTTGCCCAAGAGCTTGCTGTGGAATACCACCCATGGGTCCCGGTGCTGCGTTCCGGCCAGGGAGTTGCTGGCCTGCCTGAATAGCGCCGATATTCATTGAGGCGTTGGGCCCACCTTGCTGCAACGAGTTCATAAGGTTTGGGTTCATTTGACCCTGCCCTGGTGGTTGCATGAAGTTGGCCCCAACCAAGTTCCGTTGCTGCTGAAGCTGTTGGAGCTGCTGCTGCTGCTGCTGCTGTAATCTTGTGGTCCTCAAGTTGTCCAGAGCTCTCTGCCGAAACCAGATAATAGCCGGGTCGTGACCCTTTGCGTGGCATTCCTGAATGAGCTCCGGCTTCGAGTTGTTTACCACCATCTGACGTATCTGGCTCTTGTTTTGCTCTGTTGCTTTCATCATCATCGCCATGGCGACTTCGTTAAGTCGTTGCCTGTCGGGCGGAGTCAACTGGTTGACGTCGGGGAAGGCCATCGATTGCTGTGACATCTGCATTGGGAACTGGCGTTGATCGGGCCTGTTTTGAACCATTCCGGCGTTCATCATTCCCATGGCCATCTGCGCCTGTGGAGGCATCGCACCCATCTGCATGGGATTCTGCATATGTGGGAATCCGGGTTGTCCTTGCTGATTCATCCTGGCCATAATCATCAACTGATGCTGCTGCTGTATGTGCTGCTGTTGTGCCGCCTGCCTTGCGGCATCGACAGTCAACTGGGTTTGAAGCTCCGGAACGACCGACTGTCGTTTTCTCAACCAGTCTTGCATCTTAACGTTGAATTGCTGGTCGTATTGTGCCTGCCGCAGTGTTAGCAAGCAATTAATGAGAAATCCGACGTCATCGAAGAGACAAACCTTGTCGGGGCTGTTGACCCAGATGCCTTTTTCAAATTCCGTAACGAATGAGAACACCCTTGGCATAGGGGCTGAGGGCATGGCAAGTGCGATGTTAGAGCACCTGTGCAGTTGGTTAGAATCGAGGAATAAAAAACATAAAGTTGCGGGGTGGTGGAAAAGGGACAAATGAAGAGAGTGGGAACGTACAGAGTCATGACCTTTGTGAACCGCTCGTTACGCGGAACTTGGTGCTGCCAGCCGTTGGATGGTACCCCCGCATAGGTCGAAATTATGTATTGGTGAACCAGTTGATTTAGTTGCACCTCATTGGGATTTTTTGGTAGTTGCTGCCTTTGCTGCTGCTGCTGCTGCTGCATCAGCATTTGTTGTTGCGGCATATTGGCGGCCATGGCCGCGAAAGGGTGGTAAGTTCAGCCTATGTCAACTCTTGCAGCGGTCTAATCTTGGTGATGTGAGCTAGGTCGGATGATGTTAGGATCTTTTAACTGGGACCAAGACGGCCCGGTGATGTTTTCCAGCTGCGGTCGCAAAACAGCATCCACAACCACAGTCCACGCTGATTGTGCGGTTGCGCGCGCAGTTGTCGAAGAAGAACCGGAGGCCTGCTTGGCGGCGGGAGTCGTGCTGCCTGACAGTTTTGCGCTGCGATCGAAGTGGAGGAGTTATATTCGAGAAATACGAAACTTGGTTGCTTGCGAGTAATGAGAGATTGAAAGACTCGAGGTAGCAGCAGCGGTTGACCGTTGTGTGCAGAGTAGGTAGTTAGGTGGCGGTCGAAGAGAAGCGGCCGAACAATGAAGTTAAGTTGGTACGCTAAAGGTAGGGTAGGTTTTCGAGACGGATGCACTCCGCTTTAAAAAAAAATTGAGAAAAAGAAAATGAAGACGGAAAATTTCAATTCAGAAAATAAAAGATCGCAATGCCAATGCGACAGACTTGCATTTGCAGGCCTTTGGTTGTTGCGCGGTGGTGGGCTGCAGTGGGTGGACGTGGGAAGTGGAAGGAGGGAGGCGGTGGTGCCCAGGAAAATGAGTGGGAAAGTTGGGAAGGGGAGAAAAGACCTTGAGTGACGGGATGTGGATGCGCGATGCTCTCTACCTAGGCGGTTCTCTGCCCACCAGTGTCAGACGGCTTTTGGCTGGGAGGCGGAACCCAGCGACTGGGTGCGAGCCAAGCCAGTACCGTGCGGGTACCCGAAGTACTGAAGCGGTACCTCTGGTACAGACGAGACAGACAATCTGAAAAGCACAGGTGCCGTTAGCGCTAAAAGCAGGGCGGGCGGCAAGTGAATGAAAATGCTTGCTTCTCTCCCTTGTTAGCGACGACATACATTTACATCAACAGATCAATACAACACAATAACAATATATTCACAAATCTTGATCAATAGGGGAGGGGGGGAATATGAAAATCCTGATCACATCGCCTGGCAGTTTGTTTCTGGTATTGTGAGAGAATGGCGGCGGTAGAGGCTTTGCGGGTACCTCAAAGACGTAAGATACCCGATCGGTACTTCTGACTGGCTTTTGGGGAGGGTCCAGGACAACCCCCTGCTCAACTCAACCTGAGCGACCAGGGGTCAGAAAAGAGGAAGAAGAACAAGAAGACCACGCAAAGGGGAGGAAGAACAGGGAAGAAAAGACCAAGAAGACGGGGAGCATCTTTCAGTCTGGGGAAGATCAGTGTGGTGGTGATAGTCCGCATTAAGATTGGAACACTGCGGACATGGCTTGTCTCTCGTCCTTTCTCTCTCTCTCTCTTCTACAGTCTCGCCAGCAATCTCGGCGATGGGGGCAGAAAACGGGGGTCCGAGTGAGTCTGGGCGACCATTCATTGCCCAATGGATCCGGGTCTGGCTGCAGTCCTGTCTGCCCGTCCAGGCCGCCCGATTGCTGTTGCTCTTCACAAGAAGTCCACGTCACAGCCTCTCCTTTTGCCCTATCCAACTCTTTTCCCCTCCCCGGGCTCATAATCATAAACAAAAACTCCAAGACGGGATGAAAGTAACTGACTACATGTAGAAAGAAAAATTCTAGACTAGGTTCCGGGTGCTCGTCATCCCAATGCTCGGGCATGTCTGGCCGTTGCGCAACGGTCGCTTTTGGCGGGTGAAAAGTAAACAATTCGGAGCCGGGGAGTGGGAGTGGAAGTGGGAGCGGCAGAGAGGGAAGTGTGTGAGAGAAAGAGAGCGTTCAATTGCAAGCAGTTCACTTCCTCATCCCTTGCCCGACCGACCTTGTCCAAGAAGAGCCAGGATTCATAACCAGGATACCCCTTGCTCAGCCTCTGGCGCCCACTTGCCGACCAAGCCTGTTTCGGGTTCCTGAATGAACTCTCTTTCCCCTTCTTCGTCAAAATGCTCATACATTGCAAATACCTACTACACAAACCTTCAAGTGTTGGCGTACCATCGAGTTGAAGACTCGGGCGTGGGTTGAGTCGAGTTTGGTCCATCAAACTGTCTCACATCCTCGTGTGAAAGGTGCAGGCGAAGAGGGAACAAAGATGGGTGGTGGGGACGCTGCCTCCCTCCCCCCCGGTTACCAGAAAACCACAAAAGCTTAACAATGGTCTGTGCGGCCCAACTCCCAAGCAGGCTGCAAGTTTCCCAATTCGACATTTATTTTTCATTTTGGTGTCAGTTTGTGGGATTTATATCTGAGCACTCATAACCTCACAACAGAGATGGGGGGGTTCGATAGACTTGCCCGTTCGTGGGTAAGTACAGGAACGATTGGTACGGTAGGTGAGAGGTCGGGTACATACATTTGGACCCTGTCGGATGCGGAGCGGGGCACAAAGCGATTGTCGCCATACAGATTCAAAACCATCGACGACATCCGTTGACGGCATCATCTCATATTACATTGCATCACATTGGAGTTCCGATGTCAGCAACAGATGTGTCTTGTGTCTCAATTCATGACTGAATGGATAACGGATGCTCCAGGTTTGGCAATCCGACGCACCTCTGGTCCGTGGAGTCGTCGTGAACAGGGCCCTTGTCTCTCAACGGCGCCCAAGAAGCAAAGAGGAAAAAACCCCGCCGGACCAAACACAGACACCATTAGCCACACTATTTACAAATTTTACTTTGCGAATCTCTTTTTCCTTCAAGATAATGTCTCTCTCTCATGTACGTAGGGAACATTTGCGCTACACGAAACGCATTGGCCTGCGCACCTTTTCTGATGAGTCTATCTCATCAAGCATGCCAAGCCCGTCGAGATAGGTACCCTGGCCAAGCTGGGTGCATTCTCGCCCCTTCCACTGTTCGTCACCAAAACCTTGAATCCTTCCAAGCCGAATTGATGGGATATGGTCAACGAAGACACCGGTATTTGTTATGTGAGGTATCATGGGATTATCATGGAGGCTAAGGGGAAATGCGGGGAGGCGAGCGGATCAGCGATGTGGCCATCCACCGCTTCGTCTCGCATGCGGGAACCACCTGTCCATCACCCCAGATCGCTTAAAGACTGCATACCCACAGGATTTCTTCTACCACCCCGACCGACTCTACAGATTCACGCTGTCTGTGATGATAGTCAAGGAAATGTCTCGCTCATCAAACATGCAGCTGTAGCATTTTCTCTCTTCTTCTCTCCATTTCCTGCGCGCATGTCTCAAAGCAAGGGGGACTACGTTTTAATGATGTGGTGCCAGCAGGCCACATCCGTATATAAAAGGAAGCCGATATTGCAGCCAATCTTCTGACACCCAATGGCACACGCATTCTTCCGAATGGTCAAAAAGTGTTATGATAGGAGTTGCTAGCTAGGTTAACCTAGATGATTGCGCGTCCTTCAAAACTTGAACGTCTTGCAACACATGTTGGAGGTTTCGTTGCTTGCATTTAGCCTGCTTTGGGACAGGTTCTCATATTCTTTATATAAGAACAGGCATATTAATTGCTCTGCAGGAGAAAAGGAAGCCAAAAACGTGGTGCGGATGGATGGCTTCCCCGTCCTGGTACATGTGCATGTACGCCGACATGTAACATCTCCTCCTTTCCCGCCGAACCGGACTTCGGAACTACCCAGCCAGTCCCGGTACATGTAGACCTACTCCCGCACGTGAAGGATACGGGGCAAGATTCACCAGCAAACATTCCCTAAGAAGCCATCATCTTATTCCCTCTCGGAACAAGATAGGCGAATAACGAACTCAGGGCTGGGGCAAAGGGGAGGTCCTCGCTTGCTCTTGTGAGAGGCACACCGCAGCCAGCGTGGATGAGGCAACACGCAGACAAAACGCCACTTGCCCTGCGCCGCTCATCTCATCTCATCCGAGTGTGTGTGTGTGTGCGCCAAGTGACCAACTGTCAAAAGCTGTCACTTGTCACAAGTATCATCTAAACAAAGGACAAAATGGAGACAGGCAAACAAACATTGCCGACCTGCCATCCGTCCGTATTATACTACGTATTGCAAGGGAGAGAGACGTCGCACCTCTGAAGAGGCATAACGTGGTTGTGTTTTTGCTCACCCCAGGTCTGGGCCGTACATCATACAGCCCACCCAGAGAGAAATTGAGAACAAGCAAGCAGGTCAATTGCAATTCCCGTCTTGTTTCCTCTCTAATACTTCGTACTTTGCTGAATTCAGATAGATGGATGTTTGCCAGTTTTTCTTATTCAACAAATGGGAAATATTCCCGTCATCTCACACACCAAACAAAATACCTTATAACCGATTTCTCTTTTCGGTCGTCCCACCTTCCCATCACGGTTGTTCAAGTTCTTTTGACACAGCGACCCAGTCTGATCGACACCAGGTTACCACGAATTGGCGTTGTGTTGTACGAATAGCAATGGAGTTAATTCGCTTGCAACAGGGATCACCACTCACAAGCAAGGAGAGAGTGAGCTCTCTCTTTTCCAAAAAAAGCTCGGGCCAAATTTCATTCAAATCTCTATCATCCCATCTCCACAAAAGGAATATCCCGAAGTTTCCCAGATTCCCGTCCCCTACCCCATGTTTGGCATTTTTCTTTTCTTTTTTGCTCCCACTCATTCCCCCTTGCCCTCTCTCCCCGATCGGGGGTTTGGACTAGGCTCTCTCTGAGGGCCCTGTTCATGGCTTTTAAAACACTGTGTGTCGTAATCCCTCTCTGGCATCATTTCAGATCGTGGGGGGAAGTTGGCAGCAAAAATAAAAGACAGACAGGGGAGGGGGATCGATCGCTAGCTAACTTTCGTCGATCGATTTTTACGGAATTTATAAGAAAGGAAAAAAAAACGGCCACCTTCCCTTCAAGAATGAGATAAACGAGATTTGAAAGTAAAAACCCATGTTCAGCTGTGTGTTCCTGTTCGTCCTCTCCACAACAACCTCTTTTTTTCACCTGTACAACAGAAAATGGTACCGCATCTCTGCAGAAGCAGACCAACTTTAAATTTCAAAAACTCCATTTTCCACCTGCTGGGAAAGGAGGGAGGGAGGAGGGGGAGACACACATCTCCCTTCAGCTTTGCCAAGTGTTATGATTCTGAACTGTGATTGGTTTGCTCAGAAATCAAATGCCACGCGAAAGCCAGGGTTTTCTTGTGTTGGGATCCACTTTCACCCACTCCCTGATCCTCCCACCTTTCTTTTCGAGTACCTCGAGGGTACCTGGTCGGCGAGGAAGGGAAAGAGAGAGAGAGAGTGTGTGTGTGTTTGAACTGGCCAAACTGGGATGATGCCGCTGTTTCTCCCCTACTCTTCTCTTCCTTCCAAGGAAAAAAAAGGGTTTAACTGACAACTCATCCATTTCATCATTATCCCAAATTCTAATGAATCACAAAGGACGAACACAAAACATGTCACGCACGACACAAAAGAGTCCACTTTTCCTGTGTCTCATAAAACCTGGGCAAGTTCCCAAACAGGGCAATAAGGTCGCCGTTGTGACCGTGACACTGCAACAACAACAGGATGGATCTGGATGGACGATGGGGTCTGCCAGCCAAACTCTTGAAATGTCTGGTTGGTTTTCTTGTAACCTGAGTTGAGAGCAGCATCTGCGACTGCGCGCTCCGTCCTGGGGGGCTGGATCTTCGATGCATCGTAACCCTACACTACATAGCGCTTGTCTTGGCTTTTCTCAGGCACAGGCCGTCCAGGTTGCATCAGCATCAGCATCTTTCTTTTCTTTTTTTTTTTTTTTTTTTTTTTTTTGGAAATTCATTTTCGGTCAGTGTGTCGATTCAATCTGGAAAGGAATGAAATGATGCCTTACACTGAGGCGGAGGGGACATAACCGGGGTTCATATCTTTGATTGCCTCGCTGCCTGCATGATGTGTGTGTTGTGGTAGATACAGCCTCACTCACTCACACCTGTCTATCTGTCTCTTTCCTTTTTCTGTTTGGCCGGATGCCCTATCCGGATGCCTATTACACAGTATTTGTATTTTATACAAACTTGATCTATCATTTCTACACTATCTCGAATCTCTCTCTCGTGGGGGGAAACAGAAACATCTGTGTATACCTATATTTACATTTTAAACCACGACCAGTTGCAGTTGGATGTTGGGTTCGGCACAAACAACCAAAAAGCAGTGGTGTGCATGTTTGCTTTTTCTCGGGCTGGGCTTATCTACACCAACCTTTCACGCTGTTTATCATTGCTTCAACCAACGCAGAAGCGACGCCTTTTATTTTAAGATCAATATTTCTGTAAGCAAAGCTGCCGATTAACAATGGTATTCTTTTCTTGCCCCTCACGGCGATTCAAGCTATTCCCAGATCCCCAATGCAGGGGTAAGGACCGACTGCCAGATCGAACAAGCAGGACAGGACCACAAAGCCACCGATTTGCACCACCCTTCGGAGTACGGTCCAATGAATGTTCAAGAACCCAAACCAAGCCTTTCACGAAACGAGGCATTTCAGGTAATGCCGTTTCCGCACCACACACACACACACACACACACACACACACACGCACAACAGAGTAATACGGTGTGTGTGTGTGTGTGTGACAGACCACACACTCATGCAGCAACTTGTGCCTGGCCTACGCGCCGAAGCCACACACCCTTCACATGGCTTTAGAAAAGAGGCTTTGTACGAAAGGGAGGCTGACTTTTCGTTTCTAGAATCGGAATTTGCTGATAAGTGACTGCTGCATTTTCGCATTTTACACTACGTTCGTTAACTCGCCCATTTATCATCAACTGGCACCGGGCTGCCGCCTGAGGCCTCTTGCAGAAAAAAACAAGGCAAATGTTTTATAAACTTTTACATACACGTACACTGCACACTTCCATGTAAGCAACTAGAAAAGAAAAAAAAAGCTGACAAGATCGCCCAGCCCTATGAAGTATGGTCGCGGCCTGGGCTGAGGCCATCCATCTAAGATCATCAGTAAAGTCCATTATTCGGAATTTCCGAGAAAGAGACCATTACAGTAGACCTTGATCGTAGTTCGTATAGGGTGTATTGAACGGGTGACACGATTGATCGACAGAGATGCATGATTGCTAAATTGTTGAGCCTCATTTACTTGCTTCTTTTCCACGGAGACACACCCGCAGGGCTGATTGACACGGTGTGAATCATAAAAAAAGTGGGAGAGATGGGCCACATAACGAGGCGGCCGGAGTTTGGGCACGCTGGCAATAAGTTTGCTTTCGCCTTTCGGTGAGTGACTGGTGAGTTTTCAAATCAGTGAGTTGTTGGAAATGTGCCACAATGTATTCTGTAGGGTGTGTGTGTTGTGTGTGACGACAACACACATTTTGGGACCGCGTGATTCTGCTTTTTGGGATTTTTACCAACCCAAGCAACCCCCGCCACACTTGGACCGTGGGGTGATGATGAGCGGTGGGGAATGGGCGGACATGGGGAATGGGCGGACGTAGGGAATGGGCGGACGTAGGGAATGAGCGTTGATCAAGGCTCAAGTAAAATATGAAAAGAAAAATTCATCTATTGTATGATGTTTAAACAATTTTGCGCTCAGGGTTTTCTTTGTGATGAAGATTTCTGTATCTTTCGCTTGAAGATGTTCCAGATTGTCGTTGAACAAGTGACGAACAAAGGGACCACCGGACCGACTGGGACCCCTTGTGTGGGGCACTGGGCTGCCCCTCGTTTCCATTTTTTTTTTTTTGGAGCAGCGAAAGTCACCGGAGCAGGCGATCCTCCTCCCCCCCGCTTCCCGGCAGTTGCCGCGTTGCCGTTGCGTCAAACCAGGTAGGCAGGTGGGGTCTCTTTTTTTTTCAAAATCTCTAGCCGCCAGCTTAAAATCTCTAAATGATGATTGGATAGGTCGGTTATCTTATCGATAAGTCAGTGATAAACTTACTTTAATCCTGTTTCGGAGGGAGGAGTTCCTGTTCGTCACATATGATGAAATAATTAGTGTTACCAGTTGGAGACCGCCCTCGTGACTTTTTGTTTGATGGTACGAAATGTTCCAACACATCACATCTCACGCTGTTCGTCAAAAACATCATCCAACATATGACCAGTACCATTCCGCAAAAGGGAAACTGGGGGCGGATGCCGGACCCACACGGCCTCGGATGCCCAACATCAAGGTGGATCGAGGAAGTTCCCCCCATGCCATTGCCCGCTTCTTCCCGGGGTGGTTTCCGCCCGTAAAAAAGAGCTGAAAGTGAAAAGAAGAAAGTTGGGTGTGAGCTAAAGACAATTTACCCCGCCAAAGGCGAGGGCTTGGGTGAGGGATTGGAAACTTGTTGAGCGTGGGAAACAACAATTATTGCGTAAGAAGGAATTCTCCTTGAATGTTTGTTAGCGCAATATTTATGCCTGGTTATAAGCATGACTTTTTGATATCGAAAAGGCCTTTTTATTTTTCAAAAGGTCTCTTTCGTTTAAGGAATGGCTGTTCATCTATAAGAAGCCCTTTCTATTACTGAAAATGCTTTGATTTATCAATCAGGCCTATTTTTGAATAATTAGGCGTTTTCCATTTTAAAAAGGCATGTTTATTATCGGAGAGGCATAAGTATTGCGCTAACAAACGTTCAAAGGGGGGGTATTGTAAGAAGGAATCAGATCAAAATTAAACGGAAAGAGAGGGGAAAACAGCTTCCTACCTATTTTGGTCCCGTCTTTTTTCCTTCCAGGTTGCTTTCCCTCTCTTCACCTTCATGCATCCGATACTACTACGTAACTCCGCATCGTCGGCTCAAACCATACTCTCGGTCTCTTACTGTCTACTATCATCATCAAAGAACTTCCTTCCCAGTGGTTCCCGCTCCCGTGTGTCACTACTCACTGCTTCTCGACCGCAACTCTTATACTATTCGACAACAACTTCCACCCTGAACCGAACCGCAACTGTGGCAAGGATGGCCCCCAAGAGCGCAATCGAATTCCTCGACTTTGTGAATGCCTCGCCCACCCGTATGCGAAGAAGCCCCCCCCCCCCCCCCACATGAGCGATACTGACAAATTAAATGTAGCTTACCATGCCGTCGCCAGCGCTGCTACCCTTTTTGAGGATGCGGGCTTCACCAAGATCAAGGAGCGGGACAATTGGTCCGCATCTGTAAAGCCGGGCGGCAAATACTACCTGACGCGGAACGGTTCGTCGGTCGTGGCATTCGCCGTCGGCGGGGCTTGGAAGCCGGGCAACCCGATCGGCATGATCGGCGCCCACACTGATTCGCCCTGCCTGCGCATCAAGCCCGTAAGCAAGCGGTCCGCGAACGGTTATCTCCAGGTTGGCGTGGAGACCTACGGCGGCGGTATCTGGCACAGCTGGTTCGACCGGGACTTGAGCGTTGCCGGTCGCGTACTCGTCAAGGAAGGCGACAGTTTCGTCCAGAAGCTCGTCAAGGTCGACAAGCCTATTCTCAGAGTGCCTCACTTGGCGATTCATTTGCACCGCCAGACCAACTTTGATCCCAACAAGGAGGATGAGATGCTCCCTATTGCTGGGCTGGCTGAGGCCGAGCTCAACAAGACTGTCGAGGAAGTTCAGGCACAAGGCGAGGGCGACTTCCAGCCCCTGAAGGCCATCGCGGAGCGCCATCACCCTGCTTTCCTCTCGCTCGTAGCCGAGCAGGCCGGTGTTGAGGTTTCTCAAATTGTCGACTTTGAGCTCATCCTCTACGACACTCAAAAGTCGGTGCTGGGTGGAATCAACGATGAATTCATCCTTTCTGCCCGTCTGGATAACCTCAACATGACGTTTTGCAGCATCAAGGCCTTGATCGAGTCCGTCAAGTCTACTCCCCTCGACAACGACACTTCCATCCGATTGATTGCATGCTTTGATCACGAAGAAATTGGTTCTCTGTCTGCCCACGGTGCCGACTCTAACTTGCTCCCTGCCATCCTCCGTCGACTTTCTGTCCTAGGTGTGTCCGGAGACGTATCAGCTGAAACAGCATTTGAACAGACACTCAGTACCTCTTTCCTTGTATCAGCAGACATGGCACACGCCGTTCATCCCAACTATGCGGGCAAGTACGAGCGGAACCACCAGCCGGCAATGAATAAGGGTACGGTGATTAAAATCAACGCGAACCAGAGATACGCCACCAATTCCCCGGGTATTGTATTGGTACAAGAATGCGCCCGGCGTGCCGGTGTGCCGTTGCAGTTGTTTGTGGTCAAGAACGATTCGCCCTGTGGTAGTACGATTGGTCCCATGTTGAGTGCTAAGCTGGGAGTTAGGACCTTGGACTTGGGTAATCCCCAGCTGAGTATGCACAGTATTCGTGAAACGGGTGGGTCTCACGATGTTGAATACGCGATTAAGCTGTTTGAGGGGTTCTTGAGTGGGTATGGAGAGCTGGAGGCCAAGATTTTGATTGATTGAAGGGAGTAGTAGTGGTGGTGGTGGTGTGTGTTATGTATGTACATACCCGTATTTATAGGATAAATACGAATGGAATACGAATGAAATGAACATGAGCCCTGATTATAAACATGTCTTTTTGATATCGAAGAGGCCTATTTGTTTTTTAAGAGACCCTTTTTCGTTTCAAGGATGGATATTTATATATAAAAAGTCCTTTTTATTATTGAAAATGCCTTTCATTTATAAATCAACCTATTTTAAAATCAACAGGTGTTTTCCATTTTAGAAAGGTATATTGAATTTTCAAATGCATGTTCCATTTCAAAAAGGCGTTCTCCATTTCAAAAAGACATGTTCCATTATAAAAAGGCGCTTTCCATTTCAAAAAGGCATTTTTATAATCAAGCACAAGCATCAAACTAACAACACATTCAAGGGGGTTATTATAAGAGTTTAAAGATGCAAAAAGCTCGGATGCTTATGTTTATATAATGATAGGATGATTTAGTTGATTAGATAGGTTTGATGTGGTAGTACTGCAGGTTGGTGTGAGGTAACTTTAAAAGATGAGTTGATGGTTGGGGTGTTTTGTGGATCGGATCGTAGAGTGGGATAAAAGATACATTCATGTTACTGTTTAGACAAGCGTTTGATGGAAAGAACGAGTTAATTGCGGAAGGGTTTGAATTGATGGGTGTGTTTTGATAATAGGTTTTTTTTTTAGTTGTTGTCTCTTCGTAAAAATAACTCGGGTGCCGTAGTTTTTGATTGATGCTTTAATAATGAGGAGCGGAGCAGCTTGGATACCTAGTTAGATAAGATTATGTTTATCTGGTCCTGATTTTGGGAAGTTCGAAAAGAACTGTGGCAGACCTCTCTTGTTATGGGAGAGAGAGGGACAGAGTGAGAGTTTCTCAGGGATTCGGTGGTTGGTGAAGTCATATGAAAGGGGATTTATAAACAGTCTGTTGTGAGTATTCATCATGTCAAGACCAAAAAGGGGAAGGGCAACACATACTCTTTGCACAAAACATATCTATAAATTTATTCAATTGCTGGAGAGCTGGTTAATTGTATGTACCTGTATTTGTTGGAGAAAAGGTATATCCGTTAGATGAATGTGAAGGTCTAGTAATGATTAGACGAGAGAAACTGATTTTGGTAAGTAAAAGACAGTATGAGGGGGGTTGAAGATGTATAAAATGTCAGCGATGTAGTGGAAGGAGGTATGTATGTAAATGAAGGATTATTACTGTTGAGTCGATACTGAGTGGGATTGGATTTAAATAACACAAACAATACTGAGAAACCCTAAATTAGGGGACATTTTGTGGATGAGGTGTAAACAAGACACAAAGTATCAGGGTATTATTATTCAATAAAAACAAATAACGTAAGTGACAAAGTTGGAAGCTTTTGGAATTAATTACTCAACTTCTGTAGGTCCCCCATCCATTTATGGCAAGTCAATAAACACCCTCAACCCCTTCCCGACCATGGCATCAATTACTCCCCTCATTTCTTCCGGACTCAAGAAACCCAACTCCTCCTCAAACGCTTGCATATACACCTCTTTAGCCCACGGACATGCCGCAACAGCTCTATAAAACACTTCCTTGACTTTTACAATCTCTCTTTCTCTCTGTTTTCTTGTAGTTTGTTTTTTGACCAACGATGAACAGAAACGAATGTACCAAATCCAAATATCTACGTCTGGAGTGGTCAAAGCTGATTCGAAAGCTGATTTCGTGGAATGAACGGTTCCGGTGCGCAGTTCGTGCATTATTAAGAAACGATGGGCAGATGGAGTTGAGATATATGAAGAGGAAGAGAGCAAAGAGCGGATTGGATCGTTGATTGAGAATATTGATGATGTGGACCAGAATAAGAGGGCGAGAAAGATGGAGTTTGAGGGGTAGTGATTGAGGAAAGAAAGGAGTTGTTGTCGGATGTAAGACGGGCGATGAGGGCCGGAGGTTGCGTAGTGGTAGAGAAGACGGGAGGCCGTTTGTAAGAGGGGTTCGGAGGGGGTTGAGTGAGATGGGAGGGTGGATAGAGCGGAGACTATGTTTCCTTGGGTTGAGGAGAGTGGTTGGGAGAGGTAGTCGAGAAGGAGGAGGCTTTCGGCGTGTTGGATTGCTTTAGAGGTGTCTCGAAGGGAAAGGGAGTAGTCTCGGGTTGTGGAAAAGTGGGAACGGGCTTTGAGGATGAGGGATGGGGATACTGAGGTGGCTGATTTATCCACCGAGGAGCAGAGACGGAGGAGGGCGAGGTCTAGGCGGGAGGATTGGAGGTGAATCCATGCCCAAGTGTTGTAGAGGAGTCGATTGCTCGTGTTCGCTAAGGATAGGCCTGTGGCTGATTGGAGGACCTTTTCGGAGAGCTCGATGTTTCCGTTGGCAAATTCGATTAGGGAGTAGGCGTTGTACAGGCTAAGATTGATGCTGTACTGCTTTAAGAGGGCTTTGGCTACCTTCCTGGCTCCTGTTGGCTCGTTTCGCCATTCCATTGCTAGATAGTACTCTGCCAGCTCTTCAACTCCACAGACTCGAACTAGTTGATTTAAAGTGCCGAGAACCCAGGGGAGATCAACCTGGGTGTCTCCTGGCTTGTAAGTGTTGGACCACTTGTCAAGATATCTGAACCAAGAGTCCCCTGAAAAGAGCACATCGGGGGAGATGGCCATGTTCCCACCTTGTTGTCCAAACTCTGGTGGCTTTTTGGAGATTTCTAACCCGGCATTGTCTTCCCGACTAACCTCGGGATGAAATGACTGTGCTCTTCCTGTAATGAATGGATCGTTCCACAAGGAATTTCCGATTTCCCCTGACAACTGAGCTGGTGGGAGCCGACAAAACACCAAAAAGGCATCAATCAACTGTCTCATCACCAGTGAAAGGACCCTCGAGGGAAACCAAACCAAAAAGTCCTTGATATCCAAAAACATGACGACCCGGAACGGATCATCATTGGCAACCTCGTCCAGGGTTCTAGCGGGCATGCGCGCTGCTTCTGTCCGTTGCCGTTCCAAGGACGCCCATGCTTTGTATTTGTCGCCTCCGAATTGTCCTTCATCAGCCTGCTTATCCATCTTGGTCTCAGGCAAATCTCCCATATCAGCAGCCTCAACAAAGTATCGCCACCCTTTTGCTCCTTCCTCTCCGATCCTCGGGACTTCACTCTCCCAGAAATCAGAAAATAACGCCGACATGGCCGTTGTGTCTTCCTCTCCAGACGGTCGATAAAACGTGCCCTCCAACATAGCCTGCCACGCAGCTACAGCCAGCTCTGCGTACCCAGTAACCTGTAAGAATCGAGTCAACCGTAAGAAGGTATATACTATCTGTGAGCATATCGTTTCGTCTTCCTCTCCCTTGCCTTCTCTCAGGGTGTCAAGTAAACCATGCAATCTCTCAACCAGCATTCCATTTATTCCGTCAAATGTACAGGTCCCAACCCTTCCCATCTCCCAATTCAGTTTTGCCTTCCAGAGTTTGAAGCCCAGCTTATCACTCTGACCGAGTTGGTCCCATTTCTTAGTGGCTGTTTTGTCGTCCCATCCTTTACTGACACCAAGCTTCATCATGCCTTCTAATAAAGTATCCTTCTCCTCTCCGGCTTGGGAACACTTAGAAAGCGCCTCTTGGTACAGACTCAGCTTCAGTTCGGCCAATGCTTTGTGCTCCTCCGGGGTCCGTGGTCGGTGGCCATGATCTTCGGCGAAGAGAGTATCTTGTAAAGAGATGAGTTCGAGCCAGCCACTTATATTGGTCGGTTTGGCGCGGAGGTCCCTGGTGAGTGTTATAGAGCGAGATTTGGTGGATGATAATTCCCTCTTTTCTATCGACGTTTCTCCCTCTTTCTCAACTTCTGAACCTGATGATGAGGAAGAATATGACCTAGGTTTGGCCTTGCCGTATATTGATCGATAATCTGGAGTGTCGTCATCCGAGGACTCGGGCGATTCTTGGCCTCTTTTTCGCTTCTTGGAGGGCATGAGTGAGATGAATTCCTCATGGTGAATGGCTGGTTGGGCTGATGATGAAGCAGAAGATTTGACTCGCCTGGCTTTCGAGTTGCGAGCCTGGGAAACCAGAGTTCTATCACGGAATGCTGATCTTTGACCTTCGCGGGAGAAACTGAGTGAGAAGGTGTCCCTTGGACCGTCACGGTGGATTATGAGACGAGCTTGGGAGCCTAGGACCCTGCCCTTGCCGGAGCGGTAATAAGGTGGAATTTTGGAACGATCATTGCCTCCGTAACGGATTATGAGGGGATCGCCTTTTGTGTCAATGGTGAAGAGGTTGTTTGGTGTGAAGGTGTTGATGGGTTTGGGATGAGTAGATGATGGTGATGTGGTGAGTGCGAGTGAGCGTGAGGAATGATGGTCTCTATCTTTATCTCGCTCTCTTTTGTGATCATGATCTCGTTCCCTGTCCCTATATCGATCTCGATCTCGATCCCGATCTCGATCTCGATCCCGATCACGTTCTCGATCCCGATCACGTTCTCGATATCGTTCCTTGTCCCGTTCTCGGTCACCCTTCCGGCTGTGGTGATGACGTCTCCGCTCATGTTCACCATCACGATGGCGGTCGCGATGGCGGTCCTGGTCACGGTCATCTCCGAGAGAATCCCGATCACGAGGGTCGCCGTCTTTGGATGGCCGTGTCCGTGCCTCCCCCAATGTTGCAGGCCGGGATTCCGTCTCGGGCGTGGGTGTGGCTTTGGGCTTGAAGGATCCAAACTTTGGGACGGCACGAGTCCGTTTTTCATCAGTGGATGACATTGTAATTTTTTTCTTCCATTGGCTGTTGAAATTATATTGATATTTTACAATATGTTTGTTAAAGGTATTTCGAGATTCGAGGTGTTCAATGCCAAGCAAGTGTTTTACGTGGTAAAATACGTGTAATTTTGTGGAGTGTGACAGCATAAAAAGCACTTAAACCATACGCGCTTAGACGCGTCAACGCGTTCCCTCTACATCTACTTCGATTCATATACGGAATATTCTATCATGCCTCCAGTTAAAAGCAAGAAAAAGTACACGGCTCGTGTCGATGGCCCTCTCGGAAGATTTGGCATCACAACAACCGTACCCTCAAAAACATCACTCCCTTCATCAAAACCTCTTCTTCCCAAAGCGCCACTCCAGGGAGAGGTACATGCTCGCTTCATCCACGCGTGGCAGTAGGAACATGTTAGACAAAAGATTGGTTCCAAGACCAAAACCATTCATATCAGTGATGATTGCAGGATACGGGAGTGAGTGCCGACCAACTCTTATGAGCCACAGCTCACTAATCACCTCGTTTTCTTCTTAGTGACCGTCTGGAAAAAATCCTCTCTATTGCTAGAGTCCCACAGTCACTGAAAGCTTTTCACTTTGGACACAAAGACCGCCGCCACGATGCCACATATCTTTCATCAGATGTCTTGGTTCGATTTTGCCAAAGCTTGTCCGAATCTTACAAAGGTCCAGATCCGGGGCACCGAGGGGCTTGAGGACCGGGTTGTGCGAGCCTTCTTGCTCAATTGCCCCAAGCTTAAACATCTTGAAATTGTTGGATACGGCAGTAGACAAGACAATGCCTTCAGCAAGACCTGTCTGGATTTTCCAGATGACTTTTGGAACGACAACACTAGCTTGAAGGAACTGGTCATATCATCCGGGGAAAGGGGCTTCGAGGATGCCATGCAGGAATATTCTAAAGAACATGTTGATTTGACCATCAAATTGATGTGGCCGGGAATGCGGATAATGGATATGTTCAAGAAGAGGAAGCTGAGGACTGTGGATTTCGATGATCTCGATGAGTTCCAAGTACGGTGGTTATGAAATTTCCCCGCCGCAGCTTTGTAACTTTTTCAGTTTGGGCCGAGACAAGGATTTCCCTCCCACCTTTTTTTAGCACCAGTATATGATTTCATCTGTTTCTGCGAGTCTTTTTTTTTTTATTTTTTTATTTTTTTAGAAAAAAAAACTTGGGAAATGTTTCATCCCCCAAAAACATGGTCACATCCGGATAGCTGCAGACAGACTCGAAAAAAAATCAAAATCGTCATCATGTGTGATTCCCACTTTCCTTTTTCCTTGTCCAAAACAACCATCAGATGTCCACGTGGGGCATTGTCAGGTCATCCACCAACCAGAGCTCCACTACAGTCCACTGAGATACCAGGTTCTCCAACCTCCAAGAGAGACCCTCCCATCCGTTCCTCCTTCCAAAACACAACCTACCCGCACCTGCTTGGCCTCGTGCAAGGCTGGGGGATTCTTGTTAATTTGCGGCCAAGTTTTTGTTGTTTTTTTGCATTGTTTTGCATTTTTGTTTCTTTTTTATTTTATTTTCTTCATTCATTTGTCGTAAATAATTTTATGTCGGTGAAACTTGGGATTTTGTTGATCGCGTGGTACCCCCTTCCCCATCGTCCCGAGTCCCCTCCTCGTCGTGACACACACACACACACCATCAGATGGCGTTTTTGTCGAACCTGAACCTTCCCTGAAACCCCCTAATTGTCTCACTGATTCAAAAACAAGAAAAGAAAAAAAAAATCAGCAATAGCATCTCTCCATTAACTGTCACAAACGTTGTTGACAACCTACCCATTGACAACCTACCCATTGACAACACATCACAACAATACTCCACATGACAGGCAGGAGACATGCGCCGCGCCTGCGCGAGCAGCAATCGGCGACCGACGGCAGCAGCAACAATGATGACACCATCAACACCACGGGCAGTTCTGAACAACAAGTCTCCCAATCCTCCCAATACCTTTCCCTACCGAGCTCGCCAACCAGCTTCCGCCGCCCACGTCCCATGAGTCGACGACCATCCAACTCCGATGTCCCCGATGAGCGGGCTCCCCTCCTTCTCGGCGCTTCACGATCGTCGAGGGTCCGCATAAGTAGCGCACATGGGTCACCCAGAGTCCCAGCTCTGTCTAGGAACCAGAGCTACGGGGGCATGGCCAACTCGGTTGATAGCATCAAGTCCATTCGTCACCACTCGCGCGCAAACTCATGGGGAACCCGCCTGATGCATGCCCTGTCTGACCGACAGGAGTCCTCAATGGGAGATTCCAAGGGTTCTAACTTTGCCGACGACCGCGTGTGGTACGATCAGTTCACCTCGACCGACTGGGTTCATGATAGCATTGCCGATGCCTACCGTGTCAAGGCCCTTCGCAGCCGCAAGGACTTTTGGGGTCGTGTCTACGTGCTTTTTGATGGCGCTCAGGGATGGATTCTGAGTGCCTTGGTCGGTTTTATCGTCGCCGTCCTTGCCTACATTGTCAACGTTGGTGAGGCCACCGTCTTCGACTTCAAGGACGGTTACTGCACCACGAGATGGTATTACAGCGAAAAGATGTGCTGTCCACATGGGGCATGCACAGCCTGGAGGGACTGGGGCGAGGTTCTAAACGGGTTTCCATTTGGAGAGCGGTGGACCGAGTATGTCGTGTACATTGTTGCCGCTATTATCCTGGCGAGCTTGTCTTGTTTGATAACTCTGACTACCAAGACGGTTGTCCCCTCGGCCTACCGGCTTACGACTCTGGACGAAAATTTGGCCGCCGAGTCGGCTGTCGACCCCCTTTCTCTTAACGACGAGGATGTCAGTCCCAGACAGTCTCGAGTGGAAGTAGCGGCCCCGCCCATGATTTACTATTCGGCTGCCGGAAGTGGTGTTGCCGAGGTGCGTGTCATTCTCAGCGGTTTCGTCTTGCACGGCTTCTTGGGTCTCAAGACGCTGCTTATCAAGTCTATCGGTCTGGTATTGAGCGTTGCATCCGGTCTCAGTCTTGGAAAAGAAGGACCGTATGTGCACATCGCTACTTGCGTGGGCAACATTGCTTGTCGTTTGTTTAGCAAGTACGACCGCAACGATGCCAAGAGGCGTGAAGTTCTCTCTGCCGCCGCTGCTGCCGGTGTCGCTGTGGCGTTCGGTGCTCCCCTTGGAGGTGTGCTTTTTGGCCTTGAGGAGGTAGCATACTTCTTCCCCGCCAAGACGCTCTTCCGAACCTTCTTCTGCTGCATCACGGCTGCGTTGACGCTAAAGTTCTTGAACCCATACGGAACACACAAGATTGTCATGTTCCAGGTCAGATACCTCGTAGACTGGGAGTATTTTGAGATTTGCAGCTTCATTATCGTTGGAGTGATGGGTGGTGCTGCTGGTGCCTTGTTCATCAAGGCATCGCGACACTGGGCTAAAACTTTCCGCAAGATTCCCGCAATCAAGGCTTATCCTCTGTTGGAAGTCGTCCTCGTTGCGTTGATCACGGGCCTGATTGGTTATTGGAACGTTTTCACAAGACTTCCCGTGGCCAAGTTGCTTTACAATCTGGCTGCCCCTTGCGATGACAACGACAACAACCTGGAGGACTTGGGAATCTGCCCAGAGAAGATTGAAGATATCCCACCAATTTTGTGGAATCTGCTGGCTGCTTTCTTGATCAAGGGACTTTTGACCATCATCACGTTTGGTATCAAGGTCCCGGCCGGTATTTACGTCCCTTCCATGGTTGTCGGCGGTCTTATGGGCCGAACCATTGGACATATCGTTCAGTGGATTGTAATGGCCACTCCTCACTGGTCGGCATGGGGAACTTGTGGAAAGACAAGCGTGACCTGCATCCAGCCTGGTGTTTATGGTCTCATTGCTGCCGGTTCGACCATGTGCGGTGTTACCCGTCTCTCGGTGACCCTCGCCGTCATCTTGTTCGAACTGACAGGCAGTCTCGATTACGTCCTTCCCTTTTCCTTGGCTATTCTGGTAGCCAAGTGGGTAGCCGATGCCATCGAGCCACTCTCCATCTATGATCTTCTCACAGAGATGAACTCTTATCCTTTTCTCAACAACAAGCACAAGCCGATATTCACCCAGGAGTTGGCTGATATTGTTCCGCGTGTCCGAAAGGAGCGCATTATCGATATTTCGACCAGCCCTGTTGTTCCGGCGATGAGTTTGAGAAGCAAGTTGGAGTTGCTGCACAAAGCTGGAGAATTAGATGGTGGCCTGCCAATTATTCGACATGGCATTTTGGTTGGATTGATTCCTGCTCCAGATCTGGAGTATGCGTTGGATAACCTGAGGGATGAAGGGTCTAGTTTGTGTCTGATGGCTAGTGTGCCTACTATTGAGGATTCGGATGACGAGGGCGGAAGTGCGGGTACGGCGGTTCATGATCCAACGGATTTTACACCTTATATTGATCCTGTAAGTGATACTATCCTTGAATGCATGGTTTTTATATATATACTGACTGAAGATGATAGGCTCCTGTCGCCCTGGATATTCGATCGCCAATGGATTTGGTGTACGAGTGTTTTGTTAAACTTGGATTGAGGTATATTTGTATATTAAAGGATGGGAGGTATGCGGGGATGGTAAGTTTTTTCTCTTGTTTCCTGAAGCTTCTTGGACCAGTTATACTGACGTCTTTGACAGACACACAAAAAGACTTTTGTCAAGTATATGAGAGAGTTGGAGGAGAAGGAGGGACACGTCTGATTGGCTGTGTTTGTGTGTGTTTGTGTATTACACTTTGTTTTCTTCTTGTTACCGACATGCGTATTCACCTATACATTACAACAACATTGTGTTCACTTTTTGGTATTGGATTAATGGCAAGCAAGGCGGAATGGCGTTATTTTGTTATTTTGAAGTGGAGGAGAGGGGGAAGAAGAACATGGGGTTTTGCATTGTTGATTATTTGCTGTGTATTGGCTTGAGATTGGCTACTGTCTGTCGTTGCTGCTGTTGTTGCTTGATACTTTTTTGTTGTACATGGTTTGATGAAGAGGTGGTGCTGATGATGATGATGAGGACGATGGATGATGGGTGATGTTTTGCAGTGCTGTACTCTTTATACCTAGACAATAGCAAAACAAGACATGAGGGGGGGGGGGTATTTGGGGATTGTTTTGTTGATAATAGATTCGTTTTTTGAGTATATAAAAAGGTCAAGAAAATGCTCTTTTGCTTCTTGTTTGATATCATCAAGCAAAGCAATCAACAGAACTACTCTCTTACACACACTCACACACACCAACAACTTTGCTGTTTTCCACTGCCACAGCACACAAACTTACCCGCCCTATTCATCTATCAACAACATAAAAGAAAACTCTTATTCAACAATGGCCGTCTCCTGCTCCTCCTCCTCGCAAAAGACCTCCGAGACCATCGGCAACCCCGCTGCTGGGAAGCCGGCTACCTGGCCCAGATGCATGCTCTGCAATTGGCAGGTGGACCGGAATCTTTGCTGCCGTAATGCTAGATGCTCCTATTTCGGAACCACACTGGCTGCTAAGTGAGTTTACTTTTTTCTGTTTCTTTTCTTTTTCTTTTAACTTTTTTTTCTATAACTCTTTACCCTTTTTTTTCTTCCCCCCCCCCCCCCCCCAGGCCGTTTGAGGGATATATATAACAAAAGAGACTAACTATTCCTTTATAGAATGCGAGCAAGGAACCAGAAACGAAATTATTGTATAAACTGGTGGCTGTGATGGGAATAAAGGGGAAGAGTGGAAAGGTATTGGATAATATCTCTCGTTTCGGAACTGGTTCATGTTGAGAGTACTTTGGGGTATTGGCAGCATTTCTCAGCGGGAAAGGAGTATTGGATCTATAGGCTCTGGATCAGCATGTAGGATTTATTGGGGGTTTTTTTTTTCTTTTTGTTTTTGTTTTGCGCATTTTGTAGCTTAACATTGAATACACTCGTTTGTCATACTAGACCGTGAAAACTGGACATCGGGCTTTTTTTTTCTTTCTTTTTTTTTCTTCTGGAATTTGGTGTTTTGTTAGTAGATATTCTCTATCCCGATCTCTTAAAAACTTGAAATAAGTGATGCACATACATTACCATCTCCTAGAGGGAAAACCAAATGATAAAAAAAGTTTAGGCAAAAAAGGCTGACCCAAGTTATTGGCTTATGAGATCATGTTTCTTCCGAGTAATGGACACAGACAGGAATACTACACTGCTTTAAAGAAGCGGCTTGCGCCCATACACCTTCTTAAGCTGTTCCCAAGTTATATGCTCCCCGTATATGATATCCGCAATCCTCTTCGCCAACCAGGGGCTCATGCGGGCCCAGTTGGACAAGGTCATGAGCTGATAATGCATGAGTTCGACTCTTTCAGAGGCCATGTAGGCGGAAAGTAGTGCAAGACGCTGTTCTTCCTTGTCCTTGCCTTTTAGTTTGTCGTCCTCCAGTTCCTTTAAAAACTGTACGACAAGCTTCTTAAAGTCCACAATCGGCTGGTTCTCCTCGTCAGATAGTGCAGGGAAAATAGCCAGTTCTGGACAGACAGACAGCTGTTTCAGTGGTGCCGCTTGCGCGCTGCTCCAATCAATGACTCCGACTAGGTTGTATTCCTCGTCAAAAAGCATGTTTCCGAAATGGAGATCAAGATGACACAGTGGAAACGGGCCTCGGACTCTATCCTCAATGACAATGTGGGCTAGGGAAACTTTCAGTACCCAACATGCGGTAAGCCACTCTTCATCGTTTGGGTGCAAGGCGATATTTTTCGATTTTGCGCGTGCCGTTGGTTGTAAAAATATTCAAGGGAGGTTTCTAAAGGGCCGGGCGAATGGTGCCCATCATCATCCATGGAAATAATCCCGACGGGCTGATCTGCCGTCTCTCCACACGAGAGGCGTCCAATGCAATCAAATGTCAGGGTTTGGAGTTGGGCAAACACAGTTGCCAGCTGTTTGGCTACCTTGGTATGATGTTGCGGAGGAATCGAAAACGCCAACACATTATCGAGAGTGCGGCCACCCAAATGCTCCATCAAAACATAGGGGTATCCAAATGGCCCATCAGTGGAAATGTCGAATTCGAAGATACGAGGTATGGGAATACTTGTGCGTTGGCGAACGAAGTTCATGGTGGCTATCTCGCTCAGCAGCGAGGTCTTGGTGCTGTCATCGATGGTGCGGTACGGAATCCGAGCAACCCAACAGATGTCGTCAGAAAAGGTGATTTTGAGAACCACATTGTTGTAGCCGGTTGCAAACTGCGTCAGATTTATGTTGCAGTCAATATCGAAAGGTAGGCTCGGGTAATGTTTTCGGCGCGAGTGTATTGCACGCTCCTTCAAGTGGGCAAAATTTGCTGAAGACAAGACGAGGTCGATTTTCTTGTATGTCTCTTCCTCGGGGCTGAGGCCAGCAAAACCTGGCCAGTCTTGACTTGGGCTCGCCATTATGTTTGATATTTTGAGGTTGGTGGGATTTGAAACGAGTTGTATGAGAGAAACGAAAGGAAAAGAGAAAAATGTGGCAGTCACACAAGTGATGAGGGATGAGGAAGCGCGGTTGGAGGGTTGGGTGTGCTTGGTATACTGTATGGTGACAAACAAATATACTGTACAGACTGCAAGCCTGGGAAAGCTGCCTAAATCTTATTTGTTAGAGGCATCCATTCACTCACGGTTTTCCCTTCAAGAATACATAGTGAAAGGTCATTTCAGGTTTGAAGATTGGTGGGAATTGAACCGGTTGTTTAATATTTGGTGTGTCGATTGTGAGGTGTGAGGTGTGAGGTGTGAGGTGTGAGGTGTGAGGTGTGAGGTGTGTTCAAATTGGTTAGATACAGTTTTCTTACCCCTTGTCCTCACATGATTTAAGCGCCCATAGTCTGGTGGATGATGAGGTTCAGCCTGATCCATGTTTTAATGAAAAGTTGTTTATAAAGTCTCATCTTTCTTATAAACACATGTTGGCTGAGCTCGTGTTTCTTTCCTGCCAACAACCTTCACATTTCATCCCCTTGACTCAGATACAGTGTCACTCCTCAAGCTTCCCCCAGAAGCTTTACTTGAAATCTTTTCTCTCATCGACTCATCCTACTTCCGCTCAGATCTATCCCGCCTTACAATCTCCAAACGATGGTTCGAATTCGCCCATCCAGCCCGTTACAGGGATCTTCATCTCGATCAAGACAAGATACTTCGTCTGTCACCATACATACTTGAATCAAACCTCCTCAATCTACTCAAAACAACCGTAGAAACACTCCATATCACTCTCAACGGCTTTCCCAGAGACTCCGAAGAAGATGATGATGATGGACAAGAGCAGAGAGCCTGGAGCAAACAACTGAACTCAAACCTCGGCCACCTCCTCACCACCCTCACATCAACAGAATGGAAAAAACTCCGCGCCTTCCACCTCGAAAGTATCACATCAAGGCCTCGCGACACGAACTACTTGTTCCCATCCACCTTGAACACATTTTTTTTCAATCCCAAAATCCAAAACCAATCTTACATCTCTCCACATCGACATCCCCCACGGTCTGATATATAACGAGGACACCCACCACCTCTGCTCAGCCATCTCCTCCTCTTTACTCACTTCTCCTTCACTCCAATCCCTCCGCATTCGACTGTGGGAGATTTGTCCTCTCTCTTGACTCCTCCAGCTACTGCATCTCCTGTCCGCCTCAAAGAATTAATAATTAACCTCAGCTGTCTGAAAATCACGCACGGATACACAACCGGCAGGTTTCACTGTATCCCATGCGGCCACGGCGTCCCACTACTTGAAATGCAGTCAAACATGCAAAAGCAGGCGCAACTCCTCGTACAAAGCATGAAACTTGGAAATCACAAGCCGGAAACGGTTAGATTATTAACTCATACTTTACCTCATTTGGAATTGAAGGCGTTTGATGCTTTGACTGGGAAGAGTTTTATTTTGAAGAAAAGGGAGGAAGGTGGTACCGCCGTCGTCCTCCCGGACTGGGGTGAAGAGGTTGAGGAGATTATTGATGACGATTTTGATGCAGAGGAAGAATCAGAGATTTCGGATCTGGATTGGGATGATTGAACCCTTTTTTTAAGATATATATATATATAATCCTCCAGGGCATTTTGTTATGGACCCGGCAATTGAACACACCGACCAAGTTTGATTATATATGTGTATCACCAAAAAGGAAAAAGTAAAACTTATTAGCAACATAGAAGAAAGTATTCTACTAAATATAACAAAAGTATACCAGATTCCAGGAAAAGAAACCCCTCCCCCCAATCCCCCAATGTCCAGTCTCTCATAAAGTCTAATATAACAAACCAGTATGTATTTAATGATAAAGTTTTTATCAAATATACCGTCTTAAAAATACAAACAACCACCAAAAAGAAAAACAAAGTGTAGTAGGACCTCCTTCGAGCTGGTCTGAGAGGTCATTGGTGTTGATGAAGCATAAGTTTCTTGTCATCAATCTGTTAATTGTACGCAGGCCATGGTCGTCAAGTTATACATGATATAGAGCATGTTTGTTCGCGCCGGGCTGGAGGTCTCGCGTCGGACGCGAATGACCAAAAATGGCTGGGAAATCTCTTCTTCGAGCCGGGCTCGGGGGATCGCATCGGACACGGATAGTTGGCTCGAAGAAATGGTGTGGCAGACGCGGAGGGCATCCGGGCCAGGTAAGTGGCTTTCTAGTAGTAATAGGGTTGCTGGTGCTGGAGGTTATTTTGTGTTGAATAGAACTTTTTTTTTCTTTTTTTTACTTTCCTGTCAACAACCACAGGTTTTTCTTGCAAATGCCAGCAGATATTCATTACAAGCATGATGTTGATCAAGATATATACCATTCTCCAATCTCTGTATGTACAAGCCCCGCCTTTTCCTATCTTATATATGCAATGCGCGCTGCTTTCTTACATATATGCAAAAGTTCATCAACACTTTTGGATGATGAACCTTTTTTTTTTTTTTTTTTTTTTGGTATCTTCTCTCAGTTTGACTTCTTCTCCCCATGTTCGTGCTCATGTCCATTCCCATTCTCCTCTGGTTCAGGACTCGACCTTGCTGATACATCCCCAGGGATAAACTCGGTTGGGATTTCTTGTCCCTTTGGCATGAACCGCACCTTGACTCTCCTTACACCCCTGACCTTCTCACCCACCCTCGTCCTGACCGCTTCTTCTACCCCTCTAACATCCTCAACCCTCCAGTTGGCTGGCACAGCAAGTTCCAATTCAACCAGATAGTTCTGGCCAGACTTGACGCCGCTCACATCTACCAACTCTACTGCGTGTCCTTCTACCACACCCTCAAGGCTCTTGCCAACCTGCTTCCGTACCGAGCTTTGAACTTCCTCATCTATCGACCTGTCCGCCAGCTCGTACAGCGCTGAAAGGGTGTTTGTGAAACCGGCCTTGATAACCAACAGGGAGATGAGAAGACCCCCAATAGGGTCAAGCCAGGCGGCGTTGTTGAGAAGGTTTGCGCCAAGGATGGCGAACAGGGTAACTATTCCCGTGAGGGAGTCGACACGGTGGTGGATTGCGTTCGAGGCGAGGACGGAGGATTTACGTTCGCGAGCTACTTTCATTGCTGTTTTGGAAAACTCAATTAGTAAAAAAAACCAATCACAAGAAAAAGGGGGTAACCACATACTAGCATGGTAGAGCCACTCCTTGACGGCCACAGTACCAGCAGCAAGCCAAGCAGCGTGCAAACTAGGCGCCTCCCCTGACAATCCATGTCCGTGACTGTGGCCATGCGAATGTCCATGACCATGCGCAAGTATCTCGGCCACTGCCGCAGGGTCCAGCAAGAAGTGCGCATACAGAGATGTGCAGCTGTTCATGCACATAAAGATTCCGCCAAACAGCAGCATGCTAGACACTCCCAGCGAACCCAAGCTCTCTACCTTTCCAAAACCCATTGGGAAGTTTTTGGTTGGTGGGCGCAAACTCCATGACACGGTCGCAAGAGTGAGAACGTCAGAGGCGAGATCGGTGAGGGAGTGCCAGGCGTCAGCGACCATGGATTGCGAATTGAACATGTACCCGCCTGCGCCTTTGGCAATTGCCATACCCAGATTGGAGTAGAGACCAATGCGGGTAATGCGAACTCCAGCATCGTTTTTGTTTTGCGAGGTAAGGTAGACATTGTCGTGGTGGTGATGGTGGTGGCCGTGTGAGTGGCCGGCGTGGCGTCGCGTTTGCCCCATGGTTCTGGTTGTGGTGGGGTTGTGATGTAAACGGTGTAATTGAGAAGAAGTAGATGTTGGTTTTGGAGTGTTTAATGGATGTAGTGAACGTTCTAATCGATGTGTGAATGCTCGGCACTCTGAAAATGTCTGATATACTCGATGTTGAGGGAGGGAGGAGGAATGCTTGAGGAGATGTGTCCCTGACTGCTGTTGTAATGAGGACCCTGGTGGCAGTACCGGGCTAAATGAAAATGGAGGCTGCTGGCTCCGTGCCCTTATGAGCCGGAACTGTGACGATGTTCGCGAGGTCGCACAGAGGCGCATTACCAACGGAGTCACGCCCGTACATGGTCTGCTTCCTGGAAGAGGAGGCATGAAAAAAAAAAGGAGGAAAAAAAAAAAGAAAACGGGAATTGACTTCCTAGGTGGGTAGGTATGGCAACGAATTCTATGCTTCCTGTGCTGTATGCGTCGTAAATTTGTTTGAGAGGGAGAATAGGGACGGAAAATAAAACCAAAAGTAGGCAGGTGGTCTATCTATAATCAACGATAAGAAAATAAAAATAAGAAGTCTAAACAAGCATTTTGTCGCTCAAAAAAGTTGTTCCCGACATCGCACCATTCGACCTTGTTGCTCTTGATTGCACGATTCCTTTCCCGCTCGTCTCAATTCTCACAGCGATAATCAAGATCTACCGACCCCACACCTCTCGGTTCCCCGGGATGATGCTAAGTTTGCACCGACAGGGGCCCACAATTGACATTTAGGTAAGCTTGGTCTGGCAATGGATTGTTTCTTTGATGATCAAAATTGGCAGTTTTTCATTTTTAAGTTGAGACTATTCCACAGAAGTGACAGAACTGGGTTTATTGACAGGTGTTTTTTTCACCCGTTCACAAGCATTTGGTCAGTCGGTGATTTGTGACGGCTATAACCTAACCCCTCTTTACGATCACCAATCTTCACTTTCTTTATCAAATCAATATTCGCTTTTCCACTTACACCAAACCTCATTCTCAAACCAAGCTATCCATCTTTGAACCAAGAATTGAGAAAGCTCTTATGATAAATACAACAACTTCACCACCCTGGATTCACAATCACCATGGCCGACCCCCAACCACCAATACACCCAACCTTCAACCCATCCATCCTCTCATCCTCACTCGATTCCCTAGACCCAGCACTCGAAATCCTCTCCAAATTCCACCACAGAAATAAAAACCAACATCGTCTCTCAAAATGGTGGGCCCAATCCGACATGCTCCGTCGACACACCCGAAAAATGATTGATCTCCTCACATCCGCCCTCCTCAACAAAAAGAAACTCAAATTACCCACAACTCAAAACGAAACAATAACCCAAAGAGCCCAATACCTAAGATGGCATCTCGGACCAGGAGCTTTCCTAGCCTTCACACAACTCACAGCAGATCGACAATTCGCTCAGCTGGGTCTATTGCTCCTAGGCGTCTTAGCACAAATCAATAAAGCTTTGGAACCATTTTCTCCTAGTCCCCCATCGGATCTTCTCATAGAAGGTGGAGAAGAGGACTTTTCTCCCGAAGAAGCCATACCCGAAGTCATCCAGGACGAAACCCCCGCAGAAAATACAGAAAACATAGACCTAGGCGTGGCAGTATCCAGGGACTCACTGGACCTAAACCCATCTATCGAGCAAGAAGAAGATGAGACAAACCAAATCTCAAAACCAAGCAAAAATTCCAAAATCCTCGCAAGTAAAGATGAATTTACCACCTCAAAAAAGAACCCGAAGAAAAAAGCAGCAGCAGACGAATTCGACAACATTTTTGCATCAATATCATCATCATCATCCAAACCAAAAAAGAAGAAAACAACCACTAAACTTTCTGCTCCTCCAAAGGATGAATTTACCTCCATCTTCGGTACTGATAACCCCAATAAGCACAAAAAGAAACGGCAAGAACAACAACCAGAAGAGGAAGAGGAAGATAATGAACCCTTAAATTTCTTCACCATCGACAAGAAACAGGGAGACAAGAAGTCTGAACACACCAACAAACCTTCCACCACACTCTTAAAGAAGCAGAAAAAAATCAAAATAGATGAATTCGACGATATATTTGCTTCTTTGGATTCATCACAACAACCAAAAAACAAAAAAGTAAAAGCCATCGCCGTTGATAATGTTTCTTATACCGACAACACGATAAAGAAAAAGAAAAAGGTTGGCGATGAATTTGACAATATTTTCGGTGGTCTTTAAAATCTCACAAACAAGATATGAAAATTCAAGTCCAAAATTGTGCAAATTATGGGGATTGTCTTTGGTTTCCTTTTTGGAGAAAAAAACGCTGAGGACTCTTTTTTTTTTGTTCTTGTCAAGGTGACTATGAGGATTCTTTCATCCCATCACAATATAAAAAAAAAACAGTGACGAGGAACAAAAAACAATAATAACCATCATCCATCTCCCTTTCCCAAAAGAGACAATACCACTAAAGAAATAAAGAATACGCAGTTTTTAAAAGAGAAAATAAGAGAGAGTTTCCCATTTCCATTTCCCTACACAAAAAACAACACACACACACACATGACTCCTCTTCTACTTTGGTATTCCCTCCAACGCGTTGCCTCCATGACTATCACCCGGCGCTCCAATGATTTCCTCGTAATATAGATCGTCCAAACTTGGGAGATCTGACATCTACTACCGTTGAGCTCTGTCCAAGCGAGTATATGACCAAATACGAGCTCTCATGTCACCAGAACCAGTAGCAAAATAGCCACCGGCCGGGCTAGACGCAGGGCTAGGAGCTACGGAAATAACCGAGTTCTTGTGACCCTGAAGCATGAGCTGCGTATGTCCAGTGCGTGGATCCCAGAACTGGACACCGCGATCCTTGGAGCCGGAGAGTACCCATTCGTTGTCGGGTGTAAGCGCAACGCTGAGAACAAAATCCTTTAAGCACACATTATGTTAGCTAATCACTTTTTGCCAGAGAAAAAAAAATCAAGAGGTTAAAACACATACCCTATGGCCCTCAAATGTCTTGATGCAACGACCACCCTTAGTAGGTCCGGGAGGCTGACCGTGGGTTCTGGGAGCAGACAGCTCCCACATCTTGATGGTCTTGTCTAGACTGCCGCTGACAAGATCGCGAGCATTTGGCGAGAAAGCAACGCTGTAAACACTGTCCTTGTGACCGTCGGGGCCCTCGAGGCGCTCAACCAGATATCCCTTGTGAAGATCCCATACGCGCACACTCTTATCGAGGGAACCTGCAGCCACGAATTTTCCATCCGGAGAGATAGCAACGGTCGTGACACCATCCTCGATAGTGAGGGTCAGATTGTTGCTACCAGTCTCAATGTCCCAAATTCTGACAGTGCGGTCGCCGCTGCCGGAGGCAATGGTACGCCCGTCTCGTGAGAAATCGAGCGAGTAGATATCTTGCTCGTGACCCGAGAAGGTGTTCCGAATTTGCCTAGCTTGAATATCCCATACTCTGATGAGCTTGTCCTCTGCACCAGTAGCGAGATATTTTCCGTCAGGGCTGAAGCAGACGCTTCTAATATAGAGATCGCCATTCAAATCAATGCTCTCGTCCTGGAGAACACAGATCTTCTCACCAGTCTGGACGTCATAAATCTGTGCGGACCTATTACATCCAGTGGCAACGAATTTTCCATCGTGGCTGAATCTGACACAGCAAACAACGCTTTCATGCTGTAGAGTGTGAACCAGATCAACGTCCAAAACGCGGGTAACAGCCTGGTTGAAGATGGCCCACCAATCGTCCTTCACCTTCTTGATATGATTCGGGAGACGCTCGGGGTCAAGATCGCTGAGGGAGTTGTTGATCAGCTGGCCCGGCGGCGGGGGCGGGGGCGGCTGATGCTGCTGAATCATCCTGCCGTGATCAGGGGTTGGGTGGGTCTGCACTTGGGGTGACTGGCCGGGGCCGTTGTAGGGAACCGGAGTGTTGATCTGAGGGGTGGCCGGGCCAGCAATCGGGGGTCTACCCATTCCTTGCTTCCTGCCAGGACCGGGAGATGCGGTGCTCTGAGGTGGCTGAGGAGGGAAGCCACCCGGAGCCGGGCCTTGGGGGTAGGGCGGCTGGAAGGGGGCGGACTGCTGCTGAGAAGGCGGAGGAGGAGGTGGGGGAGGGCCCTGTCCGATTCCGGGTGGTGCAGGGGGCATGTGCGGAGGAGGTTGCTGCTGCTCTTGAGGAGGGTGAGGAGGAGGAGCAAGACCTCCCGGGCCACCCTGGCCTGAGAGAATACCGCTGAACGCGCTCTGAGCGCCGTGGTTTCCGATTTGAGGGGGCTGCTGCTGCGAAGGGCCGACATGCTGTGGAGGAGGATTCATGGAACCAGGCGGCGGACCGCCACGGTTCTCCAGTTGGCGGCGCAAAAGGTTAATCTCATCTTCGTACCTGGAGAATAAGGAGGTGACGTGTCAGAGGGAACAAATCCATTTAGGAACTAGATGGAATTTTCGCAACTTACTTTTGCTTCAGATTGAGCTGCTGTTGCTCCATCTGATATACCTTCTCACGGATCATTTGCATCTCCTGAACCTGCGCCGATACTGTTGCACGCTGTTAGCCCCATTTTCTGCTTCGACAGGCCACGAGATGCCAAGACTTACGTTGATGCTCATACGACTCGCCGTTCCTAAGGTGTTGATCGAACTCGGCACGAATTTGTTCCAGAAGCTCATTAAGCCGAGCGCCAGCACCATTGGCAGGAGGGACTCCCCCCATCCTGCCGTGCCCGGGATACATCGACATCTTTTGGCCGGGCAAAGCTCCTCCTTTTCTATCAATTGTGGTTGATTTCTATTTGATTTTTCGATTAAATTATGTTTCGGGGCTGGCTTGTTGCATCCAGTCGCGTGTGTTTGCGGATTTGCCTCGCGATGTGCGGTGTGCGCAAGGGGGTGATGGGTTGCGATGGCGTGTGGTATTGTTGTTGATGATGTTGGGAAATTTTTCCAAATCAACAGCAGCAGAGATCAGCTCGTCCTCGTGATGGCGGAACGGGCGCTCGCGCAAAACTGGGATTGTGAAAATAAAGAAGATAAAAATTCTTGGCGTTAATGGGTATTGCACCGATACACGTCAGGCCGATGACGGCGTGACTTGCGATTGCGATGTTCACTGGTGTTCGTGATGCAGGTTGCGGTGAGGTTTATGAGGTGGAAAAAGGAAAGGAAAAGAGAATGGATGGATGGAACCTGAGAGAGGAAGGGAAGGCCCCGACTTGAGCGGAGGGGGCGGCTGGATGAACTTGGGGAAGGGTAAGGCAATCTGCATTCTGCTAGTCAAATCATTCAGAAAAAAAGGTACATTGGCCGACATGCGGCGGGGCGCCACTCAAGCATCCCAGACCGTAGGCACAGAGCTCTCAAAACACAGACATGGACCAGGGTCAAATGCGGCGCTGGTGGAAGGAGCTAAAGCGCTGCATGAGAGAGTGGATCGTAAGTACCCACGTACCTGCGGGTCCCGGGACCGTGCTCAGGAAGGCCAGGCAGGCTGCCCAGGTGTCTTTTAGCGTGCCGTTCTGGAAAGCGGAAGCCCTGCTGGGAGGGTTGTGGGAAGGGGACGAGAGGAAAGTGGGGGAGTGGGGACCCCGGGGGAAGAAGGGGGGCGTGTGCAGGAAGCTTGCAGCGGCCTTGGCGACGGAGTGAGTCCAGCGGTTTGTTTGAAGCGCACGTTTTATTTTTTTGTTTCCCGGAGGTCAAACAGCCAACCAACAAACTTCTTTTTTGCTGACAGCATGTAAAATCTTGGTAGGTTCGGCTCGGGTAATACACAACAGAGAAATTGATATAGGGATGCTTTGATTGGTATAGCCATGTCATCTTGTCTAACTAAATCGGGGAGTTTCTTTTTATTTTACCTACCTGCTTCACTTGTTTTTGTCCCCCCACACGCAACCGGATGACGTTGACTGAACCACTGGACCACAGTCATCCATTCGTCTTGTACGGCTGTACCAGGTATAATTCTCCAGAAATTACCGATACACAAGACCTTTCGGTTGTATGACAGGACTGTGCAAGCGAGGACGTGTCATCCATTCAAGTTCGCCATTCGTCGGACACAACGAAGAAAGAAAAGAAAACAGACCAAGACAGGGAGGTTGGTCAGAGATGAATGGCACAATTATCCGGTTCGTCCAATCTGAAAGAGTCCCATGTTTGGATTTTGGAGGGTGTTCTCGGCAGACAAACGACCCAGCATTCCCCTGGCCGTCACAGGCATCGTCACACATCGCATCGCAGCAGGACATCGCGGGAGCGTGTGGTTGCATGCACAATGTATGTACACTTGAAATGTTACATGTACTTGTACACCTGTACGTAGTGTACTTGGTTGGCTCAATGACAGACACACCCGGGGGTGAACGGCAGAAGGGTCTGTTTGAAGAGAGACGGGTGACGGGATGGCATGGATGATTTTAAAGGATTACCTGATTTGGTTCACCTGCAGTTTTCTCCCCTTATCCAGCTGGGCATTCACACACACACACTGGCACACAACCGGTCCGTTTGTCTGATGTTGCCTTTTTCGCGGGCTAGAAAAAGCCTTGCAGCAGCTGCAATCCCTCGGGATAAGTCGTTTGCTATTGTCCCGGTCAATTAATGCGCATGCGAACATGCTGGTTGCCGGCATTCAAACGAGGTTTTATCGGTTCTTATCTTCAGCCTACGTTGCTGACGACCTGCAGACGCCTAAGCCGCATCCTCTCCAACTCGCCGCCCAGAACAAACCTCTGTTCCAGGCTCTCCGTCGAAGCAGCCGTTGAGAACCAGTTATCGTGGTGGGGCACGCACCTCATCACGTGCGCAGGAATAAACACCATCCGGGAACAAGACCGGGAACATTTCTTGAAGGAAGGGCGGGGAACCCATTCTCTACCGACACGACCGAGTACGCAATCGCTTATTGGCGGCATGGCAATGGGGGCCGAGGCGGGAATACGTAGTGCGCGGCCCGGACTTCAATCAGATAACCAAGCCACCGTTTCTAAACAGGCAAGATGGGCTGAGCCACAATGCTGACTGCCATGAACACTTTAGAGATGTGATATCTGGGTGTAAGTCGTTTGAACCGACAATGCCCTTTGTTGCTCTATCAAGCAGTAATTGTGCTAGCTATGGGACAGGTTTTCCGATCACAACCTGGAACCCTCATGGAACGAACACCTCTATCAAAACGACATTTAAACAGAGACTCATGTTTGATAATTTTGTCGTATTGATCATCCTGGTATAAGTATATCAATCGACTAAGTACCTGCCTGTAGACTATGTTAGACAAAGCTTACTTGCAATGTATTAAAAGTCCTTGAAATTAATTCAAGTCACGGATTTATATACCTGATTTTCTCCTAACAACCTATGTGGCGTTTCATCAGCAAAAAAGTTGAGGTCTATGTTGCAAACATCCTCTACCTACATAGACAGTCTAAATCAACAACTCTGCTGGCACAGTCTTGCCATAGGCACCTATTACACCATCAGGACTAAAAACGCAGAACAAGCGTCCTCCGGTGCTCTTATTCGTATGTAATACACTCCCTGGCCACCTGTCATGATTTTTGGAGACGGAGATCATAAGCCCTAAGAAGCTCAACGGCCAAAAACGCCCGTTTCTTTTCTTTTAAACAAGGACTAAAATTGGAATCGATTCTAGAAGATAACCTATGAGTTTTCCGTTGAATTACAACGCCCCCACCGAGTTTTCAAGAATTAGAGGTATAAAAATGATCTTGGTCCTCGAGACATTGATAACGCCCTCATTGTTGTTCTCGTATCAGCTGATGAGATGTAACAGAATACTTGTGATTTGACGATCATTATTATTCGGCTGGGAGGAAGAACCAATCCGTGATTCGAGATTAGAAGAGCTGATGGACTGTTTTTTTTTCTTGTCAGTCATTATCTGCCGGTTGATGTGGTTAAAGGTTTGGGTGGGCTTTCTGGTTTTCTTACTTGTATCAAGAATGATTGAGGATGAGTCACAAGAGCGTGGCATAAAGCCACTGAGACGAGGAGCAAGAGGAGAAAGTGGGTTATGGAGGAGTAGTGATACATTGTTTTAAAATCCTTTATAGGAACGGATATTGATGTATTTTCTTTTTAGGAGGGTAGATTGTGGTTCAAGTGGCATTTAACGTTCATGAGGTAGATATTCTAGGTGCTCAGATATATACAATTGCCGAGGATGGCCTCTTCTCATCTCTCTCTCCCCAAATTGGTGATCATTGAGTAAAAATAGCTAGATACCAAGAACGGACAGCCACCTCGCGTGGGTTGAGGCTGGCCGGCTCAGTGGTCGATAACGTGAGGTCATCGTGGAGAGATGGGGATAGGTATGGGTAAGCTTTCTACCGCCCATGATTTGCTTGGGATGGAACATTTGAGATACCTGGTTTAGCCTGAGTTCGATCATGATGCAAGGACTATCGCGGTACATATCATCTTCACAGAGGTAGGTAGCATCAAGAAAGACGTGGAAATGAGATAGTTACCGACGTCAAGTTCAAGATACCGAACGACTGGCAACGAGATCCGGACCAGTCCACAGACGAAATGCTCAGGGGAGGTCGGTTGTTTAAATCCGAGAAAGAGACCCAAACAATGGACCATCCCCAGACACTAGCACAGAACAGGACATGAAACAAGATCGTCTCTCTTGCCCCTGACCGCTTCGGATTTGCAACCGAGAAAAGAGAAACAAAACAAACCGAAAAAAGATTATCATGAAAATCTCCCGAAGTGTGTATCTTATAAAAGTTTCATTCGATCTTTAAACAAATTACAATTTCAACCAAATTTGGACTTGACGTTGAATTCATATGCCGTATCTTAAAATGTGGCAGAGAGATAAACGTTTGTTTTTTTCTGTGCCGCTGAGAGCGGTGAGCCCCCACACACGACCAAGCAAGGCCAAATTTTCATGAGTGGTGGTGTTTGAAGTTTCAAACCATCTAACCAAAATGAGAAATGAACGGATACGACATTTGGGCTTGGACCACCCTTCAATCCTGGCCAACAACGGCCATTCAAAGATGGAAAACACCATCAAAAAGTCTTGAGAGTAACTTTTTTTTTCGTCTTGTTTACTTTCTTCTTCAACTTACGTTCTTTATAACACTTTCTTTTCTTTCATCCTGTAGTTGTACGCATTGATTGCGAAAGCTGCATTCCATTCTCTTAGTGTTGTGTTTTTATTAATATCTTCTTTTTCTTACTCTTAATATTCACTTCTTGAAGAAGTAGATAAAAAAAAAAAAAAAAAAAAAAAAAAATAAAAAAAAATGGCCGAGGCTCAGTATCAATCCGTGCCGCTTACTCCAATGGTTGAGAAGCTTCCATGGTCACCGGAATTGTACTCTGTAGATGAGGAGGACCGCCGACCGACACCGAGATTTCCGACCAAACGTCTGTTTGAGAGCCCCTGGATTTGGCTGGTTCATGCCGTGCTTATCTCCGTTTCTCTTACACTGCTCGTCATCTCGTTATGCTTGAACACTGGGATGAATGTAGTAGAGGGGTTTCAGCCGATTTCCGCAGATTGTAAGTGTCATATGTATAACCGTCAGGTACTTCGGCATCGATTAACATAAAGACAAGCACCTATCTCATCAGCGATTAAATACCACCTTACAAAGCCTTCCTCAGGCTCGACATTGCCAGAAACTCACTATGTCGGACATGGTCCTGACGTGGATGACACTTGGGAGTCAATCACCAGCATTGGTAGGTTAATTATTAGACCTTTTTATCTCGGACAATTAACTGACGAAATGGGAAAGGCAATGTCATGATCACAGACAAGGAACGGGAGAAGCTCGGCTTGCCCTCAAACTCTCAAAGAGCCTTGAACCTCAAGACTGGCGAATCGGGATACAGAGCTGCCGTTGAAGTTTTTGACCAGCTCCGTTGCCTTAACCTGCTCCGGCAGTCTGCCCACCGAGCTGACGGTGAACAGAAAGAGGACCGTGACGATATCGGTGAGTAACAACAGACCTATTGCCGTTACTGAATGACTCAGCTGACGTTTTTGTGCTCAGACGCTTGTGTTGAAATGTTGCGCGAGACGCTCATGTGCCACAGCGATGTTGGCATCACGACTTTTAAGCCATCCGTAGGTGGTGCTGATGGCTCCTCATCCGTTGAAAGGCAGAGTAGCTTGGAGGACCGTAGAATCTGCAGAAATTTCGAGGAGATCAGGAAATGGGGGAGCGAGCGCACCGTCGTTTAAAATTGGTGCATTGGTAACTCTTGGTGATCTTGAAGCGAGTAATTTCTTGGCGACAGCCTCGGCGAACAAATCATAATAAATCTTGACCGAACCGATTCATTATATCCAAGTTCCAAACTGCGAATCAATCAAAATAATTTTGACTCTTCTCGCGCTCAAGAAAGTGATGTCCTTCAAATGTTCGGCCGGCAGTATCCGACCACTCAAGCACGGGAAGAGCGGGATGCGGTGGACCATCCAAGCTTGGCCAATGGGGTCTTTAGCGTACCTGGCGCGATTTCGGTGGCTTTCGGGTTCGGCCACGATGATAAATAAACCGTGCGGAGACTGACAAATCAATCGTGCAGCCTATGTCCGGTAGCAAGAGATCTTGCGTTATCTTATCAGATCCTCATAGATCTATCCCAAAGGGGATTAATTACAGTGAGAATATACCGTTCGGTCTCGGGGTTTGTCTGTCACAAACCACCCCACCAAATCAAATGCTCACGCCATTCTTCCATATCGCAACTCTGTGATTCCGGTGGTTAGTGCGTCCTCTCGACGAATCACAATCTCGGATCGCTCGGGGATCATGCAACTTTCCGTGGGTTGAACGACCACTGAGGGAAGCGAATTGGCTTGACAGTCATTACCCAGACAATTTTTATGGTTTTTTGATGGATACTTCATCACACCTCGTGCCATGTTACGGTGAGGGTGAGCTCCTTCTTTTTGAGGTTACAGTAATGTAGAAAGGAATCTTGATACTTATATCCAGCTTGTTTCCCACATTTCAATTTCTTGTGAATGATACCCAACAATTCCCCAAATATCACAATCATCATCAACTACTACCTACCCTTGGTGGACACCACCGATAACAGAGTCCCCCGGAGGCAGGCCACATCAACAAAGGCCCCGCTCTAGCGTCAAATCCCCTTTCTTTTCCGGAACAGTGGGAGAGGGTCTCTTGAAATTTCCCCTGCCAATTAACGTTTGCCAAGGTGTAGAGGGACCAGGGATTCAAATTTCTCTACAGTCCGCCTTTTTTCCTTCCCTATCCCATTTCTTTTTTTTTTCTTGTGTTTTTTTGGGTTTCGCGTCGCGTTGAGAGGACCTCGTTTTAATTGACTTTGGTTTCTCACCCCAATATCCCTCCTCTCCCTGCATTTTAACGCACACGTTTGCGCACCGACTGGCGCGCACCCTCTAAGTCAAGATGGACGTCATCCTCGAACTCACCGACACGTACGTCTGGGACTACATGTATGCATTTTTCCTCCCGGCTCGACCTGCGCCGTACGATTTCCCAGAGAAGGTCCTCGCCAATGCGACAGCCGTCCAACCATGGCAGTATAAGCCTGCCACTGCATACTACTCCTTGCAGCCATCAGAAGCTGCATGGCAAAGTGCTTGGGCCAGAGACAACATTTATCGTCAAGGTTTCTCGCTTTTCTTGATATTATGGTTTGTCAATCCTTCCTGGATCACGGCACGCGACAGCGGCTAACCTCAAATTTCTTGGGTAACTAGGCTTTTCGGTCTTCTCAACTACTTCGTTTTTGCCGGCCTCTCTTATTTGTTTGTCTTTGACAAAAAGACGTTTGATCATCCCAAGTTTCTCAAGAACCAAGTATGGCTCGAGATCAAGCAGGCCAACGCAGCCATGCCCGGAATGGCTCTCATGACCGCCCCGATTATGCTTGCTGAGGTCCGCGGCTTCGGTATGCTTTACGACAAGTTCGAGGAGGCTCCCGCTCCCTGGTACAACTGGTTTCAATACCCGCTTTTCCTACTCTTTACGGACTTCGCCATCTACTGGATTCATCGCGGCCTTCACCACCCCTGGGTCTACAAGCACCTCCACAAGCCTCACCACAAGTGGATCATGCCCACTCCCTTCGCCAGCCATGCTTTCCACCCCATTGACGGCTTCGCCCAGAGCTTGCCCTATCACATCTTCCCCTTCATTTTCCCTCTTCAGAAGCTTTCATACGTCGGCCTCTTCGTCTTTATCAACTTCTGGACCATCATGATCCACGATGGCGAGTACATTGCCAACAATCCGATCATCAACGGCGCCGCTTGCCACAGCGTTCACCATCTTGCCTTCAACTACAACTACGGCCAGTACTTTACCCTCTGGGATCGCATTGGCGGCAGCTATCGCGAGCCCGAGGAGGAGATGTTCAAGAAGGACGTCAAAATGAATAAGAACTACTGGGAGAAGGAGGTTAAGGTTATGGAGGCTATCCTTCAGGAAGTTGAGGGTGAGGATGATCGTGAGTACGGGCCTGTCGAGACCAAGAAGAACCGGTAGAAGGAAATCTTGGTTGAGGAGGGTTCTGTGCAAAAACTATGATGATCTTCCCAGCTCATAATTGCTGTTTTCTAAAATCAGCGAGGAGCTTGTGGGGGGCCGCTGGCAATAGACTCAAGCCAGTTTTACGACGTAATGGAGGATGGATTAGAAAAGCCAGTGGCTTAAGCTGGAAGGAATTTTGGTTGGTAGTATAAAGACCTGCCGTTTGTGTACATATTTTCTCTTTTTTTATAATCATTGAGGCTTGTTTTTAATGATGGGTGGTATTGGTCCAAAGGAGTGGGTGGCGTTGGGGTGGGAGGTATGGTTCTGCTTGAGACCCTGAAGAAAAAGGGGTTGTCTCTTGTTATCGTTGGCTGTCTGGTTACTCAGGTAATTGTCATAACCAAGTACATAGGGAAAAGAAAATTGGGATGCCTGATGATACAAAAAAACAATACACCTAAGTAATATAATACTCTCTCATGAACAAACATACCTACTAGTCAATCATGTAAAGTTGAAAAAGACCGATATAATCCGGCAGAAATTGCATAACAAGAAGTAGAGCGGGATATTTTGAATTCAATTTAGGCCTTCTTTGCCATGCCTCTCTTCTCTCGCTGAAAATGCCGAATTCTCGCCTCCCCCTCCTGGGAATAATATTCCTTCCGATATGTAACGCCATGCCAATTTCTTCCCGCTCAATAAAAGCTATAAAGCTGAGCAAGTAAATACAAAAAGAAATGAAATAAGAAAACAAGACAACCGATCAGGTATAATGACAAGGACAAGGAAAAAAAATATTAACGACAGGACGGGGGGAAGTCCGGGGAACATGTCCACGAACCAGGAAATCTCCCCCTCAGGTAAAAAAGAAAATGAAAAGAGTTTCAAAGTAAGAAAAAAAACCACCCGAGAAAGAAGCTCTTACTCAAGCCCTCAACAGCCGTCGTCCATGACGGAAAGAATAATCAGCGGAAACTGATCATCACCCCATTTCCATATGATTGAAATACTCTCCTTTCCAACCCTCTCTCTTCTCTCCCTTTCAAAAAAAACATCCCCTCAAAACCACTCCAAACCCTGTTTTCTTTTCCACTCAAGAAAAACTAACAAATTTCGGATCCTTTGGCCGTCCATCAGCCCCAATCCCATTCGCAGCAAATCTTTGTTCCATGTAAACCTTCCTCGCCTGATCAAACTGCATCCTCTTCTTCTTCATAATTTTTAATATCTCGTTCTTTGCTGCGTCGTCCAATCCGGCTCGGGAGTCATTTGACGCGATATTGCTTGTTAAATCAAAGTTTGAGGAAGATAGACCAGATTCGAGATCTTCGGAAAATGTGTTTGAGGAAAGTGGAAGGGAGGAATAGTATATGTAGTCTGCTCCTGGCATTAGGGGGACCCAGTGGTTGCGGGTTAGGTAGAGGGCTGTTCCGGAGATGAGGACTACGAATGTGAGGGTGTAGATTAGGGTTGTCATTTTGAAATGCGGTTTGTTGGGGATATTTCTTTGTTTTTGAAAGTGAAAGGAAGGGTTTGTATTGGGGAATGCGAAGTTCAATGTGGGGATTTTGCTGCTGGCCTTGAAGTATGGTCGGCGGTGCGAATGATTCGTTTTTCGGGAGGCCTCGATTCGGTGGTTCGGGTGGTTATCGCAAGCGTGTGTTTGCACGAACGCGGCAAGCGCAAGGAGAAGACAGACAAAGTTGAAAGAAGAAAAGGGTGGATAGTTGGCTTAAAGTGAACGAGCGAAAAAAGTTTAAAAAAAAAAGAATTTGAAACAAGTAGTTTTGTTTAGGCAAGTTTTGGATACATCCTCTGGATGGCAAAAAATGACAACCTGCAGAGGGAGGGAGGGAGGGAGAGTGTTGCGCAAAGTTGATGCTTCCAAGACCGACGATCAAGCTGCTGATGAGTGACCCAGACCACCCGAACGCCCCCGGCGAAGCAATACCCCTGTTGTGGCTTTTCGCAAATGCTTCGTCAGCAGCTTTTTGGGATGATGACGGAATATAAGCACAGACCACTTTGAAGTAAAAGCGGAGAACCGATAAAATCTGATAGGGTAGTGACGCTAGGCCAATAACAGATAATTAAGCGAGCCCACATTCGAGACGCCAAAAATCCAGGTGTTGGGTCTGAAATTCAACGAGGAGAAAACTTGTTGCCCAGCAGACGACTTCATTACTGAAACCGCCTCGTTCACCCCCCTTCCCGACACATTTACCGTCAAAATGTCCAACGTCTCTGCTGACCTTATCTGGGAGGTTTCCCGTGAGTTTTTAACTTTGTTCATGGGGTCAAATTTTGAGCCAATTTGTGTGTTAACTTTGTGTTATAAAAAGGCCTCCAGAATGCCTTCCTCGTGAAGCGCAACAGCTATGGTGTCCAGTTCTCCAAGGACCCCCTTAACCTTACCAACGTCCACTCCCGCAAGGTATGATTTGGAAATTTAAAAAGAGTGAAAAAGGGGGAATTGAGGGCTAACAAATGGTGAATAGTTCGCTGGTTTCATCAACGACAAGGTACGATAGCAAAAGTCCCGAGCACGAAGAAGGAAAACCGACGATACAGATCCACACCTACCGATAAACCGAGGTCAACTTTGAGAAAGAGGAATGTGTAGGACTGATTTTATCTTTGATTAGGCTGTTGGTGTTGTCGCTTCCGAGAAGGGTGGTGTCGAGGTCATCAGCAAGAAGGTCTCTGCTGCCAACAAGCCCGCTTCCGGCCGCATCTCCACCGTCTACGGTGCCAACAAGGGCACTCGCAAGTCAGTACACCCTGAGAAGGAGAGAAAGAAGGAGGTTTACTGATATCCGGCAATTTTAGGACCTACAAGGGCATTGCCAACTCGGTCGCCAAGAACGGCTACCGTCCTGACCTTCTCCCCTTCGCCGTTGCCCGCGCCAGCGCCATCCGCAAGTCCCAGAAGCCCGTCAAGCCCTCCCCCGCCTCCAAGCCCCGCAGCAAGAGACAGATCGCCGCTGCCGCTAAGGCCGAGTAAAGGGTTGAAACGATGATGTTGAAGGTGTGACTTTTAAGGGGTGGAAAACATATAGCTCTCCGTGATGAGAATCGCAAAATCTCCTCGAAATAGAAAATTCGAGGTGGACATGACACGAAGTAATGGTATGCGGAGGCAATCGGGAAACAGGGACACGGATTGTCAATCCTGCATTTCAGGAACGGGCCATGGCGTTTGATATCCAAAAAGAAGAAATCAATCACTCAAGCGGGATCTTTGTTTTTTTTTTGCAAAAGAACACAAGTCAAGTCAGGGGGCGTCTTGTTGTGTGCGCTGTGGTAAAAGAATATGTCGTGGTACATAAAACGGCAGTAATGGGTGATTGCTTTTCTGCCAAGGCAAGCAAAAGATCACTTCCCAGTCTCTGGGACCCGGTTTGTGTGAACGGCTCATGATGTAAAAGGCGAAAAGGAGCGAATCCCGAAAATGGGAATGTTTTTGAGAATAGCATCCAGCTTTGTTTTTGAATGAACCCCCTTTCCTGATCAGGTGGTATGCCACTGCGGACTGTCCCGTTAGTTTGTCGTTGGAAACCAAGGCAGTTTTCCGGTCTACGCCGAGTGGCCGATTCCCCAGACCCGAATGCCGGGGCCTCGGAATCCACATGATTCGGAACCTGTCAAAAACATGGGGGGATGATGATAGGCAAGTTGCCTCGGGAGAAGAATGAAATTGAAGGTTCAAAATCAATGACCAAAAAAATTCACCGCCAGTTGTTGAAGAAATTGTATGCAAAAATCGCGCCTTTTCGTTACAGGTAACACAAATGCACTGTGGTAGTAGCAGTAGGGTAATTTGTCTCCTCCCTTGCTTCCGGCGCGTCGTGGCAAAGAGCGCCGGCTGAAGGCGAGAAAACGCCGGGCACATGGGGGAGCTCATGCAGTTTCTGTGGCTCGTTTGGCAGGCATTGACGACATCCACCTATACGCAGGGGGGGTGGGAAACGACCGCGGTGCGCGGGGCATCATGACCCCGCTAAACGGAGGTAAGGTCCTTAAAGCTGCCACATAAGCTCTGCCCATTCCCCCCCCCCCCTTGTACTTCACATCGTCCAATCTTTCTTCCTTTGTGACACACTTCAAGCCATTTTTGCATCTTCTACAGCTCTTAGGTGCGTGATTTATGGTTATTTGGGGTTGCGCAAAGCAATTGAGTCTTCCAAGAGAACTTATAAAGCTGACATCGGACTTCCCCTCAGCTTATTTTTACCCCTCCATCAAAAACCTACAACCACCCTACTAAACCAAGATGGTTAAGGCTGGTAAGGGATACTCAACAATCGTCGCGAGGGAATTGAAGACGGTCTGACATTGGTGATAGTTGTTGCTGGCGCCGCTGGTGGCATTGGCCAGGTATGTTGTTCATCCGAGACCGTGCGATTGACGTTGTTTGCCGAGCAATTGTTCGCGGGGTTGTTACTTGATGTTGTTCCGGCGCTGACCTGATTTTCCCCCCAGCCCCTTTCTCTCCTCCTCAAGCTCTCTCCCCTCGTTGATGAGCTCGCGCTCTACGATGTCGTAAACAGCCCCGGTGTCGCTACTGATTTGTCTCACATCTCCTCCAACGCGGTAAGTCATCGAACCCATACAAATCCCAAAACTGGAAACTCCGGACCGGCGGACCTTGGCTGACTTTTTTGCCTCTTAAAGAAAACTACCGGCTACCTTCCCAAGGATGACGGTGCCAAGACCGCTTTCAAGGATGCCGATATCATTGTCATCCCTGCCGGTATTCCCCGTATGTATGAGATTCTGGATATTGATGACAACAAGTTCTGACGATGGTGTGTTCCAGGCAAGCCCGGCATGACCCGTGACGATCTCTTCAATATCAATGCCGGTATCGTCAAGGGACTTATCGAGATTGCCGCTGAGGTTGCTCCCAAGGCTTTCATCCTCGTCATTTCTAACCCCGTTAACTCCACCGTTCCCATCTCCGCCGAGGTCCTCAAGGCCAAGGGCGTCTTCAACCCCCAGCGCCTCTTTGGTGTCACCACCCTCGATATCGTCCGTGCCGAGACTTTCGTTGCCGAGATCGCCGGCAAGTCCAACCCCCAGGAGCTTACCGTTCCAGTTATCGGTGGCCACTCCGGCGACACCATTGTTCCCCTTTTCAGCAAGGTCACTCCCTCTGTCACCATTCCCGATGACAAGTACGATGCTCTCGTCAACAGGGTTCAGTTCGGTGGTGATGAGGTCGTCAAGGCCAAGGATGGTCTTGGATCTGCTACTCTCTCCATGGCTTATGCCGGTTACAGGTGAGATCAGCTTTGTCCTCTGTGGAGCGAAATAGAAACTGACAAATGATTTTTTTTAGATTTGCTGAGAAGCTCCTGAAGGCTGCCAAGGGTGCTAAGGGTCTCGTTGAGCCCAGCTTTGTCTACCTTCCCGGTGTTCCTGGCGGCAAGGAGATCCAGGCCAAGGTTGGCGTTGATTTCTTCTCCGTCCCAATTGAGCTTGGCGTAAGTTGTTTCTGAGAATGCGTGGATAGGTTTGTTTGTTAATGCTGACTTTTATTTTAGCCCAACGGTGCCGAGAAGGCTGTTGACGTCCTTGGTGACATTACCGATAAGGAGAAGACTCTTCTTGAGGCCGCCATTAAGGGCCTCAAGGGCAACATCAAGAAGGGTGTTACTTTCGCCAACGCTCCCCCCGCTCAAAAGTAAAAATTCCCCCCTCATATTCCCCTTTTTTGATCTATTCTCCCCCACTTCGCCGCCCCAGTCATAAATTGGGACTTCGCTTGTGTATTTAAGATGGGAGAAGGGTTCCTTTTTGTATGATGTGGCTTTTGTGCTTAGCTATAGCCTCTAGCCATGCCGTATTTGTTATGCGTTATGACCAGCAACCAAAAATATAGAAATGATTTTGAAATTACTACATATTTATGAATGTTCAAAAGGCTGATATGATTTCTTTTTTTATTAATAGGTTGTAAGAAATATAAGGGGCTGAAGTAGAAAGAGCCAAGATGTGTACGACCAAGGTACAGATGCAGGACAATCATATAAAACCTGCAAGCCAGCAAGCCACAGTTTCATATGGCTGTACATATACTGTGAATGGGAAAGCCACATCTACATATATAATATGAGGCCATCCTTTTTTTGGTATAGAGAGATGGAGATGAGATGGGCTTTTTGGAGTTAATCAAGCATTTTCGAAATAATTAAACAAAAATAATAGATCATACCCCAACAAAATGTGGCTTGATAGTAAATCTTGGTGTCTCTTCCCCGCGGAAATTCTCTCAGCTGTTAGTCAGAAGAAGTGTCGGTAGACAACTGCGGGATCGGCGGTACAAAGTGACAAATGAACGGTAGCGAATGTCTTGAATATGGAGCTTTAAGGATAAATACAACCTTGGTTGAGCAGAAAATTACATAATGAATGGGGAGAGAAACGTAGCGAACTGCCGAACAAGCAAGCAACATGAGCAGCAGCCTCTTATTATTTGTTGGGGAACTAACCTAATAAGCGAGGAAAAGAGCTGCTGCTGATAAAAAACGAAGAAAATTGAATAAGAATTAAAATAGTTTGTAAGTTAAAAACCCTCATCCCGCCTTGCCCTAAAACGCCGTCCAAAAATGCCTTTACCTGCCTGCTTCGCTCTACTGAAAAGAAAATGTGTTTGTATGAAAAGAAGATGTTTGTTTTATGGCTTCGCCGTAACAGTCTTAATCTGAAATACCGCACCGGGCAACTCGGTAGTCTCAGCTTGTACAGTAGCTTGTATTCCCATTGCTGCTAGGGCACCGCGTACTATACCACATGGAAGCCAGAGAAACTGTTTTACTCTCTGTCAGTAAAGTTGATGACTAATTTGGGGAGGTGAGGGGGAGGGGGGAAATATGTACCGGTTGTGCCCTTACTACCGCTTGACCGCCTGCTTCTGTGGACATTCGAGAAAAGGGACGGAATTGATTGTCTGTTAAGACGTATACACCCTGTTTTTTTTGGTGTTGTTAGCACTTCTGAGAAATAGTATTACCCCTTGTCCTTTTTCAACTGCTTATTCTGAATCTCCTCTGGCTTTTGATATCCCGCCTCTTGGAAAGCTCCCAGATCTCCCCTCGTTCTCATCATCCCCCGCCTCTTGCAGTTTATATCCCTCATCTTCATATATGATGTGCCCCCAACCCCCAGCTCCTAGACCAAAAAGAAAAAACAAGCCGTACTTTTCCACCAAGGAAGAAGAAGAAAAGAAAAACATACCCGATGATTAGTCTTCAAATTATCAACTTGCTTCCTAAAAACCAACGTCCACAAATCTTTACACAAGAATTTAATCACATCCAACGTATCGGTAAACTTCGGTCTATCCCTCGAGAATCTTTCCACCAAACCCTGACCGACTCGATATCCTATTGATTCTAAACGAAAAAAGACTGCTTCTCTCGTTTCTTCCTCATCTTGCTCTTGCTCTTGTTGTTCTGAGTGTGAAAGTAATTGGTTGGTTACTCTGTATGCCATTGGTACCATTTCGATCAATAAGAAATCTAGGGAAGAAGCGGAGAGGAATCGGGCGGATGGGTCGGTTGAGTTGTAGGGTGGCATTACGGGGTCGAAGGATGACATTTTGGTTCCTTTTTTCGTGGATGGTTCTGGGAAGAAGGCGGGAGAGGTTGATAAGGAGGGGGGGAGGGAGGTCTGTATTATATGTCGTGGGAGTTGTTTCGAGGTATTGGCTGGAGGTCAAGCTGTTGTCTGCAGTGGAACTACCTAAACAGGACGTTTGGAATCGGATGGCTGGTTCGAAATCGATCGGTTTTAAAAACTGAAATAGCGGTAGTTTGTGGGAAATCGTAATTGTCCAAGAGGAAGCTTTACAAGTTCGGGTGGTAACAATTGTTCGGCAAAAGTTCAACTCTTGGTGGTTGTCTTTGCAGTGTTCCCCCAAAGTGACGGGATCCCCGCAAGATCAATTCCAAGGGTCCCGAGCTTGAGAAGCCAAGCTTTATGCAACTACACAATATATGCATAAAACTAAACTTCACCCAAGATATCATTTCAACCACACACACGCATCATCGTCGATTGTCATTTCTCACTATGTTACACTAAACAAACAATCTTGACGTATTTACCGAGTCCCCAAGACTAATAATTTCCCTGAAGAATAGAAAATCAAGAGAAACCCCCTGAGTACCGTCTATTCTCCAAAAAGAGAATTGACACTCGTGTTGTAAAGGGAAAAAAAGGACCCATCCATCTCTTTGAATAAACTCCCGCTATTTTCACTCTGAATGTACCGTGCCGCATTAATAAAAGCCAGAAAGTAAATAATTTCCTCCCTGTAACGCCTACTTCATGCCGCATCTACCCTTCACGGTAGACGTAAAAAGGAAACCATCTCGTAAACAATATCATATAGTTCACAGCCTTCCCCCCCACTGCCAATCCATGTATCCATCCGCAAACCACTAGTAAGGGTTCCCGTTTCCATGGTAGCCGTGATAAGAGTGCCTGGTGGCTGCGTCGCCATAATTGGGTCGCTTCGCAGGTCTGCTATCCTCGTCATCGGAGTCCAGAGTCAAGTCAATAACTTCGGGAGCTGGACGCTTGCTGGATGAGCGTGGCACAGAAGAGGCGTCTCGAGACATGCCGCCGTTCGGGGTACCGCCGATATAACTCGCCGATACCGAGTTCATGCTTGGAGTGACTGTGCTGCGATCCACTCTGTGCGGAATTTCGGAAATGATCAGGTCGTCATCAAGAACAAAGCTAGGAGCTTCAGTTTTGGTAGGAGCGACAGCAACCTCCTCTTGGCCGTCCACGGCGTTCCACTGGCCACTGGTGTCGATCGTCACCTGCTCCACATCCTCGTGTGTGCGGTTCACAATGTCGAGGACGTACTCATCGATAGCCAGCTGATTATACGGGGCCGGCTTGTTACAAATAGGGCACTCCCACTGAGGCCCCTGCTCTTGCAACTGAAGGTAAGACGTTGCGTCAAAGCATTGAATGTGATTGCAACTCGTAGCGCGGCAAGGATTCTTGAGCCTCATGTAAGAGAGGGGGCACTTGAGACTCAGCTTCTGAGAGGTCGCTTCAATGTCGTCATCATCCTTTGGCTTGGTGACTGAAAGCATGTTAGCGACGTACAGAGCCACAAGATCGCGAGGGGGGCAACTTACTCTCGGCGACGACCGTCTCCTTGCGAATCCTCTTTTTGATCTGACCGACCAACGTCTCCACGGGAACCATCCTGGCGACGTAAACGCTCGCAAAGAACTGCTTTGGGGGAGTTAGCAGATATTCAAGATGAGGGTTAAGAAAAGAAAGCATAAACAAACAAGAGAACTTTGGACCTTTTGGGTAAGTGCGTAAGTCACTTCGATTTTGTTAGGATAGTTCGACTGTCTAAGGCGCAACGCTGGCGTAACATCAACCGGTTTAGTAGACCCTGGCTTGTTTTTTAGGCCACGATGGTTCGCTTTGATCTCGTCGGAATTGACTCTGAGCTCGCATTGATGGGGAAATGAAATGTCCTGGTCCGATGATGTCGTGTTTTCTGAACAAAACACCAGGACCCGCATGGCGGGGTCACTCGCACACATCTGGTAGACGGGGTCATCGGACGCCTTGAATTCGAAAGTCACCGTGTTACGGTGCGCAGTCATTACTGATACTCCTAGTGTTAGCAAGCGACTTATTAGCAAAGTCGACAGGTGTCAAGGCCCGAAACCTACTTTCAAGGGTCTTTGTACGGTCAATTTGACGTTTTATCTCGTAAAAGGGGCTGGGTTTGAACTTGAACACTAGAGGAGCAGCATGTTGAGTCCTCCCAGCCCCGTTGAGTCCAGAATGACGAGGTGATATGCCTAAGGCAGAATGGCCGTAACCTTGAGTGCCGTATGATGCCATTGCCGAATACTGAGGTTGATTAGGATTAGGAGGTATAGGTTGGTAGTAACCACCTTGCGAGCGTGGTGGCTGAGCGTATGACTGAGGCAAGGATGCAGCCGACGATGATGTTGAAGCCGATCTCGATGGTTGCGAGATTGGGGTGATTGTGAGTTTGGTTACGGCTGAGATGGTCGCTCGAATTTCATCGACTCGCGACCATTCTCTTGAGTTGGCGGCAATATTTATCTCTTGATATAAATTATTAGGATGTGGTTGGTTGGTTGGTTTTTGTTTGGGTATATGTGATAAAGAATGGTGGGATGAAAAAAAGCGCAGCAAAAAAAGAATATGAGACTCAAACTTACGTTCAATAATGCGCTTTTGCAAGTCGGCCTTGTTACCCGTCTTAGGGATGCTAACCCTTTGACAAATGTTTTGGAGTTGTAGTTTCTGGATCGAGGGTATCTGAACCGTACGGATCAGGGCCTGGACCTCCGCAGTCTTGTCCACCATGACTCTGAAGGGTTATTGAAGGTAGGGTCTTCAAAAGACCCTCCCTTCTCGCCGATATAGTTGTTGCCTAGTATCCAATCTACTCCTCCTCACCAATAAGAATGGTTATGCAAAAAAGTAAAGTGAAGAAGGCAGGCACGATGCGGATGGCACGTGGATGAGATGGGACAATTTTATGGGGAGGAACAGCTGTTTACAGCGGACGCCGCCCGGGTGCTCACAGGTTATCCAAGCACGCTGAGTCTGGTCGTCGCAGAAGCGGCCCAAAGACTCGAGGGGAGTATTGTTTGTTACCTGTGTAAACTTTGTTTGTCCACTTTGGAGAGTTTTGGTATATCAAGGCCTTGGTGGTTGATTAGATTATCAGCTGCGGAAAGAACCTCGACTTGTCGTCGTTTCAAAAGGCGGGATTGAATGGCAGAAAATGCAACCGTCCAAAGATCGTCCACTGATGCCTTCTGACAGTGGTCGAGTCCCTGTCGGTGGTTCCTCGCCTCGTCTAAATGCGGAGAAAGTAACGAGTACTTGCAGTCCAGTGGCTTGGCAGCATAAAATGCAGTGATTTTAAAGCTCCACAAACCTGCAGCCAAGTACCGAGTACATTTTCATTGCGACGGAAAAAATAAAAGCTTTTGACCAGGGTACAAGCATTGAAGGACCGAAAAATTCAACTTCATCTCGCATTGCAGTACCCAACATCACCTTATCGTCAAAAATAATACAATATTGTCCTCCGGACAGGATTACATACATACCGTCAAAATGGGAAAAAGTTCAAGAGCCAGCACAATCAAGCAAAACAACCAAAAGCTCAAGAAAAATGTTTTTGGTCCAGTCGAGCAAGCACGCGCTGAGCGTCTTCATGCGAAACTGGCCGAGCTCGTGGCTCAGCCAAAGCCAGTGAAGGAGGTCGAGATGGCCGATGGTGAGATATTTCAAGTTCCATGCAACAACACAGACGTGCTGATAATGTTTTTCACAGAAGTTGCAGAGGAGCCAGAGACCAATGAGGTCACCGCTGAGAAGGATGAGGGTGAGTTGTCGTTCATCTCTGGGTTTGGAAAATCACATTGACTGATAATTTGCAGCTTCCATGGAGATTGACGGCGAGAAGCCTGCACCCAAGAAGAAGAAGGTTATCGAGAGAAAGCGGAGGGGAAAGAAGTCCAACATTGTCTTCCGCAAGAAGGGTCCCAAGGTCACCAAGGGCAAGAAATGAGGATTCAGCATATGACCGAGGTTCATCTAGAGATATCTTGCGGCTGCCGAAGCACAGGAGACATCCTCTATAGGCCCAAGGGAAAGGATTCGTTCAGGCGTTCAGGTTGTCATATTTACAAGGCGTTATTTTGGTCAAAACGTTCTAGGGAAGGAAGAATTTGCATGAAGCTATTTCCATCATCTTAATCATTGGCAGTCTTATTCATCTGGTTCGATCTTTTCACTCATATGAGCAAAGCTACATGTACCCATTGCTTTTCGAAACATAACATCGTGTAAAAAAAAAAGTAGAAAAAAAAAAAAAAGAATAAGATGGTTAAACACCCGCCGTCTGGTTATCAAACGGTTCCCGTAGCGGCGATAGTGGGGCTTTACAGGGGTTCAAACTGATTCAAATGGGTCAGGGGTCCATTCCGTCCAATCATCGGAAAAGCGACAGTGTCGTCTCGAATGCACGATTCCAGAAAGTCCAAAAACCGCGGTCATGGTTCTTTCTTTCTTTTTTTCAATTTCTCAAAATATGGCATAGCAGACCTAATTGTTTATAATAATTTGATATTACCCTGAAATGCCATCTCGTCGAAATGGGGCTTTGAGCTCCATGCTGCTTATCGCAGCCAATATTTTGATTCCAGTTTCGATATTAATATTCGGCGCGGGATTCTTTCCGTATAAACCATTACTACCGGGTTTTGCAGACCATACAGATAATGCTCTTCAATATGGGCAAGATGCTGTTGTTCCCGCAAAGTTTGATAAATTGGTATTTATGGTTGTTGATGCGTTGCGAAGGTATTTACTTATCTCCTCTCCTCACGCGAATGCGCCAACGGTTATATCAACCCCTTTACTGACCCATTGACTCCCCAAAACAGTGATTTTGTCTATACGGTGGAGAGTGGATTCACATTTACTCAATCGTAGGTTTTTTTCTTCGTTTTTTTGACAAGGCGCAAACTGACATGAGAGTAAAGACTTATGCGCGAGGGCGCTGCCTTCCCCTTTACCGCACATGCTACCTCGCCAACTGTCACTATGCCTCGTTTGAAGGCGATAACGACCGGCTCTATCCCATCTTTTTTGGACGTGGTGCTCAACTTGAATGAAGGGGACGAGAGCGCCAGCTTGGCTTCACAGGATACGTGGCTCGTGCAGATGAAGCGGAAGAACGCGGGGAAGTTGGTCATGTATGGAGATGATACATGGTTGAAGCTTTTCCCGGGGACTTTTGATCGGGCTGATGGGACTACGAGCTTTTTTGTTTCGGTGAGTACGATCGAGGCTCAGCTATCAAAAGTAGGGGAACTCAGTAACTAACAGAACGGCCGCAGGATTTTACTGAAGTTGACAACAATGTCACAAGACATATCCCGGATGAACTGAAAAAGGATGATTGGAACACCATGGTTTTGCATTATCTTGGACTGGATCATATTGGACACAAGGGTGGACCAAGAAGGTATGTTGACTCCGAGTCATACTGTATACAGACACTGACCGTCACAGTCCACATATGATTCCCAAACAAAGGGAAATGGACGACATCGTTAAGCAGATTTATACTGCCATCGAAACAGAGGAACATCTCAGCTCGACCCTGTTTGTGGTCTGCGGAGACCACGGGATGAATGATGCCGGCAACCATGGCGCTTCATCGGCCGGCGAGACATCGCCAGCCTTGGTATTCATGTCACCCAAGCTCAAACAGATCAGGACCATCTTCCAGGCACCCTTGCCAGAAGACGAAGACTTTGAGTATTATAATCTGGTCGAGCAGTCTGACACTGCTCCTACCCTCGCTGCTCTGCTTGGGTTTCCTATCCCAAAGAACAACCTTGGCGCGCTTATCCCCGATCTTCTCCCATTCTGGCCAGAAGAGCAACAAGTTCAACTCTTGATGCAAAACGCCGCCCAAATCATGAAGGTCGCCAGTGCCGCTTTTGGAGATCAACTTCTTGAAAGCGACAGCCCCTCTCCCACTGATGCTCAGCAACTCGCCCAACAGTTTTCCTCCTTCCAATCAACCTATAAGAAAAAACTCGACAACAAAGCTGATACCTCAGACATGGTTAAACCCCTTCTCAAATGGCTCCGAAACTCCCAAAGCTTCCTAAGCGGCATGGCAAGCAACTACAACCTCCCCAAAATGTTTCTAGGGCAAGCAACCTCCATCTTAGCCATAACCCTCGCAATTCTCGCAACCGCCTACAGCACCCCTTATTCTTCTCCATCCGAATTCCTCCCCTTCGCATTCATCCTCTCCCTCTACGCAATCATGATGTTCGCAAGCAGCTACGTAGAAGAAGAACACCACTTTTGGTACTGGACCACAACAGCCTGGTTCGCTTATCTAGGCCTCAGACGACGACTTAACTCTTTTTCCTCTTCAACAATCCAAACCCTTTCAACAATCGCTTTGTTAGTTATCACCCGTCTTATCCGAAGCTGGAACCAAACCGGTCAAAAATACGCTGGAGAGCCCGACATTGTCAAACTCTTTTTGCATACCAACCCTGCATTACTTTGGGCTATAGTAATCCTCACATATCTCTGGATACATCAAAACCTCGTATACGGATTCAGTGGTCTACCCATATGGCTATCCTTCGCAGCAGCAACAGGATTAGTTCTCGCAGCATTTACCTTTAAAGTAGCTTTTACTCTCGAAGACGCACCTGAAATAGTCCCCGGGTTCATCCGAAAAATCTTGGAACTCAATTTCACTCAAGGAGCTGATTTAATCTCCCGGGCAAGAGCAGTCTTTATCGGTATCGGTCTATTAACCGGCACTACCTTACTATTCATGTTGAGCAAAAGACGAATATCAATGGGCCAACCAGGGACTTATACACTTTTAAGTCTCCTCAGTTTAGTTTTGGTGACCCAAAGCCGCACGACGAATATTCCGCTTGTAATGCTTTCAAATATGCAGTTTAGGTTGCTGCTGCATCAGCTTGAGTCGATTTCGGCCGGGGAAATTAGTTTGAGCATGATTTTGTTGCAGTACTCTAGTTTCTTTGCTTTTGGAGGGACGAATGCTGTTTCGAGCGTGGATTTATCATCTGCGTATAATGGTGTGGCGGAGTATAGTGTGCTGAGTGTTGGGGTTTTGACGTTTATAAGTAATTGGTCTGGACCGGTTTGGTGGATGTTGGCTGGGGGGATATTGTTGTTGAGTAAAAGGGAGGAGTTGTTGTTGAGAGGACAAAAGAATGATTTGTGGAAGGGACATGTGGGTTTGTTGAGCGTGTTTGCGGCGGGTAGTGTTGTGGCTGTTATGGGGGCTTGTGCGGTTTTGAGAAGTCATTTGTTTGTTTGGACTGTTTTTTCCCCGAAATATTTGTATGTGGCTGCTTGGAGTTTGGGACAGCATTTGGTTGTTAATTTGTTTTTGGGGGGAGTGTTTTATTGGTTGGGGGTTGTGGAGGTTAGTAGATGATGGAGGTGGCGAAATAGATATTAGACGGTGTTGGTGAGAGTCGTGGTTCTGTATCAAGATGTATATGTATAGATTGGAATAGAGCAGATAGACAAGAAAAGAAAGTCATATACGTTTGCTTTTTTCATAACAGCTAATAAAACGAGACCAAGCCCAAAGAGAATGCTACAAGTTATCATCGTAACCCAATGAGGAAAACAATCCATTCAAGAACCAACAACCAACCCACCACCCACAAATACCATTTCCGACATGTTCATAGAGTCCAAGATATCATCACGCAGTTTCCTCCCCACTATCCTCCTCCTCCTCATCAACAACCGACTGTTCCTCCTCACCATCCTCAGACAACAAATCATCCACCAAACTCTTATCATCTTTCCTCACTGCTCTCGGCGTTCTACTCAGCACAACCGTAGCATCATCCTCATCCTCATCCTCCTCCTCCTTAATCACACTACTCTCCCTCGAAGCAGCAGCAACACTATTTTTCTCCGGTACAACACTTCCTCCCCTCTGCTGCCCAGTAGCAGCACTCTCATATCCCACAGAACTAGCACGACTCATACTTCTCCTATACTTGACTTGGGCCTGTGTCCCCGCCTGAGCAGCCTCAGCAGCCGCATCCAAAGTATTAACAATCTTGCCCAGGCCAACATGTAGCTTATAAAGAGCATTACGGCCCGTAGCGTCCGAAAGGAGTTGACCATCTACCGCCAGACAAACTTCTTGGTAGACTTCTCTTGTTTTTTCTTCTGAGGATAAGGGGGAAACATAAAGTTTGCCAAGGAGTGGTGCAATGATTTTCTTTTCTTCTTCTATTTTTTTCAAATTTCATCAGTAAGTAGTTGACTTTAGAGAACGGAGGAAAAAACTTACTATGAATATTAGTATCCAACCTATCAAGAATATCCTTTGCAAACTCCAAATGCACATCCCCATTAACATGCTTCTTGTCCGCATCGACCGTTTCCCGTCCAGGATAATAACACTTTCTGGGATCAGTCCAATCAATCAGACACGCGCCAATAGTAGTCAAAGAAACCATTTCCTCGTCCACGTCCGCGTCGTCGTCTTCTAAGCCTTCCCGGACGTTATACAGCGTATGAAGAGCGTCCAACGCTACTGAACGCATCAAATCCTGATTTTCTGTCCTCGAGTAGCAAAATACCGGCAAGAAATAATTAAGTGCTTGTCTGACGCTCTGGTTATCTGCGCTTGCGGGCTCAAAGTAGGCAATAACTAGAGTTTTGAGCAATTCGGCTGAAAACTCATGGTCTGAGACTACACGGCCTAGAAGGAGTTTAGAAACCGCTACGACGGCAGCTGCTTGGACTTCGGGATGTTTAGCACCGGATCGAAGGGCTTTGATGTAGACTTTGAGGAGCGTGGGATTGGCAGCTAGTAACTGCGCGCCGTGGACGTTGAGGATATCAGTGAGAATTTGAAGCGCGGTGATTTGCAACGCGGTGTGTCCTTTGCTGAAGAAGTGCATGAACAGAGTCAAGTTTTCTTCTGCGAGGGATCTATCGAGCAAAGAGCAAAGCCCCAAGCACAATAAACCGCGTTCACGTACTGGCGCCTCGTGACTCCTGACTGCTGGAACAACGAGGTTATTAAGCATCGCTACCAGATGATCATTCTGTTGGAGGTCGCCGGCGACGTTGGTGAGCATGCATTGGACGATATGCAGACACTTCATGTTGATCATGATTTCCTTGATTGCTTTGGCGGCAGCTTCTTCCTCTGAGAGCTCAGGACCCTTATTCTTTTTACTCTTAGTTGGAATGTCGTCGTCGTCGCTGAGTTCAGATTGAGCAGAGTGAAAGCTTTCGTTATCATCGGGAACGGGTTCGTCGACGATGGTGTCGTGAACGTCTGCAACTGCTTCCAGGACGATACTGCAGAATTCCTTCTCGCCTGCTGCGTCTGGGGCGCAAATATCGCGGAGGACATTGACGGTGAGTTTTGTGACCTCGTCTGGAAGCTCTGGGATGGATAGGGTTTGACGGAGAAGAGAAAACATCTTGCGACGTCCGACTTCGTCCGAATAGTCGAGGGTGAGAGCAATGTGAAGCAGTTGTTCTACTATGAACTCCTGTTCGACGGTGTCTTCCTCTTCGTCTTCTTCCAGATCTTCTTGTTCCTCTGCACGCTTGATGGCGTCGATCAACACCTTGATGTATCGCTCGAGGTAGAAAGCGACCTTGGTGACTTCGGGTAGCTTTTCCTCGACCAGAGACTCAAACTTCCCGTTGCCTTCGTTACGGCAAAAGTCGTTGAATGTCCGACACACAAACACAGACTCAGCGCTCAAAGTCTCAAAGAACTGGTCGTCAAATACCATGGCTTCTCTGTAATCGGGACGACCCTCCCAGAAACCCTTCATCGCTTCAAGAGCCACGCCGTTCTCTCCTCCAGAGTTAATCACATCGATACGCTCCAACAGTTCGAGGAGCGCATCAATATTAGGAGGCGAAACCTCAGCGGGCTGGCCTGACTCTTGAGGAGGAGGAGTGCCGGCGCAGTCCTCAATCCATCGCTCACGGAACAGACGACCAGCGGCCTTACGAACGTTCTCATCTCTATCCCGCAAACCCCAGCGCAAAAGCTTCTCTCTCATAGAAAGGGATAAATGCCTAAAGTCACCCAATGCAGGTAAGAGTCGCGAATACACCGCGCGACGTGTAGCAGCATCCTGATCCCTCGCGCGCTCCAGCAAGAACGGCAAAGTATTCGGCAATATCGGCAAGTTGACCAACAGAGACCTCCTGACATCCGCGCTTGGATCGTTCTGCAAAACCTCCAACAACTTATCCAACAACCCACTCGTCGCTTCATCCTGGCTATCATCCGAATTCGGCTCCGCGTCCGCCTGGTTTCCAGCCAATCTTCCCAACCCCAACACAGCTTGCGCGCGAACCATAGCCTCCTTGTCGCGAATCCTCTTAAGCAATCCCGACCTCAGCTTCTGGAACAAATCATCATCGATCGCATCCAACGAATTAATAATATGCGAAATGAGCTGCGTCGACCTATAACGCACAAACTTGTCCTTGGCCTGCAGCAAAGGCAAGATAGTCTCCATGAGATGCGTAGTAAGGCGCGTGCCGGGAGTTTCAGGCATAGTGCTAGCATCTGGGTCGGCCTCGCCCATTACTTCGTTGTCCTTGTCGATCGAATGTCGCAGGAACAAACCAATGAAGCGAATGGTCTTTTCGCCTACGGACTCGCTCTTCTTGACTGGCATGACGCGCAGGACGCATCGCATAAACTCGCTGTTGAAGTCATCCTCGTCAAACTCCTCGGCTGTGGCGCCCTTCTTGGTGCTTGTTGGCTCGTAGCAGCAAGCTTCTTGGATCTTGCGCAGTGTGACGGCTAGTTTTCTGTGAGAGGCGGTGGTGCGCTGAGCATCGCGGAATACGGCGGCGACTTGTTTGCGTAGAGTCGAGTCGGGAGTCTCGGTGGGGATGTCAACATTTGTGTTGGACGAGGCGCGCGATGCCGGTGTAGATCGTGATGTTGCCGTTCCTCCCCCCGCCGCTGCTGAGGACCTCGTCGACCTCGTCGATCGAGGTGGCATTGTGAATTTTTTTGGAAAAAGGTTCCGATTGCGTTTCGTAGCAATGAATGATATTACGGAACTTTTTTGTTTTGTTAGAATTTTTCGGACCGCATCGAGGTCGTCGTCGGGTGTCGGTGTTCGTGTCGCAAAAGTTGTCAATTGCCCACAGGGAAGGAAAGTGAGAGGGCCTGATTGTTGTTTGTTTACCCAGCGATTGCCTAATTAGGTTTAGCTCGGGCAGGTTTGGAGGGGTATGACTTTTGACATCTGTTAGTGCTTGGCATTTATCTCTTGAGCAATGCATGCCCTTCAAAATAAGATTAAATTTCCCAAGATATGTTAGCAAATAAATGTAAAGCTAATCAAACTCATGAAGAAATATGAAAACAACTTTTGGATTGAGAAGCCTTTCTGATGAAGGATACTGCTACCTTATCCCCCACTCACAAGAATCTGGTTGTTGCTATGCCCCACATTTGACCCGATAAGCTGCTTATCGAGACTTTGGTTTGGATTTTTGCAATTGACCAGGGAAGCTTGGTTTTCCGAAAAATTATACCCAGAATCACCAACTTCCCAAATACCACAAGAAAAACAGCACAATGGGAGACCAAAACGATAATAAGAAGCGCCAACGCGACGCCGATGAGACACCTGCCGGAGCCTCAAAGAAGGCCCGAGTCGAGTCAAACAGATCCCTTTTTGTGCGATCACTTCCACCAAATGCTACCAGCGAATCCCTTACCGATTTCTTCTCTCAACATTACCCAGTCAAGCACGCAACCGTTGTCCTTGACCCTAAAACCAAGGAGTCCAGGGGTTATGGTTTCGTTTCGTTCGCCGATCCCGAAGATGCGATTGAGGCAAAGGAGAAGCTCAACAACCACGATTTCGGCGGTCGCAAGCTGAGGCTCGACATTGCCCAGCCCCGTCTTCGCGATGCCTCCAAAGCAACCCCCGCCGTCGCATCAAAGGTCGTCGAGGAGAAGAGGAAGCGAGAGGAGGAGATGACCGAGGCCCGCAAAGCGCCCAAACTCATCATTCGTAACTTGCCATGGAGCATCAAGCATGCCGACCAGCTGACCAAGCTGTTCCAGAGCTTCGGCAAGGTCAAGTTTGCTGATTTGCCCGGCCAGAAGGGAAAGATGGCTGGTTTTGGTTTCGTTACTCTTCGCGGTCGCAAGAATGCGGAGAAGGCCATGGAGGCTTTGAATGGCAAGGAGATTGATGGACGAACAATTGCAGTTGATTGGGCTGTCGACAAGGAGACTTGGAAGCAACAAACTGAGGGAGAGGAGGAGAAGGCAGATGACGATGAAAAGAAGAGCGCCAAGACCAAGAAGGCAAAGAAGCCCGCAAAGGAAGAGGAGGAGGAAGAAGACGACCCGAATATGACCCAGGCGGACCGTGATTTGGCCAATTTCTTCAAAAACTACGGTGAAAATTTGGAAGAAGAGGATGACAATGATGAAGACAAGGATGACGAGGATAAGGACGAAGATGAGGACGACGACGACAACGACGACGACGATGAGGATGAGGAAATGGAGGACATCGACGAGGAGCAAGACGGGGAAGTCGACGAGTTCGAAACTGTGCCTTCAGACGACGAAGAAGATGACGAAGCAGCCAAGAAGCTCGCCGACGATAACGCAAAAACTCTCTTCATTCGCAATCTGCCATACACGACGACGGACGAGCAACTTAAAGAGAAATTTGCCATCTTCGGAGCAGTGAGATACGCCAGAGTAGTCAAGGAACGTGGCACGGACCGACCAGCCGGTACTGGTTTCGTCTGCTTCTTCAACGCCGAGGAAGCAAAGGCTTGCGTGAAAGGTGCTCCCCGCCAGCAGCCTGTCCCTACCCTCGCCAAGCACTCTGTCCTGCAGAACGACACACTCGACCCCGAAGGCAAGTATACTCTGGATGGCCGCGTGTTGCAGGTTGCACAAGCAGTCAACAAGGACGAGGCCAGTCGTCTTGCCGATATCAGCACAAAAACGAAGAATAGGGACAAGAGAAGACTCTTCCTCCTCGCCGAGGGTTCCATCCCTGCCAGCTCTCCCCTTTTTGCCAAGCTCTCCGCTCAGGAAATCAAACTCCGCGAGCAGAGCGCAAAGCAGCGCAAGAAACTGATCGAGTCCAATCCTGCTCTGCATCTCAGCTTGACTCGTCTGGCTGTGCGCAACATCCCCAACAACATGGACTCGAAGGCACTCAAAGCTTTGGCTCGTGAGGCCGTAGTAGGATTTGCCAAAGACGTCAAAGAAGGCAAGCGTGCCCCCATTTCAAAAGAAGAAAACATGCGCGGTGGTGAACAAGACAAAGAAGCAGAGCATCGCCGCAAGGAGAAAGGAAAAGGTGTAGTCAGCCAAGCCAAGATTGTATTTGAAACCTCTCACGGTCAAAAAGTAGACGAGAAGAAGGCCGCAGGTGCCGCCAAGAGCAGAGGTTACGGTTTCATTGAGTATTCCTCTCATCGCTGGGCGTTGATGGGTCTGAGATGGCTCAACGGACACGCCTTGAAGAACGAACTGGGCAAGACGCAGAGGTTGGTTGTTGAGTTTGCCATTGAGAATGCGAACGTGGTTCAGAGGAGACGACAGCACGAGGAAAAGATCAAGACGCTGGGGCCGAGGGAGCCTGGAGCGAAGGCTAGGGATTTGGAGGAGAAGAATAAAAAGAAGAAGGGAAAGAAGGGAAAGAGGGCTAACGAGCCGGATTGGAAGGCTGCTAAGAAGGCTAGAGGGGATTGGAATAAGAGTACGAAGGATAAGAAGAAGGAGGGTAAAGAGGCGGGTGGTGATAAGGGTAAGAAGAAGGGTGGTGGTGGTGGGGGTGATGATAAGGCATTGTTGGATAAGGCTGGGAGGAAGAATGTGGATGCCAAGTTGGCGATGAAGACTAAGATTGTGCAGAGGAAGCGGGAGATGCGTAAGAAGAAGAGTGAGAGTAGGGCTGGGAAGAAATAGTGATGGAGGGATGTGTGTATGTGTCTGGAGGTGTAATTTCTTGCGAAGTTTTTTAGGCGATTATTTGCTATGCCATGCATATTCAATTCCATATATCCGTTTCATTTTTACAAACTATCTCGTCCAAGGTAGTTTGGCCCTATTCATCTGAAAATGTATTTTACGGTCCTCTTCCTCATATCTTTGTAGTTATTTCACAAGGGCTGTTTTCAGCACTTGGAAAGGTTTTACTCATATAACACGAAGCGGCTTCAGTAGGCAGGTAATACGCAGCAGAGATTTTGTGGCCGGGTGATTCAGACATATTATACCAATGGAATCAGAACCACGGGAAGGGCCTTTAAAGCCTTCTTCATTATCAAAACGTGGCTTCAGGATCATCTTCATTCAATTGGTAATATGACAAGGGATTTTCTCTAATTGTTTCTTATTTTAATATTTTTTTCTCTTTTTCTCTGGCCAGATTCTTGGGGGGAAAAGAAACAATCAATTTACATTCTCCTACTTCATTATTTTCTCCAAGGTATATAAATATAAACCACAGCATTTTTTCACCCCTTTTTTTTTACTGTTCCTCTAAACTTTATTTTTAATCTCTGTTCCAGCAAACACAACAAACAACCCTCAGCTGTCGTCTATACAAGGGTTGTATAGTGTAGCGGCCATCACTCCGGATTCTGAAATGTAAAAAAGCTTGTTCTTTCCATTTGAAAGGCCTTCCGGCAACCCCGGTTCGATTCCGGGTACGACCTGATGATTTCTTCCTTTTTTTATTTTTTATTTTTATTGTTCGTTTTCTTTTCGTTTCGACTTTGTTATTTCATATAAATCTTGGAGAGATATGAGGATACTTGCTTGAGTAGAAATAAAATGGTTGCATTGTGTGTTTTTAAGCTGACATTTCGCCCTTCCAAAGTTGATGAAAACTGTCGAGTGTCCTTTGTCCCTTCCGTACTATAAAGACTGAATATTAGAGTTTTAAAAATGACCTTGTTTTCTGAATTGCCTTCCCTGCCCCTTCACTTCGAAAATGACCACTTCTTATACTTTTTTGATTCCTGCTTTCCTTCTTCCCCTTGATTCCATTTATCTTGCTCCTTTTCATCGTTTGTATCGGTACCTAAACTGAATTCCAACCACTCCACCAAAAATGGCTTGAACGCAAAGTCAAGCACCGAGCCAGCCAACCTACGCTCGCTGCGAACTACGCGACCGCTCTTATCCTTCCAAACAGTAGACACCTGTGAGGCAATAACATTTCCTGCCTTGTCGCGTACTTCATTCGTATAAGTCTCCTTGACCAAGCCCAACTCCTCCTCCTTGGTAACCTTCCCTTTGCTAACTCTGATTACTTCTTCCCCTCCCTTTATGACCTCAGCTACCTTCCCCAACTCACCAAGCATGTGTTGGTCTTTACCATCCAAACTACCACCATTACGGGTCGCCTTTTCCTTCAAATACTCCAAAATCTCTGTAAATTCCCCCCTAAGATGACTATACACCTCGGCCACCCCGTCCCCTCTTTCCAACTTGGCAAGGTGATCGTTTATTATGTTCGTTGGGGAATATGATCCCAATTTAAATCCCATCTCCTCATGCCGGCGGATGTCCTTCCGAAGGGCTTCCTCCGCATCCGACATGACACGCTCAACCCGCGCTTTCAACACAACAGGGTCCGTCTTCGCTGCCCGCGATTGTCGCAACTGCACCCATTCTTCCATCGTCTTCGGTGTGTTCCACATGTTTATATATGGCTCGACCCACATAGCCCCCGACAGACCTAATGCGGACCTGAAAAATTTATACCATCCCCTCAATGGGCCGTGATACCCGGGAACATTGACAGAGTTCAAATCGATACCCGCCCAGGTTTTTGGCTCATCTTCCTTCTCAGAGAGATCCCTCATTTCCATGCCGACGCTGCTGCGCATCAAATCCTCAAACGCATCAATCCACCCGCCCGTACAGCCGGAAGAAGTTGGTGAAGGAACCGCACCTCGAGGTGTGGGCTCCCACCCAAGTTCAAGCGTCAAGCGCAGAGGAGAGTACGTGGTCCTGTCAAAAAACCATTTGGTCGCATCTACAAAGGACTTCACATCCCGGCCGCTGAGGCCTTCAAGAAACAATTCATGAAAGCGTGAGCGCAAATCGAGGTGGCGCTGATATACGGCGGGATTGGGAAAGGAGGCAGCGCCTCGGACTTCTTTAAAGACCAATTCATCGGAAAGAAGGTGCTTAGCCTCGGCGTCGCTGAGAAAGCTGAACGGATTGATGACGGGAGTCCAATCGAATAACGTCCCTATTCTGAGGTCAGGTCCGAGCATTTTGGTGGATCGCTGCTTCAAAAAGAATATGGATTGACGAGTGTACGGAATAAGAGTTGAAAAATGAGGAAATTGTAAAGTTTATTTTATCTGTTCCCCCCGCTTCGTTTTTTTCAGGTATATTACCCAGTCATCATTGTCCAATCAAATCACGTTTAGATACATTTGAGACAGGTCACCAAAACCACCATTTCCTCCCTTTGAACTCCTTCTCCCGCTTTGGCCAGGAGCACCGGATATCCCCGAATCAACGAGGTTATTTCTATCCACTGTCCTAAACTCATAAACCCTAATTGCTGGCTCATAAAATCTCAACACTTGCCCCATGACAGACCTCCTCCACAGAGACACAATATGCTGAGCTCTAAACCTAAAGCCCTGTCCCGGTCCCTCCCTCAGGTCATTGACTACCGTCTCCCTCACCAACCCCGATCCATCGTTCTCAGCCTCTCTTGTAACCTTCCCCTTCGGCACAACCAAGCCCTCCATAACCATCTTCAGCTCCAAAGCAGTCTTATTCCCATCCCACCTCTTTTTATCCTCCTCCGCAATCACTTGCATTATTAATCGGGCAGAGTTCCTCCTAATCTCGCATGAACTCCCCTCCTTAATCAGCTTCAAGCTCTTCTCCAACTCCTTCACCAGCTTTATACCCTCATCAAGCGCTTTACAAGTTGTAACCTGTTTCAACCGACGAATATATGATCTTTTCCACCTCTTCTACCAGCCTTTTTTCCGCCTTTAGATAATCCTCCCATCTACTTTCTCACTTTCTATCCTTAACCCACTCCTCCACACTCCTAGGTGTTTTTGACAGAGGGAGATAAGTCTGCAACGATAAATTCTGAGACGTTCTTTTAACGAGCAAGTCCCTCGACACACAAGCCTTCACAGTGCCCATCTCCAAATAATCCCTCTTCTGGCAAACGTCAAACCCGTCAACAAACTTGGGCAATCCCATACTCTTCACATCCCGCATCTCAAGTCCGGAATTGACACGGATCAAATCTTCAAAGGCATCCATCCAACCGCAAGACGTCACATGTTTTGGAAGTCCTCCTCGGGGGACAGGTTCCCACCCCAACTCCTGAGTCAACCTCCCCGGCGAATAACAACTCTTTTCAAAAAACGACAGCAGACCAATGCCCCATAGAATCGGGTTCTCGGAGCGGTACGACGAATTAATCTGCTTTTCAATGTCTCTTGACCAACTGTCGAGGTGCAAAAGCCTTTTAGCCGGGTTGTGAAAGTATTTTTGAACGCTGCTTCCGGTGCTGCTAATACTGTTTGGAATACCGGCGTTGCTGTCGGCAATCACTTCGTAGAAATCCAGTTCCGTGCTGGGTCCAGCAAAGAAGGGATTGTTTGGGTTCTTGAAAGGGTTGATTTCTGGCAACGGTTCTTTTTCCTCGTCGTCTTTTGCCGGTATCATCCCAACTATGCTGCCCATTTGGTTTGGTTTGAACATATCCATGATTGACATTTTCGCCCTGTCCTGCTCGTATGTTTGAGGGGGAAAGAGAAGAGGAAAAAGGAAAAGGCTCGCCCCATAGAAAGCAAATCTTGTTTTTTCCCGTCCATTCCCTCTCCCCTCTCCCCCGCTTCCTACCTAACCGCCCGCTCGCCTCGGGGGGGGGGGGGGGGAGTTTGAATGTGTATGTGGCGTTCAACCTCATCCAATCAAAATTGTTTATTGTAAAACATGCATATAAAAATATATGATCAGTCAGTTTTTTTTATACACACAGTGCGTGCGTGTGTGTGTTGTTCTCCCCAGAATAATGTAAATGAAAACCCAGTATAAACCCATAATATTCCGCCCTATGCATAAAAAAGAATCTGTGGAATAAACAAATTTTCCCAATAATTTTCCATCTTGGCATAAATAAAACCCAATGCGCTTTGATGAACAAGAAAAAAAAAAAGAAAGAAATAAGAGAGAAGAACAATCATATATGTGCTTGCTTTTCGCATCGTCATCGTCCATCGTCCATCGTCCATCATCAATCAACAAACCCTCACACCACAAACTTCAACACCCTTTGTCAAGACAATCGCCCTCTTGTCAGAAAAGTACCTCGCCACAATTTCCTTGACAAAGTCCGCGTCTGTTTGACTCCAAACGTCAAGTCCCATCTGAGCGAGCGCATCACTGTCCACTCTGACCCAACTTCCCCCTCCAGCACCTCCTTCTTGATTCAACAACCTCTCCCTTTCCTCTCCCTCTGATTCACTCAACACCGCCGGCTCGGTATAATCAATATCCAAATCCAACAAGTCATCATCATCACTTGAATCGACAATATCAGCCAACACTCCCAAAATAGACGTGGTCAATCGATGGAAATAAGCTATTATCGCCAATTCAATCCTCGCTCGGTCATCATCATTGCCGTCTAGTTCTGCTCCACTGGGTCCCCGAGTCGTTAAGGATGTCAAAGAATCAACCATGCTGGGGCCAGGAGTCGTCGTGCCGAAGCTTGGCCTTCTCTGCGGAGCGGCTGACATGGTGGGGGAAACTGGTGAACCAAGATCTGCGAGGAGGGAAGCATCGTGACTTTGTTCATCTACTTCCTCTGAGTGTCGTTTCTCACCGGCTGATGCCCACCACATGAATCCGTTGTATGCGAGGGCGGCCCAAGTGGTTGGTTCGACGATCTTTTCGGCTTCGTCGTCTGCTATTGTCATTGTGGGGCGAATAATTGTCGCCGTGCTGGGGCGAGAGGAAGGAGTTGGCTTGTTGTCTGCAAGACGGATTGCTGGCGTAGATGGTGTAGGGGCGTCGCTTGTCTCTGACTGAGATTCAACAACGGAAGAACCAGAAGCAAGACGAGCGAGGCCCGCTCTGAGAGCACGGAAACGACGGAGGTCTCGCTGGCTTGCTTTCACTGGAACGCCTTTGGGACACTCTATGGTTGGCCAGGCCTTTTCCTTGGCGTTGGACGAGTCCGGTGGGGGCATGGTGATGAGCATATCCCAGAGACCCTCCTTCATAGCGAGGATGCTATCTGTTGTGCAAGCAACCCACCCCGAGGTTGTGTCCTCCCCGCTGGCGGGGTCGGAAGAATCATTATCTGAATTCGAGCGCTGCTTCAAGGCAGCTTGATGCTCGAGAAGGTATGAAATATCATGAACACCAATGGTGAATAATGGTCGTAAACGCTGGACAGGAGCAGCTGGATCGATTACGTCGCAAACAGACAACGGAATATTTGACAAGACGGAAATATCGTACACTAAGAAAACAAAGGGTAAGTAATCTGAACTGTGTGGCCATTGAGCTTGGGCGACATACCATAATTACAAACTTCATGCACCGGTGCATGACAGGAAATCAGAATGCGCTTGCGCAACAGAGCAGCACGGTGGATTGGGAATATCAACGGGCCAAAAGTATCAAGCAACGAGGTAAGACTCCAGGCAGGGTGAAAGGGGGAAAGCCTATGGCCTGGCGGTATCAAGGCAGTCCCATCCGAGGCAGACCTATTCCTAGCGTGACCTTTGTCGAGTCCGGGACGCAGTGACCTGAAGCTGAAGGCAGGGGAGGCCAGAGCCACGTCTTTCAGGGGCTGTGGTACCGATGTCTCAAGGGCTCCGTTCCTGTCCCAATACTCTTCCAGCAATTGGATTTGTTTCCTATCCTCAGCCAGCTTGCTGGCGATGTCCTGCAAGCCCTCTGCGTGACGCCATGCTCTCCCCAATCGACCGTAGCTGAGGGGAACCAAAACTCCAACAGCAATCATGCGAGCGTGTCGAGTCTCTTCCTCCTCCGTTGGAATGTTGACAAAGGCGCTGAGACCAGCATGAGCGCCATCGTGAACAAAGTAAATAAGATCGTTGGATACGGTGTGCAATCCTGACGGCAAACTCTTGTACTCGACCGCGCCCTCGAGCTCGAGTCCTTCCACTGCGCGCTTCCAAACAATGGTATAGCCGGCCTTGACGTCAAAGTCGATCAAAAACAGAGCCGAAATGGGTGGAAGGTCTGGTAGGACGACCGGTGCACTACTCGAAGCGGATTGCGGCAGATGAACCGAAAGAGCCGGTTGGCCGCGACGGGAAGCCGCCATTTGTGAACTGTATCGCGATTCTCGATTGGAATTTTTTCGGTGTGGGGGAAACCTATCGCCGACTTGACACCATCACGGCGTCGGTCAGCTATTGGGAATTGCTGCCGGGTTCGGATGTTGAATTGTGTTTTCGTGTTTTTTTTTTGTCCCGATGCTTTGGGTGCTTTGTCGTCGGTCGTTGTGCCAGGTTGGAGGGAAGCTAACGTAGCGGCATTGCTAAATTTACTAGGCAGTCGCCCAGCGCCTCAAGTCTCCTACTGCAAACACTCCCGTGCCGTGGGGCCATAATTTTGATGCCAAGCCATATCTCTTGTAACATGCAAAGAATCACACGTGATAGAGGAGAAGGTATCGCCATTTTTTATTTTATCGAAAGACGGATGTTTCTTCCTAACTCGGTTTTATCCGGGTCTTGTGGGATTGTTGGGGAACCAGGTCGTTGGAGTCGGGCCAGAATCAGATATTTGCGACACATTCGATTCAACAAATAATTCATGGGCTATAGTTATATTTTAACTCTGGGCTCCGTTCTATTTGTATCTTATTCAAATTTTCTTGCGTTGAAAAAGAGAATTAAAGTGGATTTACAACGGTAATTCCAACCTAAAAATATGCACTCATGACCTGCCAATCTGATCAATGTCAGCAGATGTGAGGCAGGTCAAACACCCATCACAGTTGACTTTCCAGGTTTCCAATGACGTGAACCGGCGGATCCCCGCGATGCCAAGTCTGATCACAGGGATTGCTGGCTCACTCCCGCCCCACATTTCCGAAATCTTAACCCCAACGATTTCATGAGACCTCAACCTCGGAAGGGCATGTTGTTGCATGGAGTCGGTCACGGCCTATCCCAGCCAATAAACGTCGACTTTGACAGCCATCCCGCTTTCAACCCCACAGAAACTTGCAATGCCATCTGGCTTTCCTTGCACCTCCGCGGCTGGGCGCTGTCTCGCAACTTTTTTTGTCTTTTTTTTTTTTCCTTTTTCCATATTGGATCTATCATTCACTCATTTTTCCAAAGAAGGATAGAATAATTGCATTGTCACACGTCCATCCCATTCATTGTTGAAATATCATCTCGTCTCTTTCTTTTTTGTTCTTCTTCATCTTCGATTCCCCTAGGTATCATTCCCAGGATCAGCGGGGTGGTCCCAACATTCGCTAGCATCTCCATATTAGCGCCACCTTTCACACGTCTCCAGTCTGGCAGTCCCCCGTTCCATAATTATCATTGACCCGGCCGAAAAACAAAAAAAAGCCTTCGGACCCCTTCACTCCAACGGCCCGGAAAGTTCAAGACCACCACCAACGAGGGCAAAGCCGCAGATTCCGAACCACCGCTTGCCCTTCCTCCCCGCGCTCTCCTCCTCCTCTCTGGTTCAACTCACCATGGCGGCAATCCTCGACTATACGGCCTACTTTCTCGCCGGTTACACCGCTCTCACCATATTCTTTTACATGCTCGGCTTTATTATACCCAAAGCCGCCTTCGTGGCGCGGGCATTAGCCTCATATTTCTCCCTGATCGCCTCGTCCCTCTTCGGTGTTGGATCTTCAGTATTTTTCTCCCTCATTGGTTATGGTGGTCTTTCGCAATGGGCCGTCGGCCGCAGCTTCAAGCTGTTCATGAAACTCAGCACCGGCGTCTGCTTTTCGATCGAAGATCCCAATAATTACCTCAACACCACCCGTCCTGCCGTGTTCGTTGGAAACCATCAGACCGAACTCGACGTCCTTATGCTTGGAACCATCTTCCCCAAGTGGTGCAGCGTCACGGCCAAGGCATCCCTCAAAAAGATGCCATTCTTGGGTTGGTTTATGGCTCTGAGTGGCAGCATTTTTATCGATCGCAAGAATAGCAAGGACGCCCGCGAAGCTATGGCCGGTGCCGCCAAGGAGATTCGGGAGAAGAAGCAGAGCGTATACATGTTCCCCGAGGGAACCAGAAGTTACAGCAAGGAGCCCGAACTTCTTCCATTCAAGAAGGGTGCTTTCCATTTGGCTGTTCAAGCTCAGGTTCCAATTGTGCCTGTGGTTGTTGCCAACTATAGCCACGTTCTTTACATCAAGGGACTCGTTTTCAGGTCCGGTACCATTCCATGCAAAGGTAGGTTTTTTTTTCTCCCCGTAAATTGAATCTTTTCTAACATTAGTGTTCTCAGTCCTCGAGCCTATCTCTACCAAGGGTCTCACTAGCGCCGACGTCGACGAACTTACTCGTACCACCCGCGAATTGATGCTCAAGGAGATTATTGTCCTTACCGAGAAAGCCCGTGGTAAACGTTTCGCCGCTCCCCGTATTGTTAACCAAGCAAACGGTGTTGCCAAGGTTACTGGATCAGACATGAGAGTCGCTGCATGAAAAGTTCACTATATGTGGTTACCTTGCATGTTTTGGTTAGAGGAGGGGAAAAAAGCCGAGCCGCGTCGGCGAGCTGTCTAGAGTGGAACATACATATGCCACCTGAGACTTTGAAGTGAGGAGAAGAGCGAGCACTCGAGGAAGTACGGATTACACAAAGTACCCTTTTCGATGCTTGGCGGTAATGACTTGTGGAACTGGGGAAGGAGGAGAAGAAGTGGAAAGGAAAAGATACGCAAACAAGGCATTTTGATACCCCTTAATAGATGATGAGCAAAAAAGAAGAAGTTGCCATTCATCCTATCAAAACGACAGGGTGGAATTTAAGATACTGGGTTAAGAATGCCCTTGTTTTTTTCTAAATAGATCATAAGGCGGGGCGTGGGGTTTGGTGTTTCTGGATATTGATGAGCTTATGCATTATATATTAGGTAGCCCATAGATTTTTGCTAATCAAGCGCTTGAAATTCGAAAGTGGATATCATGTTCAAAGATTTTGGTTATCATAAATCATGTCATTCTACACCAACACCAACCAACAACTTCATACATAACCCCTTTTCTATCCCTTCACACTCCCAATCACCACCCCCTTTCCATGTCCCAACCCCCCACTCAAAATATCCTTCACAAACCTACCACCCCTAACAAACTCACTTTCCTCCTTCCTTTTCAACTCCCTCCACTTCTTTATCAACTTCCCTTTCAACCCAGGCCATTTAACCAACAATCCCAAAACAACAAAATAACCCCTAACAATAAACCCATGAGCCAAATCCTTACTCAACATTGTAGTTCCATGATTAAAAAATCCTTTTAGTAATTCCCCTCCTATACCATCATACAGTGCTTTCACCCCCTCAGTTTTATATATCCTCCCAACCATACCAAAAATGCCCTTTTCTTTATCTGCAGAAGAAACTTGTATCCTAGCCTTTGCAATTGAAAAAGGATAAGTAACCGCCGTCGCACCTACTTTACTCGTTGCTGCCAAGAGAAATGTGATCGCGGGGCCCAAATCATCCCATTTTCTCTTTTTTCCATCGGCCACTACTAGTCTTTTAAGTATTTGTTGCAGAAAGAATGTAAGGGAAGGGTTTAAAGTCAAAACTAGGGAAGCTGAATATCCCGCCCAAAGACCCTTGATTGTTCCTCTTTCCCTTCTTATCTCCCTTATTATCTCTGCGAAAGTTTGTTGTCGTTCTGGGCTACCGGACTTAGATTTGAAAGAAGCAGTTTGTCTCCTCGTAACGACATTCGATACCGGCGTAGTGAATAACTTTGCGCATGCACCCGCGGAAGCACCGACTGCTAATTCTTCGAGGACTTTTAGGTAGGGGAGATTGTTCCTTCCTACTAATCGTCGTGTACGGAACCACTTTGACGCAAAAAAAAAAAACCATTAGCATATACAGATTATTGAGGTGTGAGGGGGGTAAAAGTTACTGTGTAGAATAAAAAGAACAAAAAACTATCAGCAGCCGATTTGACCAAATCAGTCTCCAACCCATCAAAAAATCCTCGGAGACCACCTCCTTCTTTTTTATATATTGTTAAAAAAGCATCAATCACTCCATCATATCCATCTTCATCCGTTATCGATCCATCTTGTTTTAATTGTCGTTGGACCTTTAGACGAGTGTTGATTAAGTCGAGAGGATATGTGAGTAGGGTAGAAATTATGGTTCCTGTTGCTCCTGAGGCTGCGTGGCCTATTGAAGGGAGGAGTGTCATTTTATCCTTTTCTGGTCGTTGTTCGTTTTCGAAAGTATGGAGGTAAGGAAAAAGTGATTTGGAATAATTTGTAGAATGGATGGGGACTTGGTCAAGTATTATGTGAAATTGAAAAGGAAATAAACTTTCACGATAGAAACAAAAGATTTTCAAGCGGTCATGGACGAGTCTATTTTGTGTCCGATACTACGTAGATAGGTACCTCGAGATGCCGAGGTGGAATTGAGAAAGGAAAAGTAGCCAAGAGTACTACGTCATTATGCCCCTTGGTTACCAGGTAGTGTTAGTTCGCATGTCGGGACACATTCCTTTCCACACTCTTCGGCACGTGCAATTGCTTGATTTATCAATTGCCTGCATATTGTGTTTTTCTGGGGTAAAAACTGTGTGCAATTTTCACATGTTTAAAATCTCCATCCCACCATCTGCTGCCATATATACACCATACAAATCTCATACAAGAAAGACTACCCTCCATATATATAGATACGCACCACATTCAACAGTTTCAAAATACACAACAACATTTGAAATTACACAAATGTCAACTACAAACAAACAAAACCACAGAAACAAAAATTAAAGACATACGGGATTTGATATTGAAATCAAAAGTCAAAAAATGGACGAGCCCGGAATCGAACCGGGGACCTTCCGCATGTGCTTGTGAATATGCTAAGCGGGCGCTCTACCAACTGAGCCACACGCCCTGTATCTTGAGTAATAATTGTCGCTGAAAGGGACATAGTTAGGTTTATTTATATAGCTACTTCGTAAGTACCTGTTTTACCTAAAATGTGTAGATTTTTTTTATTTTTTTCAGGCCCTTCTTCCGTTTCTGTGGAAAAGAGACTTTGTCATTAATACGGTCTCGTTTGGCTCGTTTTTCTTTTCTTTTTGGTGGTGGTGGGGTATGGGCTTCATCGTGATACTAATCACTGAGGTCTTTCTCTTCTTGGCCAACTTTTGTGTATTTCAAGAGTGTAGCATACTTTTCAGACAAAATCTGTTCAAGAAAACGAAAACAGCCTACCTCCCATAAAAGGTATCAAAAAAGTGGGTTTTAAATGTAATAATTTTTAATAAACTTAAAAGAAAAATACGATGAATTCACAAAATCAGAAATTAAATATCATTAATCCTATACTTCCTTCTTACGTTTCGTACCTCTCCAAATCAATCATAAAACACAAAAACACAAAAACAGCAAACAGGTACATACACAAAACACTACACATTTCATTCCCTTCCCTTCAGCATCCCATCTTCACAAAAACCAAGTTAGTTCTCTTCCTCTTCTCATCATCCAGTATCAACCCCAATCACACAAAATACAAAACCCATCAGAAAGAAAAAAAACAACCCAAATTCCAATGAACAGAGAAGAACAAAAAAATACACATTGAACAAATTATCCCACAAGAAACAGAAAAAAAGAAAGAGAAACCGCTAACTAACGCATGACTTTGAAAAACTCAAGTATCGCCTTCCTTTCTCCTCCGAGTGCCCAGACCCCAATTATAACATAAATATAACACCCGTGAAAACAACGCCCGCCCCCCTGTTCCTTGAATTCAGTTATGGTATCCATCCGACAAACTAAAAAAACGAAATAAAGACAAAGCCATTCAAACGCCCATAATGAATCCTCCGCTTAGTATTCTGTGCTGTGTCGTGTTGCTGTGTTGTTGTTGTGTCTGCAAAGATTTTACAGACGAATATATCCCGAAATATGAAACGCCTTATCCCGAAACAGAAAATAAAAGAAAGAAAAAAAAGAATAACCGATAGGTTCATGTCGAAATAAAATTGCTTCAAACGCAAGCAGCCATGCAAAGCTCCCTCTCCCAGGGAAAAGAAAAATTGAAGCATCACACACTTATCCACTCCCACTCCCCTGTCCAACACCACCATTCTGTTGAAACCACAAGTGCTGCTGCAAAAACTCCAAAGTCATCCCACCTACACCTCCCCCCATCATCATCTGAGGATGCTGCTGTTGCAGCTGCTGCTGCTGCATCTGAATCTGAATCTGTCTCATCCTAATCTGTGCTTGTACCTGTGCCTGTGCCGCTGCAGATCCTCTAGACTCACGCATCCTCCTAATCTGACTTGGTGAAATCCCAGGTCTGGCAAAAGGCATACTAACCGTACTCGAAACAGGCGAAACAGGAGGACGTATTGCCGCCCCAGGGCTTATATTAACACCATGAAGCATCTGAGTCGCCTCCATCAAGGTAGGATATTGCATCATCAACTGTGCTTGTGCTGCTGCATCTTGATGCTGATGAAGATGTGCGGGACTGATATCATTCTGATGTTGATGTTGTAGTTGTTGAAGCTCAGATGGATTACCTTGCCATTGTGCCATTCCAAAATTTCCATGACCATTGTTAACAGCCGGAGAAATCTGCTCACTACTCTGCTGCTGCTGCTGAAGAGCATGCTGATACCAGGCCGATAAACCACCTGCCATAGCAAATTGCAATTGTGGAGTAGGCAAATCGATATGAAACGGCCGTTGCGGCTGCTGAACTGGAGACTGAGCTATGCTCATTGTAGATGGCCTCCTAACTCTCTGAGCAGTCATGGGCGGTTGATGATAGGTCAAAGGAGAAGAGGACCCAAGAACGGCAGCATAAGGAAGAGGTCCCAGCCTTGGAGTTGGAGGTGGGTGTAACCCCATGCTTGCGTTCCCGGTAATAGGACTCGGTGGAGGAGGTTCGGGAAAGTGAGTGGGCGACGCCACTGAAGTATGAGGTGAAGCATTAGATATTACCTCAAAGGTCGCCGTGGAGGCCAAGTTCGGTTCCGCAAATGATTCTTGTTGATTAGGGGCCGAGAGACTCGGCGAAGGGGGAATAAGATTCGAAGCAGACAATCCTTCAGGTTCCGCAGCAGCCGGCGACTGCTTCCTCGTCTGTTGTTTAACACGTCTAGATGCTGGCACATCTGAAGAACTCAAAACTGGAGTGGGATATGTTCCCACTTGTCCACGATTGTTTGGGACTTTCTTGGATTTAGACACCCCGGCTTGGGCACCAGAACTCCCTCTTGAAGTCGAGGAAGCTATTGAAACCTTACTCTGACGTCTTGCAGGTTCGGCAGGTGCAGGTGGTCCAGGGCTATTTGCAGAAGAAGGCAACGGTTCGTTACAAGGCTGAGGCTCCTAAGCTCGGCTTGACACGGACGGTCGCCGTTGAGGTGGTCCAGAAAGACTGAAACTCGAAGATCGTCTTGAGTAATCAACACCAGACATGATGATGTCCGGTTCGCCTATCGCATCTTCCTCGGCAAATAGTGAAGGATGGGTGTCCGGTAGGCGCTGAGCGCCATATCCGCTAACCTTGAAGATATTGACCCGCCCACCATTAGTAGCAGTCTGCAGCTGCTCGTGGAGCCGAGCAAGCTGATACTGCCGCTTGATGGGAGTGAATACAGGCTGCGGTACAGCCGGTTGTGGATTCCAATGAGCAAGGGCACTCATGACCGCGGCAGTTTCCTCGTCACTGTCGACAGTTCCAGCGTTGAGTTCGTCGTCGTCTTCCAGTGGCGCATTCGCGTCGATGGCAGCCTTTTGCTGTTTGGCCTGGTTCTTCTTTTGATAAGCAGCCAACAGCATATCATACGGCAGTGACCTCCCAGGAACCGCTCTCTTCGCACCCATACTATGACTCTTACACGTCAAAGAGCGCGCGCAAGGCTGGCCATTCGGCAGTGTAACACCGCACTGCCTCTCAACATCAACCGGCCCTTTTGGTTTGGCAGCCTTCTTGGGCTCTTCCTTCTTTTTCTTTGCCTTGCCTTTATCCAGCTCGCCATCTGCCTTCCTCTTCTTCCCAGAGACGTCGGTCTTCTTGCCCGCCACCTTCTTGGTCGTCTTTCCAGCATTCGCAACCTTGATCTCAGGCTCCTCGTCGCTGCTGCTACTGTCAACAGCCACATCAATATTGGGATTCTCCGCCCTGCGCGCATCTTCATCCCTCTTGGCCTTCTCCCGCTCTCTGGCCTCTCTGGCCTCCTTTTTCCTCTGCGCCTTTTCCTTCTTAACCCTCAAACAATGAGCAATATGTTCCTTGCAAGCAGTCTTGGTCACGGCCTTCTTGCAATGTTTGCACTGATATAGATCGGGATAATCGTCAAAAGGCTGACCGGAATTAAAAGTCTCGCGGGCAACGTCGTCGAGTTGGTTCACCATGGGCGTCGGCGATGCAGCATTGATGTTGCCATCATCTGCATTGTTCTTCTTCTTGTTGGCATCGAAAAGGTTGACGCTGGAATCTTTCCAGTTTCCGGCCTTGTTGACCTTTGGCACGCCTTTTTTCCATTTGATCTTGACTGATGGTCCAGACGAAGAGGATGTCGGCTTCGAGGGGGTCATCGACTTTTGTTTGGGACCAGAAGCGACCTTGATTGTCTTTTCCTCTTCATCTGTGGTTGTGGTGAAGTATTAGTGGGGATCCATTCATCATCGGTCGATGCGCGCATGACAGTTGTGCAATCAAAGAATGAGAACCCACCTCCTCTGATCCGGACGTCTATCGACGACATGGCGATGCGACGTGTTATCGAATGACTATTTTCCAAAAGGGGTGAGGTGTGCTGCAAATGGCGACTTGAAATTCGTTGCGGGGCGGCAGCACAATTGAGCAGGAGAGGTGCATATGCTGTTGCCCATTGCCGGAGTTTCAATGATCTTTGTTGAGTTTCCCAGGAGGTTAAGCTTCTAAAGGTGCCGCTGGACTGGGCTCATTGCATTACGCCAACTGCCAAAGGATACGCGACAGGTGGAGACAGACCAAGACAAGGGTATAGGTGCAGTGGAATTAAGGTTCTCGATAAGAAACAGAGCGGGGCATTTCCAGATTAGCATCGCCCTTCACAATCAACTCTCCACTCACAACCTGGACGGTACCATCTCCTCTGTATCATTTTTACAAGTGGGTATATTAATCTATAACGCTTTGCTAAACACCTGACATGCACACAAAAATTTATACACTCTTTCGCTTTCCCACATGTGAAATCCTATCAAGAAAAAGAAAAAAGAAAAACACCAAACCCTAACCGCTAATTTCCCTATAATCATGATGCTTCATAAGAAATAAGACGTTGCTCCCCAGTCCCTAAAAACATCAAACATAAAGCATCCCCCCGCTTGTAGCCCCCCTTCGCTCTTCTAGGGTCTCTTTTTACCGCTCTCCCACATCTTGCTCAGACGCTCTGGGAGGTCGTATGCTAACGTCTGCTCCACAGATCCAGCTGGATAGAAGGGAGGGGCAAGCGGGTTCAGCTTTGGTTGTTGATGGTGGGTACCGTGCTCCTAGTAGTTGCCGTACTTATTCTGACTCGGCACCGTCTGATAACCTGGGTGTTGCTGGTAGGCTGGCTGTCGTCCAAGTTGATGATGCTGCTGGGCGTGCACCTGCTGATCTTTCTGGGCAGCTTCTAAATCGCTGAACCAGTGGTGCTTCAGCGCCTGCTCGGCCGAGACACGGAGTTCTGGTCGGAGCTGAAGCATTTGCTGCAAAAGATCAATCCCGGCGGGATCAATCTGTGGGAGAATGCTGCTTAGTGGTTGGGTGGCGTACATCTGCCAGGTAGTCTTGTATTCAGGGTACTGCGTGAGGCCCGGCCATGTCCTCTCAGTTGGTGTGCCCATGATGCGGAAGATACGGACGATCTGGTCTTCGTTCGTTGTGCCGGGGAACAGGGGCCTACCCGAATACATCTCGGCCATGATGCAGCCCGCCGACCATATATCAATGCTGGTGTTGTACGTTCGGCTCCCGAGCAAAACGTCGGGGGCACGATACCAAAGGGTAACCACCTCGTTGGAGAATGTGTTGACTGGAATGCCGAATGCTCGAGCGAGACCAAAATCTCCCAGCTTCAGGGCCCCCTTGTTGTTGATCAAAAGGTTCTGCGGCTTCAGGTCTCTGTGGAGAACCCTGTTCTTGTGGCAAAAGTCGATACCCTTGAGAAGCTGGTACATGAATGATTTGATAACACCGGGCTTGAGGGCCCCCCTCTCGCCGTTCGTGTCCATGTATTTTTTGAGGTCGCCATCCATGAACTCAAACACCAACATGAGCTTGTTCTCGGTGTGGATTACATCATGAAGAGCGACAATGTTCTCATGCTTCAACTCCTTCATTAGAGAGATTTCGCGGATGGCGGTACTGGGTGTGCCTTCCTCCGAATCTAGGTGGATTTCTTTGAGTGCGACGTACTCGCCGGTTTGGCGATTGCGGCCCTTGAATACCTGGATTTCAAGGGTATCAGCAAATGATAAAAAAGACATGATAATTGCATGGCCATCAAGAACTCACAGTAGCATAAGTGCCCTCTCCAAGCTTCTCCAGCTGCTGGAACGAACTGTTGTGCCTCTTGCCGTCCATGTTGTACAAAGTTGTTGTTGTGTCGTCGGAGGCTCGAGGTGTGACAAAATGGGCGGTTGGAGGGGGTTGAGCGAGTGATGTACGAGCGGGATCGAACAGAATTTTTCCCGCGGTAGTTGTTTTTGCAAGGAGGGTTCGCCCCTTGTCGGGAGGCGTCGGCGACTGAGGAGAAGTGTGAGAAGCCGTCTTTGGCAAAGATACAGCAGAGATGCTTGGTGCGTCTCTGCGTGAGGACACTAGAGGGAAAAAATGAAAGGCCCAACCTTTTAGAGCGACGTCGTCTCCTTCTCCCAAGGGGGGAATTTATTGAATAAGTTAAAAGTCGATAACGGTCCGAACACTAATCGAATGGTAATGTTTGATGCCACAGATAGTCGGCTGATGATGTGCAAAAGATCCGTGACAGGGGGCGATGGAGCGTAGATGTTTGGGGAGACAACTGTCAATTTTACCCAAGATGAGATGAAGATGGCCCAGACTCTGTCCTTTGGATGTTTCACGCCAACCGAAACAAACGTATGCGTCGGGCTGTCGAGCAGTCGGGTGGGCGGTCGCGCTGCAGTGGTTGCTCTTGGTGGGGTTAATTGGGCGGCTGCTTCCCTGTGAAGCGGGCCAACCTGCTGCCCCGCCGCCCACACAGACGGGATCCAGGCCCACTGGCGACTGACAGCACCCATTGCAATGTCTTGGCAGTTCCGGGTTCTCTTCAACTCCAGAAATCGTGAAATGGAAACGAGTACTGTATTTGCCTCAATAAACCGCCTGCTCAAGAAAACATATATACAAAAATAAAATAAAAAAGTTTTACTCCTTCACAACATCCATCCACTCCAGCGTAAACCCCGTCATAATTTTAGCCCAATCCCTAACCGTAGGCAAATCCAAATGTTCCCCATCATCATTCTTCGTATGCCAAACCTTTGGAAATGGAGAAGTAATCAAGTGCAAAATCTCAACACCCCTAGCCATAAACGGAGCATGATCATCCCCTATAATACTCCCTCCATAAAACTCTGAAGCCTTTTTATCAGCTTCACTCAAAAATGGTTTCTTTGGTTTCGTCTCCAACTGTCCCAATGCCCTGAGTCTCGACTCAACAGTCGCCATCTTTTGATAAGCCCAATGGGTGCTCTGAAAATAACTCGGCACCTGCGGCTCCGCAGCTCCCAATAAATCCAGCAAAACAAATAATGAAATTTGTCTCAAGGGATTCTTGAATGCTGAGATGGCAGGATATGGCGTCCGTTCCCATTCCGCTGCTAGGTTCCTGTAAAAATCATCAACATCTATACTTGCTCTCCCTTTTTTGTTTCCTAACTTACCTAGACCCATACAAACTATCCTCGTCACTCCAATTAACAAACGCCTCCTCCCCATCCAACAACAAAATCTGCACCCCCTTCACATCCCTCTCATCCTCCTCCACCGCCCACTTCTTCACCAATTCCTTCTCAACCTGCCTAGCAGCCCACATCAACACAGCACAAGGCACCGCACTATCCGTCGCCCCAATAAACCCCTTTGGTTCAATCTTTGAATCATAATGAGCCACAAGCGTCAAATAAGCTGCGTGTCCCGGTCCCCTTTTTTTAGTCCAAGGAGGTTCCCTCCGAAGTATAATATTTTGAAATGGAACTTGTTGATCATATGTGGCGGGTGTTTTCCCTGTGGAGTTTTGCCATGATATTTGCCATTCTGGTAGGTTTTTTCTGAAGAAATTGATAAAGTGTTGTTGAACGGTCTTTTGGCCTGGTGTTCCGGGGACTCGGGGGATGAGTATTGGGGCGAGGAGGGAGGAAGGGTCTGAGATGGAAAAGTCGGTTTCGGAGGGGGTTGGGATGTAGGATGGGTCGCGGAGGATTGCGTCGGAGAGAGGGGTGTATGCGATTGAGGAGGAGGAGGAGGAGAGGAGGGTGGTGGAAAGGAGGAGGGTGTTTAATCGCATCGTAGAGTCGAGAGAAGGTTTGCGACAGAATGCGGTTGGTGGTGGTGGGTGGCTTGCGACGGATTCCGATAAGTTCCTTTTTTTGGTTCACCCCAGAATCATGGCACACTCTTTTGCGAAAATGAAAGGGAAAAGAAATATCGGATGAGCTGTTTGCCTGGGGTATCAAAAAAGTGAAAAGAAAATGAAACCAAAAAGAGAAGAGAGAAAAAAGACCCGGGATGTTTCCGCTGGGGTATATTTGCCAATTTTCAGATGAAGGAGGAGCAAGAGAGAAATAATAACACGTTTGGAATCCCGAAAAAAAAAAGACTTGGTCAGCAATATATTGTTACATTCCCGAAGTCCCGCGTCTTCTTCGCCCTTCTCACTCCCTAGCTATTTCATTGTTTTCTCTTCAACCCAAAAAAGTCTCAAACTGGTGCTGAATTGGCATGCAACTGAGCTCTCTGTCTGTGGTCGCTCTTCTTTGACACGGTCGCATTTTAATTCTGATTGGTTTGCACTTTTACCCCCTCGCGGTATCCACATGTCCCCGAACGGACAGACCGTTTGAAGCGGGAACGAGCGGTATTACCTGGAACGCCGGAACCACCCCCGCCGATTCATTCTGGGGGAACTTTCCACATCATTGTACATGTACAACATTGTCATGGCAACTTTTTTGAGACACAAAAATATTTACAAAAGCTGAGACCAGACTACGAACTTTGACACATCACAAAAAGGCAATTTCCGCGGGATCAATGTTTATACCCCCCCCCCCCCCCCAAGGAATTTCTGATTCATATCGTCCCTTTCTTTCTCTACCTAAATAACCCTCATCATCCCTCAAGTCGCCTTGATTGACCTATAATAGAACCCTTTCCCCCATTATTCCCCATCTGGTATCTCATGATGTAGTTATAGTATATAGTACAAAGCACAACATTGGATGAAATCTTCCCCGATCATCCGTCCCATTATCGTTTCCATTTGCTCCCCATTACCACCTCTCTCTCATGTAGTAGAAATGAAAACAATATGCAAATCCATGTGCACAGACATCGCTTCCCTACAACCCCATTTGTCCCCTTCAGCAACGCCAACATTTCCCAAACGAAACCCAAAAACGCACGTTTGCTCCAAATGTACAATCACTCATCATCTATATCCCTTCCTCGACGGTTCCTCTCCATTGCTTCCTCCATAGCTAATCTCTCCGTAAAACTGCGTGGCTCAGTGGAGAATGACTTTGCCATTGCTCTATAACTGCCCATGTCTGCTGCCTCCACGCCGCTCCGGCCATCAACGCTGCCAACGAAGAAATGCACATCCTTCATGCCCGCAATTTCGTCGTACAGCTTGTGGTTGTTGATCGGGTTGGATTGGATAGCTGCACCGTTGTAAGACCCCATGGTGTGACCAAACAAGACGGACGAAGGCGACATCGGAGATAGAATTTTGTCTTGTTGCTTGATCCTATCAGCGTCCGAAGCCGTCGCTGTCCGAATGGCCTTGGGGAGGAATTTTGTTTGTTTTCGTGGGAATTCAATCGGCGCATCACCCGAATCGTCATCGTCGTCATCTTCTGGTAGATACTTTGACGCCAAAGGAGGCCTGGATCCGCCCTCTTCATCCTCCATATCAAACAAAGGATCCTCATCCTCAGGCACATGCTTCTTTCCGTTGACTTTGGATATCGCGGTTGAAGTAGCAGGCGACGGCAATCCTCCGAAAGATTGTTTCGCCGAAATTATTGAAGATGACTTTTTGGGTCGCATCGAAAGCCAATCATCTTCAGATTCATCATCGTCGTCGTCATCATCGTCGTCGACAGTTCGTCTCACTAGCTGAACAGAAGGGGTGACTACCTTTTTCTGAGAAACCCATCCCGGAACATCGTCTGCAGCGCGGATAGTTATCTGAGAATCAACCTTGTTGAACTCGCCATTAACACCGTTCATCTTGATAGGAGGCTCCTCCGGATCTGGATTGACAACGGTCCAAGTCGATCCGGCTTCCAACGGGCTTCTCGTAAGGGCTTGCAGCGCTTGGGTCGAGGAAACCTTTTTCGGTCTTGGCAGAGAATCCTCCTCTCCTTCCACATCAAGAAGAGATGTTGTGGTGTAAGTTTCCTCCATTTGGAGCTGGAGAGGGGACGGCTTTGTCTTTACCGGTGAGTCATTCTCAATGGCGATGGCTGAGGCGGGCTCAGGCAGCATCTCAGCCCTAGTTGCAAGGGTCAGAGTGCTGCCTCCCTTGGGAGAGGACGACGGCAGGACCTCCTGGCCCGCGAATTCGAAGCGGACACGACGTGGGCTTCCCTTGTGCGAACTTCCAGTAGAAGCCCGTCGAAGCGCGCTACGTCGGACCTTGGAGTCGCTGCTGGTAGAATCGACGGACGAGGTAGATTTATCGGTCAAGCGTCTAACTGGAACGGGACGGCCGTCCTCGGAGATCTCGCGCTTCCTGGAATCCTCCACCTTCTTTACGTTATCAACGGACAACGGAGCAGATTGCATGCCAGATTCGGGCACCGTTGGTGTAGGAGTAGTTGGTGTTGTTGGTATTGTCGGTATTGTCGGTGTGGATGGTTCTGAGATGGGAGTCGGCACGGGGTTAGGGATGCGATCACGATTCTCGAGTAGCGGTAAGTATGTTGGAGTGAATAAGCCCTGGAACTCCTTCTCTCTGTAATGAGGATCTCTCGTAACTTCCTTGGGTACGCCTGAAGTATGAGGTAGGACGGGTGGGGGGGATTTGCGACCCTTCCAAGATTTGTTGTGGTCAACTACAGGCGAGTCGAGTGCGTCGCGGGTAGTCGGACTCAGGGAGGGGTACCGGGACATTGACTCGGCGATGACTCGTGACACTTCGTTTGAGACGTTCTCGGGAAGGTCTTTGAGACAAGCCTCCATGTGCTTGTGAAATTCAGCAAGCATGTCGCGCTGATAGGCAGCAACCTTTCCGTCAAGTTCAGCGAGCTTGTCGTGCAGCTCCGACACAAGCCTTGCGGCGTCGTCCATTGTGTGTCCTTTTTATTTTTTCGCTTGCTGCCTTGTAATACTTTTGGGGGGCGATGCCGGATTCCGGATGTGTACGTACTGGCTCGTGCTGGAAGAGGATGGAATGCGCGTGACCTCGAAACACTGAACACAGCCTTGGGGGAAATCACACAATGGCCAACAGACCGTCGATCATTCTAATGAACCTGATGAAAATGGAAGTGCGGGGTGGTTTGGTTTGTGTTCAGTTGTGCTAAGGTTGTGTGTGGTAGTGTATTTTTTGGGGTTAGAGAATGAAATGGCCCTTTTCGGGCAGGCTTGTGTTCCAGGAAGGCAAAAAGGCAAAGGCTAATTCTTCAGCGAAAAGAATGAGACATGGGGCTACTCTCACTCCCACACTTTCCACAACCCCCGTGGGTCCAGAAGGCGTTCGCTTATTTGCGGGCAGCGGATTGCGGAAGAGGGGTGAAGACAAATGGGCGATCTAGATTCTGGCACAAGCATCCGATAAAACGGCACTGTTGGGGTAGCATTCAATATCTTGTTATTTTAATATCAATTGGCCTTTTTTCTCGGTAGGTACGTAATTGGCACGTTATGGACGAAAACATATCCCTTTCAAACGAAACAAAAAAGGGGATTTTGGGAGGGGGAAGATATCGGATCATTACCCGGGCATCACCGGGTGCAAGTCGGGAGTCAAAAAATCAAAGGCCAAAACGGGATGGAAAATACGATATCGGCCCGTCCATTATCGGGTGTGACTTTGATTGTTCAACTTATCACATTATTATTTATAAAAAACAAACAAGGAAAATGACAACAGCGGCCGACCCTTATCTTGTTAGATATCGTAGCTACTCCTTCTGCTGCTTGGTCCACCAGTTCATCATGATTTCATCCCATTTCCCCCCCCTTTTCCCATTTCCACATGCTTTTTCTTCCTTTTCTTCTTCTTCTTCTTCTTCTTCACAAGCATATTACATGCATGCATGCATACAAATTACCTACTTGGCCTTTTCCCTGAACAAGAAAATAATGACCTAAACACCCGGTCATCTCTTATCACGTACCTACTACCTACCATCCGTGTGTAATTCCTGGTTCCGATGGCACATGGGCATCCTGCAAGCCCACCCACACCAAGAATCGGAAACAAAAGAGCCAATTCGTCAAGAACCCTTCACCGGTCAATCAATTTGTATATCTAATCGGTCTAAAATCTCCGGGTCGGCTATTACTATAGACAAGGTGCAGGGCTGGAACAGTAGCGCATCGAGATCGAGGTCGAAATAAGCATCTTACCCGCTCGCCGTTTATTATGAGCTGTTGTTTTTTTCATCTATGTGTACCCCCACCTTCGTAGTTGTGTGTGTTCTTCGGCCCTTTTTGTTTCTTGAAACGACCTATTGCGTGGCTTGAGGGAAGAGGCTACCTATTTATCATTTTAAAGTCATTTTTTTGTCAATGATCGGCATCGCATTCTCGTTAAGGCGACTCTGCGTATGAGCAATCCGGTATCGCTTGAATCAAATTGAGAAGGCACTGTATGCGCAATGTTTTTAATAAAAGCTATCTGGTGATGATGATGAATGATTCCCCCTGGTGAAAATCAATGAGTACGAAAATCATCATCACTTTGCAAAAACATCAAACGTTAGAATTCCTCCGCCCCTTTTTTGGTTCATATATCAGCCAATTGCAAAATTTCCCTTCCTTCCTGGTCTTCTTCCCTCCAAAAAGCAAATGTTGTTTCTGGCCAAATTCTCGTCATTTATAATAAGCCGAATTCCCCCCCTCAGCTCCTTTCCTCGGAATCATGTCTCGATAATGATGATTCGAAAACCCTATAAAACCAACGAAAAAAAACGACCAAATTTGTTGTGTGGGTATAGTTGCAAAATGTTTTCATCCCATTCCGGATCTATCAGATCGAATAAATTGATGATTCCACAAGAATCAAAATTGACTGCCAAAAAGATGCATCGAACTCCTAGGTTTGTCTCTTCTTATCAGATCGTGATGCGATACGACATAGAGTTCTCCCATGAGTATGTCTCCCTGGGTGCCACCAATGTTGTCATCAGATTCGACGCTGGTGATGATGTTGTCTGCGGTGCTAGAAGTATCAACGGCTGCGGGTGTGGCAGCAGGTGAAAGAACACCACCATTGAGCTCAACAGTGGCTGTAATACCAGCATCACTGGACTCAGTAGTGGGCGCGGTGACAGCATTGATGGTCTCCTCTTCAATGGTTGGGATGGCATCAACGACAGGGTTACCGGGCACTGCTTGCACCACCTCTACGGCCGCAACTGGAGTTGAAGCAGGCACAGAGACGCCCAGAATTTTCTGGAAGGGGACATCGACATCATGAAGAACATCGTGGATCTTGTCCGCGATTCCACAGAAGGCCTGGAGTCCACTCTTGCTGGCCACCAACGACTCCGAGTCCAGCTTGATATTCTCAACGATCTCGGCTGCCTTGGCCTCGAGGTGCTGTCGGGGGAGATCAACCGCCTTATTCAAGGAATCTCGGATTTGGTCCTTGACACCATTGAATATGGCATCCCTACGCTCCTCGGCGTAGGCTTCCATGTGAAGTTTCATCCGCTTGAAGCATCCTGTGCCTGGATAAAATTGTCAGCAAAAATTGGCGATGGGGATAACCAGAGGAAATACACCTACCCTTCTCTGCGGCGCAATTTCGGTAGGCGGGAAGCATCCCCTGACAAATCATACGGACAAACTGCCGGTTGGCACCTTGCTGTCCTGTGGAGATCTGTTGGAGAGCAAACTCCACGTCCTTGAGTTGGGAACCGTATTTCTCAATCTGCTGGGTCACAACTGAGAATCTCCGAGCCTTCCGTAACGCGGTACGCTTCCGAAGTCGCACACTGTATGCGTCTACTTGGCCATAGAGCACATCGGCGAGGGCGCTAATAGCTTCGGGGATAGAATGGGAGAATGTCTGCTCCCAAATACCAGAAACATGACCCAACATTGGGTCAGCAAGGTCTAAAATACGTTAGCACTGGGGTTAAAATTATCTGAACGATTGGCGGCTACCTTGGTTAAAGCTCTGGGTGATGACGGCGCTGCGCTTGAACTCTCCTCTGGGAAGTGTCAGTACATTTACACAATTTGTGGTAGCTATTGCTTGTTTTACGTACCTCCGAGCACAGATGGCGCGATAGGTTGCAAATATGTATCCGCCATCATCCTTTGGTCGACCCCATTTGGCAACAGTGTCGATTGACTTGGCTGATGCAACCATTGCAGAAGTGCTAACATTCTTATTCAGGCGTCTGAGTATCTCATTGCGGATCTTTTTGAAAGTTGATGAGATCTCAAGGTCAATTTTCTAGTTCCCGGGCGATAGTCAGTAATCTGTGAATATGTAAAGGGAGAAAGGGTGGCAACGCACCGCCTGAAGTTCCTTGGTGGATTCTTTGAGAAATCTCGACTCCTCTGTCCGCTCCTGGTCACTCATGGGGACGGGCTGCGCCGAATCCACAAACTGCAGATACAACGAGGTTAGCATCTGCGCAAGCACCTTGGTAAACGATTGGCCAACTGCCAGTCGGATCTCGTGGACGAGGTCAATTCCATGCTGGCGAAGAGCCGGGACCTCAGTCGTCTCAATTGTACCAAATCCTAAAAGGGCCTCGTCCTGATCGAGCCTACCACAGAGTTTCTGATAAGCACGGCTCGAGACACAGAACACAGGAAGGCTAGCGGCGAGCTCATTGTAATCGCGCTCTAGATGATAGGGGTCAAAGTTGTCTTCATCCCTGCGAGCTGCGGCCTCTTGGTCTAACCTAAATTCAAATTCGTGTGAGTTGACGATGGTATGAAGTTGGGCAGACCTGCACTTACTCCTTGATCCCATCGGCAAAGTGAGCCTGAATCGTGGGACGGGCATAATTGTTCCGGTACAAAACACATGCAGCCTTGACCTCGTTCTTCAGACGCTTGACATCTTTCTTGGCTTTTCGGATCTCTGCTTTAAGGGGCTTTACTTGGTTCTCAGCATCCCTGGCTTTCCCCCACAAAGTGTCTTTTTCCGAGTAGAGGTCTTGTAATTGTGAGCGAGCGTCAGCGATGGACATGGTCTTGGAAACAACCTCGGCAGAGGCCACATCCGGGTTGTCTTCTTCCTCGCTAGAGTCATCGTCAGAATCGACCAGGGTACTTCTCAGCCTACGTTTTCGAGGTTTGGAATTCGGCGCATGAGCTTTCCGCTTCGCGGGCTGTGGGGTGATGGATACGAGACCGCCCTCCTTTGTCGCCTTGCGAATTGCGGCATTGAGGGCGGCGGACTCATTGTCGCACTTCTTGCCAGCTTCTGACATGAGTGATATGCTTTCGTGCAGCGGGTCGAGTTCACCCTCAAGCTGTTCAAGCTTCTTCTCCGCCGCTTTGAGCTGGAGCTGTAGCTGCTGCGGCTCTGAGTCCTCGGGCGCGCCGCGAAGAAGCTCCGCCGCCTGAATATCGTCTGTTTTGGAGCAGATAAAGCTCACGCTTGCCAACTTGGTATCCAGCTGAAGCTGGCGTCTGAATGCCCGTCCCATCAGGTCATGGGCCGTCTTATCGTTGACAGCCCTGTTGATGGGTGCAACTACCCACAGTCTGGTGCATTCCTCTAGGTACTTAGCAGACACAGTGGACCTGGCCGCATTGTTATCCTGGGCGCCGGGCTACGAGATGCGATGTTAGCAATAATCTGGCTGTCAGCATGGCGGCCTGGGAAGGGGACAACTCACCAAATCGACAAGCACGAGCCCTGACTCAAGCATGGCTGATTTGACAAAGATTTTGACCACCTTGATCAGCGGCCAATACTCCATCGTCTTGCTATTGTCCTGTGAGTCAATATAGGGCCGAAGCTGCACTTGAAACTTTTCAACGTCAGAGGCAGAGATTTGGACAACATTTCCAAGCACCCCCTTGGAATCAGGGCGGTTTGCCAGACCTTGAGCGGTATACTTGCCACTCAGCAAGCTCATTTGATCAAGATCAGGATAGACAGATCGAACCTTGGCATGCGCAATGCCAGTTTCGGTCTCTTCAGTCCCAATCTGACCATTCGCCTGAGCGAGATCGTCAAGCATCACCTTGAGCTCTGTCTCCCACTCTTCCTTGGTGATGAAATGTATGTCTGCTCGGTAGCGACTGTTTTCATCCGCCGTGGTGTTGTATGCGATCTCGGTGATGACGGCGGTGCAGGCTCTCATGCAGTTTGTGGGCACAAGGCACTCCTCGTCCAGAACAGCATTGATAACGGAGCTTTTGCCAGATCCTGTGGTCCCAACAACCCCGACGACGGCTCTGGACAACTTGAACTGAGCCTGGAGCTTTTCAATGGACTGGATCCAAGTTTTAATCTCAGGTGCCTCTTGAGCTGATGCGAATACATTCTTGATGCTCTCAAGAAGTTTGGATCCTTCCTCGAGGGCTTTCTCCAGCTTGTCGACATTCGTCTCTTGGGAAAGTGCCTGTAAGGAGCTCAAGCTCAGAGATGTCTCAGGCGCTGCTGGAACAGAAGAAGCCGGACGGGATGTGTTCAGACCCGGCGTACCGGGCTCAAGCTTGATGTGAGTCATGGTGAAAGAGACCGATGAATGTGCGTACTGAAATGATGTTGGGAAGGAGAATGAGTGCGGGGCAGCAGAAGTAAAGATATTGAGTTGTCAGAGTGACAGGACCGCTTGCGGATTTGTTTTTCGGGATGATTGGGAAAAGAATCACGAAAAGGTTGTGCATCAGTCCAAGTACTCTGGGGTTGGTTCATTAAATCATGGAAGGAAGGTGTGCTGAAAGAGGTGGAGAGACGGACCGGGGATTATAGTCTGGAGATTTGGAATTGAGAAGGTGCCCTTGGAGACCGGGACTTTTGGAGATGAAGATCTCATGGAAAGCAATCAAAGGAACCTAGAAGGCAGGGCCAGGAGCCCAGGACGTGGGAGAGTTCCATGTGATGATCATCTTATCTTGTGGTATCATCACGAGGTCTGAGATGCCGTCACGGGGAGATAGCAAACATTGGAGACAGAAAGAAGGACCTCTCCAAGAGGCGAACAGGCAGGTTCGACTGCCAGTAGTAAGTGGTTCATCCCATCTTCAATCTTGAATGTAGTCGAGATAACCTCTCCGAGTGTGGATCCCAACAGCCCCGCGTTTGTGGGCCTGCCGAGAAGCTGCCGAGAACTGTCCCATACTTTCAATTGTTCAAAACATGGGATGAATGCTTGAGGGAAGGACAGAATATTATATGGGCTATTGTAGATAGAAACCCATATTATTCAATAAAGAAAACATTGTGTCAATAATCAAAACTGGAATTGGCAATTGACGCCGGTCAATTGACACCTGGAAAAAGAAATTGTGGGGACAATAAAACCCCTTCCCATTCACCGGGACCCACTATAGCTACCAGTCAAGGTACCCACGTGGGCCACCAAAACGCGTCATAATCAATAGGCACTTAACGCCCATTCGCGATTTCCAAAGCTCCAATTTATTTTATTTAAACACACCTCCCGTCCTCTCCGCGCAGAACTCGACCGACCACACAACAAGTTCTCACAAACCACTTCTTCCATCCGCAATCAAGAACCGCCTTTTCAGGTATTTCTTGATCCTCCGCACGCTGCAGCGGTGGACCCACGTGGGAAAAAAGTTGGTGTATAAATAGGGTCTTTTCGTGCCAGACCTTTCTTTTTTCGACACTGGTACCCTATATTCTAGACGAGAGCTTCCCCCCGCCAACACCAATCTTCCATCTGCGTCAATCAACCAAGGTAATTACTCTCTCTTTCCAAGCCACTTTAATAACTTACCACTAATACTTGTTCAGAGGTACATCCCGACTTCACGCGCATTCGGTAAACACTTTTATCGTGCTCTGTTCTTGTCGCGCCGGCCTCGATCTCACAAGAGGACGGACCGACTGCACACGATAAATACCGACATCGCTCAATCCTACATTCGGTCGTCCATTCGACTGTCCAGATAACTCTCTTACCAGAGTGCCGCTCAGAAGCAGCTTCTACTTGCGTCGACTCTTTCTGAGTCTCGAACTACCGACCTGAAATACCTCGCGAGCGAGTGCTGGGACCTTTCCGGCCGGCTCTGGCAATCCGGTTTGACGTTTGAGTACGTTTGGAACGACCCCAGCGCAAGGTTCTCGGCGGACTCGCACAACGCGACCAGGTACGTATTCGCCTGCTGCGATTCGAATCGCTACCCGTTGCTAATCCAAGATTTCAGTCTTGAAGATGTCTACCATCCCGCCGAACGCGCTCCAGAGCGAGCGACCCCCTATCATCCCGCTTCCGTTCAACGCGAACCAACCCAAGACCATTCGTCTTTACCCTCTGACGAATTACACCTTTGGGGTTAAGGAAACACAGCCCGAAGAGGACCCGAGCGTCATGGCCCGTCTCAATCGCTTGGACGAGCATTATGCCGCCCATGGTATGCGTCGGACGTGTGAGGGGATCCTCGTTTGCCACGAGTACAATCACCCGCACATTTTGATGTTACAGATCGCCAACGCTTTCTTCAAGCTCCCTGGCGATTATCTTCGTCCCGAGGATGATGAAATCGAGGGCTTTAAGGCTCGGCTTGACGAGCGCCTCGCACCCGTGGGCAGCTTGGGTGAGGGTGAAAAACCCTGTGACTGGCAGATTGGCGACTGCCTTGCCCAGTGGTGGCGTCCGAATGCAGAAACGTTTATGTACCCTTTCGTGCCGGCGCACATTACTCGACCGAAGGAGTGCAAGAAGCTGTACCTTATCGAACTTCCCGAGTCCAGTAAGCTCCCTCCTTTTCTTCACTTTGGTTTTACGTTCTGTGTTTTCTTGCGTGTTTCGAGTTTGCTAACTATTTGCCCCACAACCACAGAAACTCTCAGTGTTCCCAAGAACATGAAGCTGCTTGCCGTACCGCTCTTTGAGCTCTATGACAACACCCAGCGGTATGGGCCGCAGCTTTCGGCGATTCCGCACTTGCTGAGCCGCTACAATTTTGAGTTCGTGGACGAGGATGGAAATGTCGTTGCCGCCACACCTAATACCGACTCTGCAGCCGGTGGTCCCCAGCCTAAGGTGAAGCACCTGGCTGGTGGTGAGCTGGATGAGGACGTTGATATGAACACCGATTCCGGCAACCAGCAGGGCCTCTCGGGCCAGCACCGCTCTGCTGTAAATCAGGAGCACGGTGCTGACAACTGAACCTCGGGAACCAATTCACACCAGCCGCCTAGCTTCTCAAGATAAGAGCTACTGCCCTTAGCCTTTGGGGAAGCCATCCTGGGGGCTGCTGGTGTGAAAGGGGTCAAAGACCCCTAAATCGGGTTGAGAGGACCAACTCCTGTCAACCCCCCAACAAACCCAGGTACAAACACCCACCATCAAACCGGATCCTCGCAGAGCGGCTTGAATAGCGGGTCTTGCGCCGAGGAACGCTCTCCCATTTTTAAATTTTCTCTGCCCCGTCTCTTTTCTTCTTTCTTCCCCTCTTCCCATCTTCTCCATGGCAGCAATGTGCATCGCCAGTCGATTTCATATTCTTTCCATTCAGAGCCGGGAGTTTCGACAAGATTGAAAAAGCTGAACGGCTCAGGGAAGCTTGACAATCCAGCAGATCAGCTTCAGGAGATGCTCAAATCTGCTGAGAGCTGTATCCAGCCCCTACCCACCTACCTCGCGAGCACAAAGTTGAAGAAGAATGGTCCGGCAATGCGCGAAAACCTCGTTAAAATGCGCTCGAGTATTAAGGGCGGACTAGGGGGTGTTTTCGGCTCCATTAAGCATAAACAAAAGATAGGGAAAAACTCCACGGTCGAATACAGCACTCTCAAGCTCAATCCCGTCCCGCTGGCCTCCAGCTCCATGGCCATAGACTAAACATTCAAAACATGGCTTTTCACCTCGAAAACATGACGGGAGGGATCATGGCAGCCGTCCACCTTGGTGAGCCCTATGTCTCACTTTGCTATGCCATGCTGTCCAACATGCAGATCACCAAGGAAATATGTGATGAGGATCAAGACCTGCAGCATTGTACAACGGAAACGTATATCTCATCCTCTACAATTTGTTGACTCATCATTACGGCCAAGACAGTGCAATTTACTACACGACATTTCAACAAGTGACAAGGTGGTTCAAAGATGCAGCATTCACGGGGTCAGCTCCTACTAAGGACACAGTTATGACTGTCACTGGCGGCATCGTCTTTGCTCCAAGGTACTCGAGCTTGAAGCCAGGCTCCACGTCGGTGGGCCCTTTCAAATGTCTGTACCCATTCCAATGGGTTACCCAAGAGGACTTTAACCACCATGGAACTCGACAAGAAAGCTCCAGCAAAGTGGCAGAGTCTCCGAATGTCTCTTGAAGGCATCTGCAAAGAGCGAGACAGTCTCAAAGATTCTTTTTCACTCACCAACTACGGCATCTCGCATGAGGAATGCCAACGGAGAGTGGGAATTCGAGTGGAGCACAACCTCGCTTTTGAAACCAACGTCAAAGCTCGACGGACCCTGAGGAAGATGCCATTGACACAGAAGAGTGTGAGGCGTGGTTCGGTCGTCTTGTAACGCCTTGCTTGGCTGGTGTTGACAGCGCCACTCTCAGGCCACCGATTTCACTGCATGCCTCCATTATTTCGGTCGCGAGTGCTTCACCCACAGCTCAAAAACGCTCGCCACAATCAGAAGCTGAAGACACGGAGTTCCCGAAAGCAAATTTTTCCTCCTGCTCAGTTCACACAGGCAGTTCACGATATTTTAACGGAGAAGCATGATCGTGATCCAGCCATGGAAACACAAGAGCTTATGAATCATCTGAAACCCCATAACACAGCATCCGTCTCACACTACCAGCCCAACCGAGGTCTTAGCTCACTCAAGAGAATCTTGAAACTTTCCTCTTTCATTCCTCTTTTCCATTTTTCTTTTTCTTTCTCTTTCTCTTTTTTTCGTCTTTTTCTTTTTCTTTTTCTTTCAGGTTGATTACTTCAATGCAGTCAAGACAGCATGGAACGGGCTCGAAGCAGTTCATGACTGCATGGAGGGCCCTATAGACTTTGCTCCAGAGTCAAAACCTCATGCAGAACTCTCGCGGCTTCAACGGATTCAGGGCCATTTCTGTCCAAATTCTACCAAGGGTTTTCAGACGATGAGATCCGGGACGAAGCTTCTGGACAACGCGCGGCGCGCCAGCAATGAAGCAGGGCAACAAATTGTCAAGAGCAATTGGAGGTCACTCCTCTTCCTGGTTCGCCAGCTCCTGCAGAACCGCCTCACGGATCCAAAGACCATGGACCCAGGCTGCGATTACTCGTCGGCAACGACGGCGACTCAGGCTACACCGAGCCGGGGACAAGAATGGCTTTTTGGTGTCCAGCTGCTATCACTTTGGGTCTTTGTCCAAGACGCAGCACTGAAATTCGAAAGCTTGTTCGGAGCAATTTGTGCTGCTCCTCATCTTGGCAACGCCTTCATTTCTCGGGCGTGGCGCGGAGTCACCCTATACACATTCCCAAGCAAAACTCGTGCGGTTCCATCAACTGCCGCTCCGAGATATGGATTTTGCACATTTATACTTGGTATATTGTACCGGATGGACCTAGCTGGGATGGCAATATACCCAAACAGTTAAACCACCAGCACTCACGGTTCGACCAGCATAGCAACGGTTACGAGGATGCCGGACAGTCAGGCTGGGCTGGCCGAACTGATAGAGATCGGCGTGACCGACAAAAAGCGCCTCACACGACTCGAAGGCCTCGTTGTGAAGCGGCATCCCCAGATTCCTGGCTTATCACGGATATGTACCAAATAACCAACTCTGGAGCCGGGCCGGGGTGGAAGATTACTGCGGAGGAAGGTTTCATTATCCCGTTTGTACTCAGCAAGTCTTACTTTCTGATTGCTTCCCGTTCTTCAGGAACCTAGCCCCATGCACAATCCCAGAACATCGAAGCCTTCTCCACCACCAATTCCGGTTTCAATATTCAACTTCCGACAAAATGCTATCCTTTCTGCTCCGGCGTGGAATGACTTTGTCCCACTCAAGAAGTGCCTGCTTAACACGGCCACCTACATCACCTACATACCGAGCTTGCCAACCGGAGCCCCTCCTTCAAATCCTCCTCTTCGGCCTCTGTCTGCCATATTATTTTCAACACGGTAGTCTCTGAGTGCTACAAGTGCTATCCTACCCTTCTGCCAGTTTTCTTTCTCAAATTTTCTCAACGAAGCAACCAGCACCCGCGTATCGTCTCTTCCTCTTTCGTCTCCGGCCTGGTACAGACAATCCCCACAAGTACAGGACCACGCCTACAGATTCCCTAAGCCCCGTCCATTAGGATGCTTCGAGCACTTTTATCTTATATAAAGAACATGGCGTTCCACCTCGAAAGCATCATGGGTGGTATCATGGCCGCGGTGCACCTTGGTAACGCATTTCACCAGGAGGGATTACTGAGCAACGTCGGTAACCTGCGCCCCGTGATCAGAGCTCAAAATGACAGCGTGTTCTTTGTGGGAGGGGAGCGCCCAAGTCAAAAGTCTAACTACCTCTCTAGTTATGTGCTTGGGATTCTATAAAACATCTCGGTTACAACGATTCCGACAGGCAAGGAGTCAGCAAGACAATGGTTTTACACTCTTTCCAACCTCACAGACAAACAGAAGGGTCGACGTTCCCTCTTCAGTCCTGCGGAAAGTTTACGTCATCCCCCATGGCTGCTACCCCAGAGGCAAGCACTACGATCAAGATGAAACAGCCGCCTTTAAGGTCGAGTTCTTTTGACTGACCACTATCGAAGTCATCACGGATCAACTGAAGGTCCTGAAACATCTCCTAGAGGCTGTCGACATCATCTGGTGGGATGCTCAAAGTCTACCAACCTGACATTAATCCCACCAATGTTCTCGTCCGCCGAGATGATACATTGGTAAATATTGGTTTGTGCCGTGCCGTGCCGGGAACTGAGACCTACAGGAAGGTTTCGTTGGGAGAGTCTTCTCTGATGGTGTTCCGACAAACGCAATCAATTGTCCCGCGGTATCTCCGGGGAAGGGGAGATCGATGTCCCGGGGGACAATACTAGTATATGCAAGAACATACAGGAGGAACAGGTAGGCAGGTGGTTTCCTTCACCGCCATCACATTCATCCTAGTCGGAAAGCTGTTCAAGCGTTGCCAAGGCAGGAAGTTGAACCAATGGTCCAGACAAATCAATTGCCGCCGTGTACCGCAGGTTTTCGCAGATGGAGCTCGAGCGAAACTGTGGGATATTGAGCCGGAAATTAAGCCAGAAGCTCTTTCAGACATCTACACCATGCTTGCTGGTGGATCAACCTTGGAGTAAACAATGATACTCGCAGCATAAAAACTGAGTCTTTCCCACAGGAAATTCCGAAAATGTGGGAGACATACTCGATGGCTGATATATAGAACCTCAGTCCCCCAGAACGTCTGCCTACAGCGAGCGCAAGTCCTCTCCGACACCACAGCCAAAGGCAGCAGCACATGGTCGCTCGTCACCGTGTGCATATCACGGGGGAAATAAGCACGATCGTCGCAGGAAGAATGTCTCTTGACGACCGGGAAACAGGGATGGGGTTTCGAGAGCCATGGAACATTGAACCGGAGATCAAACCACAAACTCTCTCAGACATCTACACCATGCTTGCTGGTGGATCAACCTTGGAGTCAACACAAGATATGGTCGCTTGCCACCGTGTTCGAATCACCGGAGAAATGAGCCATAGCAGAATCCAGAAGTCGAGACAAAAGGTGGACAGACTCCAGCCTAAAGATCTTTTCCTTCGAGCCAAAAATGCTGCAGAACGAGAGCTTCGACAAGCGCGTTCGTTTATTCGCATCAATAGCTTCGCTATTCACGAGCTTCTGTGCAATGCCCTCATGGAGATAGGCGACGGTCAACAGGTATCGATACCCGCGCTGGGAGATATGCGCAACTCTGGGCACTTGAATTCGTCATCCTCTTCTTCTGCGTGCCAGGTTCACAGCAACGATCACCGTCGAAATTATCAATCATGGGCTGGGTTTCCCGACGTCTATGACGCCCGTACCGGATCCGAAAGATTCTGGATATGTATCCAGTCACCCGTAGAACATGGGGTTCGATTGCCGCAAGGAACTTTGGCATCAACTCCGCCGCCAAAGAAGAAATTGAAGAACTCAACAACCATCTTCGTCTGCCTCGAACCAGAGTCATACGAGGCAGCCTAGATGAGCTCGAGACAGGACATCACGAGAGAGACGAGAACACTCTGGAAGGTGTCCTCCTGGGTTGACTCGATTTTGGCGCACCATAAAAATTGGGAGAAGCAGCATGCGATGGAAAGCATTTGGCGGATTCCGCCTATTGCTCTGGCTGCGAAGGCGCTTAAAGGCAAGCTGGGGAATGTGTCGGTGGAGGATATCAAGTGGCATTCTTTTAGGTTTTTTTTCTTGGTGGAAAATGGTTTTCTTTTCTTTTGTATTTCTTTTTTGACGGGATTCGGAATTCGGGTGGTTATTTGAGGACATTAAAAATTCGGCGCAGGTATTCCAAAAATCTCTTTTTTTGTGGAAATTGTTCCCCTTGGTGGTGATTTCGGTTTTTTATTTTTATTTTTTTCGGTGATACCCCTTGGTACATTATTCTATTGTTAAATGTATGTGAATTTTCCTCTCTTTGTCTGGGAACACTTTGGTCTTTTTTTCCCTCATGTGTGTATGTGTGATGGTGGATGTTTGAGAATATGGGATACCCCTTTCCTTTCTTTTTTGTCTTCGGGAAAATTTTATCATGTGTTGGGTTCATGGTGTTTTGTGTATAAGCATTTTCAGTGAAATTGAATTGATTTGAGGGTTATATATTGCGTACAATAAAGGATTTATAACTCGCTTGAAAGTCCAGGAAGATGACCGTTTGCCAAAATTTTACTGCATCATGATACATGTATATTGCCCTGCCATGATGTTTTTGTGAAGAAATTTAGTTTGTTCAAAGTGAGTAATTCTCTTCCCCATTCCCAAAAGTATGTTTCCGCCCCTTTCCTTCCTCAAGCCTTCTCACCCTGTATCGTAGCAACTACTTTTCTAGTATGCTTTTGAGCTCTAAACTCTAGATACCAAATTCCTTGCCAAGTACCTGTACACTGTATATTTGCATATCAGTTGCCCATATCCACACCCCTTTTTTGATACTTTCACTTACCAACTTTCCATCCTTGATAGGAATAGTAACACTAGCACCAATCAAAGCACTTTTGACATGAGCAGGTAAATCATCTGGTCCTTCACAATCGTGTCGATATAAAGCTTCACCGTTGGGGCCGGCTTCGGGGACGATTCGATCTAATGTGTCGGACATGTCTGCTCGGACGTCTTCGTCCCAGTTTTCGTTTAGGGAGAGGGCGCAGGATGTGTGTTGGATGAAGAGGTTGAGGAGACCGACTTTGTATTGACGGAGTTGAGGGAGGGAGGAAGTGATGTGGTCGGTTATTAGGTAGGAACCGCGGGATTTGGGGGGGAGGGTTATGTGGGTTTGTGTCCACATTTTGGGTGAGCGTTGGGGTTTGTGAGGGTGAGGTTTTTGGGGATAGTGGTGGTGCCTGTGGGACTTTTGAAGCTGGTGGTAAGGGTGAGGGTGAGGATGAGGTTGAAGCAGATATGAGATGTGGCGGGGCAAACGTCATTCACCAGGAAATGCCAAGAGGGAGCCTTAATGGTGGGGTAGTGTGGTACATGTGCAGGAGGATTCAGGTACGGGATGCACAAAGATGGTTTGACAGTTTCGGGGTACCTTGAATTTCTGGGTATCTCTTGAAGGTTTATGAGATTTGGAAGGATGATATATTTTGTCTATCTTGTAGCCTATATTTGATGATGCCGTCATTGATAACAATTCCTCTCTCCCAAGGGGTGATGGATGAATTGACCGCCTGGGCACCTGGGATAACTGCATGGGATGTTTCTGGTTCTCGGATATGCTCGGAGTTTGTGCATATACTATCTCCTTTATCCCCTTTCATCATGTCGCTTTGACATGTAGGGTCAACTGAGATCCATGGATCTCCAATTGAGGAGGAAAGAGCCATCTCATAAAACTTCTTATCTTTAAAAAGCACTGATATCTTCAACGACAAACCAAAAGAACCTTAAGGTGAAAGTGTGGGGTAAAGAAAAAGAGCTCCGAGTTCGGGTGGAGCTCTTCCACCTCCTGTTATAGATGTACTTCATCTTGGCTGCCAACTCATAGCAAAAACCACCAACTTGGTTAGTTCCTGACTATTGCCCAAGTGCCAGCCATCAAACTGCATGCAGCTAGCTTTCGCGAGGAGTCCCCTGTGCCGCTTCGGAAGTGGAACGGGCTCGCCGCTCGGCAGCGGAAGAAAAGAGTTCACAGTGATTCCATTGCTGACAATTCACAATTGCGAGGAAGTCCCCAGAAAAGATATCGCGCCGTTCACGTTGGTTGGTTGGTTGGTTTCATTTTTCTGTTTTTTCTTTCTTGTTTAATCTTCCATCCAACTGATACCTTTTTTCATCTGCATCCATGCATTGAAATATTTTGTGCATTGCGGGAAAGGAAATTTTTTTTTGTTGTTATCTATCATCGTTCGTGGCTTTTCGTCATTATAAAAGATACCTTTGAAAAATCTACGATACGATCCAACGTCATCCATCCATCCAAACCCAAGACATACACCCGCCCACACCCGCACCTCCTTCACGCAGCTCGCAAAAGAGCCTCGCGTCGATCATCCAGCCGAAACCATCTTTAATTCAACCAACTCTCGAAATCTGCTATGACTTTAATGCCCACGATCCCGACGAGGTAATACATACTATTTGAGCCAATGGTGGAGGCCATGGCTCAGTTTGGCGGTGGAGGCGGCGGCTATGTTGGGTCGTCGCAAAAGCCCATATTCGAGACGGGCTCATTCACGGGATATCATTCAACTCCATTCACGCTCGGAAAAGGATATTTGAGCGCGGCGCATACGTTTAAACAACCTCTTTGTGGCAATGAGGAAGGATGGGGCCCATTGAGTCCGATTCGATATGACTTCACCCCGTGTTTCATTGATGTGTGGGTGGCCAGTGTAGCTGCCTTTGGAATCATTTTTGGGTCAATTGCCGTTTGGTGGTTGGTAAAGAAAAAGACGCCAGGTCCTGTTGATAAGGATTGGCACTTTTGGACTAAACAGGTAGGTTTGACGGTGAGGGGAAGACGAAAAAGATTATGCGCTGACTTTGCGCGCGCTTTTAGATCCTCCTTGGTCTCATCATTGCCGACGTTGCTGTTCAGCTAGCATTCCAGATCGTCGCATATCCAAATATCTGGTTCGGTGATTTTAGAGTCTACACGACAGTCGCGACGATAGTATCTCTGTTTGTGGTATTCATCATCCAATGGCTTGAGCACTCACGACTTCGAAACGCCAATGGTGTCGTTCTGTTCTACTGGTTGTTCCTTATCATCTCGTTGGCAGTTAAGCTCCGGTCTCTCATCTCGCAAAAGATCTACGAGGAGAGCCTGCCTTACTTCGTCACTTACACTGTTGGCCTGGGACTTGCGCTTGTTGAATTTTTCTTTGAGTGGTTGTGGCCCAAAAAGAATTCGGCCTACGAGGTGCTTGTGGAGGAAGATGAATGCCCTGTTGAATACGCCACGGTATTCTCTCGTCTTACGTTCTCGTGGTTGACCCCATTGATGAAATATGGTTACTCGACTTTCCTGACCGAGGAAGATCTCTGGGCGTTGGCAAAGGATGACACCACAAAGGTAACCGGCTCGGCCTTCGGAAACGCCTGGGAGAAGCAGCTGGAAACTAAAGAGCATCCAAATCTCTGGATGGCTATGTTCCACGCCTACGGTGGACCTTACATTCTCGCAGCCTTCTTCAAGATCGGTAACGACATTTCACAGTTCACTCAGCCTCAGCTGTTGAGATTGCTCATTTCCTGGGTTGCCACCTATGGCAAGGAACAAGAGCCTGAGCCAGTTATCAAGGGCGCGGCTATCGCCTTGGGAATGTTTGCTGTCGCAGTTTTCCAGACGACCATGATTCATCAGTACTTTCAGCTCACTTTTGTCACCGGAATGCGAATCAAGGGAGGTCTTACTTCGGCCATTTACAAGAAGGCCTTGAAGCTCTCTAACGAAGGCCGCAAGAGCAAGTCTACGGGCGACATTGTTAACTACATGGCCGTCGACGCCCAGCGCCTCCAGGATCTCACCCAATTCGCTCAGCAAGTGTGGTCTGCCCCCTTTCAAATCGTCATCTGCATGGTTTCACTTTATCACTTGGTTGGATGGTCTATGCTTGCTGGAATCGGTGTCATGATTGTAATGATTCCCGTCAACGGCTTGATCGCCAGGTTCATGAAAAACTTGCAGAAGCAGCAGATGAAAAACAAGGACGCAAGAAGCCGCTTGATCGCCGAGATCGTTAACAACATGAAGAGCATCAAGCTGTACGCCTGGGGAGCCGCTTTCATGAACAAACTCAATTACATCAGAAACGATCAAGAGTTGAAGAATCTGCGCAAGATTGGTGCTGGTCAGGCATTTGCCAATTTCACTTGGTCTTCGACACCCTTCTTGGTATCTTGCTCGACTTTCGCCGTCTTTGTGTTTTCTGGCAGTCGTCCCCTGACGACCGATATTGTCTTTGCATGTCTTGCACTCTTCAATCTTCTCACTTTCCCTCTTGCGGTCTTGCCCATGGTCATCACCTCGATCATTGAAGCTTCCGTTGCCGTCGGTCGCCTTACCTCCTACCTGACCGCCGAGGAGCTCCAGTCCGACGCCGTTACAATCAAGCCGCCTGTCGAAGAGATTGGAGAGGAGACTATCAGCATTCGCGATGCGACATTCTCATGGGACCGCCACCAGAACAAGACGGTCTTGAACGACATCAACTTCACGGTCCACAAGGGTGAGCTTTCTTGCATTGTCGGTATGGTCGGAGCGGGCAAGAGTTCCTTCTTGCAGAGCATTCTAGGTGATCTCTGGAAAGTCAAGGGACAGGTCGAAGTTCATGGTAACATTGCATATGCCAGCCAGAGCTCTTGGATCATGAACGCTACAGTACGCGAAAATATCATATTTGGCTATCGGTACGACTCGAGTTTCTACGAAAAGACGGTAAAGGCCTGTGCCTTGCTCGACGACTTTGCCCAGTTGCCCGATGGTGATGAGACTGTTGTCGGAGAGCGTGGTATTTCGCTTAGCGGTGGCCAAAAGGCTCGTGTTGCTTTGGCCAGAGCTGTCTACGCAAGAGCTGATATCTACCTCCTCGATGACGTTCTTTCTGCAGTTGATTCCCACGTTGGCCGTCATATCATCAACAACGTCCTCGGGCCAAAGGGGCTTTTGGCTTCCAAGACGAGAATTCTGGCTACTAATTCTATCCCCGTTCTTGTCGAGTCAGACTACATCTGCATGCTCAAGGAAGGCGAGATTGCCGAGAAGGGCACATACAGGCAACTTATGGCTATGAAGGGACTTGTCTTTAATCTGATGAAGACTTATGGACAGAACGAGTCGAACGGAACATCACCTAACTCATCCCCTGAAGGAAGTGATAGCGAAACTTCGACAGTCATTGATGCTGAGGGAAGCAACAGCCAAGAAAAGGATGACATGGAGGAAGCCCAGGAAGGACTCAGCACTCTTCAAGCCATCAGGCCAGGACCGGGCAGTTCATCTCTCTCTACGCCAAAGCCCAGAACTGGTAGCATGACCACCCTGAGACGCGCCAGCGCTGCCAGCTTTAACGGACCCAGAGGCAAACTATCTGACGAGGAGAACCCCTCCAGCAGAACCAAACAAGCCAAGGAGTTCTCGGAACAGGGCAAAGTCAAGTGGTCTGTCTACGGAGAATATGCCAAAACGGCCAACCTTGTTGCCGTCATTATTTACCTCGTTACACTCGTTGCTGCTCAGTCGGCCGGTATTGGTAAGTTACCTGCTTCCGTTTGGTACTTGTCAAGAGACTTTAGAAACACCTTACCCCAACTGTCGCACTTGTTCGCCGCCTTCTGATTGCTAACGTGATACTACAGGTGGAAACTTCTGGCTCAAGACTTGGACCGATGAGAACACAAAGGCGGGTAAGAACATGAACGTTGGCAAGTATCTCGGCTTGTACTTTGTGTTCGGCGTTGGCGCTGCCGCCCTCACGGTGTTGCAAACTCTGATCCTCTGGATCTTTTGTTCGATCGAGGTAAGTCATGGCGATCGCGATGGAAAATGCGAACCAGGAACAAGGACCCCTGCTGACGAAAGTGGTTCGCAAAAAGGCATCTCGAAAGTTACACGAACGTATGGCTACGGCGATCTTTAGGTCACCCATGTCATTTTTTGATGTGACACCAGCCGGCCGGATCCTCAATAGATTCTCGAGGTATGGTTTCTTTTGGGGGTGATCTGCTGTAGGACATGAGAATGCTAATCTAATTGTGTAAAGTGACATTTATCGTGTCGACGAGGTGCTCGCTCGCACGTTCAACATGTTGTTCGTCAACCTTGCAAAATCGGGCTTCACGCTGGTGGTTATTTCGGTGTCGACTCCTCCCTTCACCGCATTGATCATTCCCCTGGGTGCAATGTACATCTGGATACAGAGGTACTACCTGCGTACATCTCGTGAGTTGAAGAGATTGGACAGCGTGAGCCGCAGTCCGATCTACGCACATTTTCAGGAGTCCCTCGGAGGTATCTCTACAATCCGAGCATACCGTCAGCAGGACAGGTTTGAGCTTGAGAATGAGTGGCGGGTTGATAACAATCTGCGGGCCTACTTCCCCTCCATCAGCGCCAACAGATGGCTAGCGGTCAGACTAGAGTTCATCGGCGCCGTTGTTATTTTGTCAGCTGCCGGCTTCGCAGTCATCTCGGTCGCCAACGGCAGCGGTTTGTCGCCTGGATGGGTGGGCTTGGCCATGTCTTACGCTCTGCAGATTACCACATCGCTCAACTGGATCGTTCGTCAGACGGTTGAGGTTGAGACCAACATTGTGTCTGTTGAGCGCGTGCTTGAGTACGCCCGACTGCCCAGTGAGGCCCCTGAGATTGTTCACCGAAACAGACCCCCTGTCAGTTGGCCCTCGAGGGGCGAAGTCGAGTTCACAAACTACAGCACCCGCTACCGGGAGGGCTTGGATCTTGTGCTCAAGAATGTCAACTTGGATATTAAGTCACACGAGAAGATTGGCGTGGTAGGACGAACAGGGGCTGGCAAGTCCTCGTTGACCCTAGCACTGTTTAGAATCATCGAGGCCGACACTGGTCACATTAGCATTGATGGACTTAATACTTCCAATATTGGTTTGTTGGACCTCCGTCGCCGATTGGCAATCATCCCACAGGATGCGGCTCTCTTTGAGGGTACAATTCGGGACAACCTCGATCCGGGTCATGTACATGATGACACGGAGCTTTGGAGTGTTCTTGGTACGTTTTTTTCCTCTTCTCATGTTGTGTCACACACTGCACATCATCACGATCATCATCATCTTCATCCGTTACTACCCAACATTTCTCTGCGATCAAACGATGACCGGTTCCATACTAATGATATTTGTGTCTAGAACATGCCCGGCTAAAAGACCATGTTTCTTCAATGGAGGGTGGTTTGGAAGCCAAGGTGCACGAAGGAGGTAAGCATCGCGTTCTTTTCTACTCATATGATTTTACCCACACCCTCCCTTTTTGTCTCTTACGGTTTCTGTCGGCTCTTTTTTTTCTTCTCTGCTTGTGTTGCGTCGCTTCTACTGCCCGCCTTTCGGTATGATAGCGGCGCAATAGCGGCTACTTGCATTTACATGCAGAGTTGGTGTGTGTGGGTGTGTGTGGATGTGTGGTAGTATCAACTGTCTGCCACACTCAAAAAATAATATCGATGATAATATTGATGCCCTCGTTTTTTTGTTTTTGTCTTACACACACGGATGGAAAGCTCCCGATTGTCCATCAAGGATAGATTTTTGGATGAGAGGGAAAAAAGAGGCGTTTTTGTTTCCCACACTTCTTGGTCTCATTTTATGCGTTACACACACCTCTATCCCCCCTGCATCATCTCCGATACAGTGCATACAAAAGAACTTTCTCTCTTGAGTCTGGACTCCGGACTCCGAAGGGGAGGGAATTATTCGGATTTCCTCTCGAGCAAGGGATGTTTTTTTTTGGGGGGAAGGATTCACACTATTTCCCCCCCCCCTCTCTCTTCGCTACCAATCTCACGGATCACTCACACGCACCTTCTTCTGGGCATGAATTACACTGTGTGTTGTAGTGTATTACGCCGCGCCAGTGCCGGCCACATTGCCAAACCTGCAGGATCTCAAGAAGGTGACGCTAGTATATGCACAAAGATTTAAAAGAAGAAAAGTGACGAAACTAAAAAAACTATGGGGTTTATGCAAGCCTCATCACGTATCACATTTTCACACCACAGACACGGCAACGCTAACTTGAGTCTGAAAACAGGATCAAACCTATCCCAAGGTCAAAGACAACTAGTCTCCTTAGCCAGAGCACTTTTAACTCCATCAAATATATTGGTGTTGGACGAAGCTACCGCAGCAGTTGATGTACAGACGGATGCGTTGCTGCAACAGACGCTGAGGAGTCCATTGTTTGCTAATAGGACTATTATTACGGTTGCGCATAGGATAAATACTATTTTGGACTCGGATAGGGTTGTTGTGTTGGAAAAAGGGGAAGTTGTGGAGTTTGATAGGCCGAAGGAGTTGATTAAGAGGGGGAAAGGGGGGGTGTTTTGGGGGTTGGTTAGGGAGGCGGGGTTGTTGGAGGATGGGGAGGAGTGAGGGGGATGGTGTTTTTTTTTGGGGGGGAGGGTTTTTTTTCTTTGGTTTGAGGGATAAAAGGGTGTTTATGTATTTGTTTGTATATTATGAGGATGAGAATGAATGGGTATGATAGTTATTGGAATTGGGAGGAGGGTATCGAGTTTTGTGAATATGATTCTTGTTGGATAACACAAAATGAAAGGAGGGTCATCTTAAGCACAAGTACCTGGTATTTTTTATTTTTTTTGAGGATGTCTCTTCACACTATGCATTTTATCACCTCCCACTATATGTCACGCATTTTCTCCCCTATAACCCTAACCTTACTAGAATTCATTCTATTATCTACACATCTACAATAATTAGAACATGCCTTTTTAAAAATAAAAAGGCATATTTATAATAATGATAGACGTTCGTTCAAATAAATAGCCCGAAAAAAAGTATATGGCTTTTTTTTTTATAAAGTTTTGGCGATTTTATTTTCTCAACATAATGGGAGGTGATAAATTGCATAGTATGAAAAGACATCCTCTTTTTTTTTTTTTTTACTTGTAGACTATCTATCACCAGGCACGAAAATTGATTCATTAAGCACATAATTAACCCTCAATCTGTCTGTCGGTTGGCGTGAGTGTATTAATTATCTTTAGTACCCCCTTAAAAAGTGTTGTTTTTTCAAGGGATTTGTGATAGGTACCGAAGAAAATGTATTCAATCCAGTGTCCTCAGATGAAAGCCAAAAATCCAGAACCGGGATTGTATGAGATTTGAGAATTTGGGAGACCGTGTTCCTGTGACTTTTTCCTCATGCATCCAACCAGTCGTTGGTTCCATTTTGAGTTCCAAGCAGTTCAGAGTAGCAGTGGTTCCAGTTTCGAGCCTGGTTTGGTTACAATGGATTTTTCGGTTGCCCAGATTTTTGGATAAAGTTGGCTGTTTTTACTCCGTGTATCGTATACGTATATGTATATGTTATGCTTGCTTGTGTGTGGGTGGGTGGTGTGTGTGTCTCAATCTGACGGACGGTAAGTTAACCGAAGTAAAAATGACGCGTCGTCGTCTTTTTTTTTCTTCTTTTTTTTTCTTCTGGATTTGGATATATTTTTATTTTTTGTTTTGTCGATATGCAATTGAATTTCCCTGGTCTGGATAATTGCTTAACTATCATCATCATCATCACACACGTATCTAATTGCAGTGGCAGCAAGATTTCAAACTTGGTGTTCAGCTGAGGTGGCTGGAGAAATATATTTTTATTTTTATGTAAAGTGAAGGAATTCGAGGCGTCAAAGTTTCCAATAGTGAAAAAAAAAAAACCAATACTCAACTAACTAGTCAAAGTAAACAGCCACTTTATTACGGATTTTGACTTTTTATGATTGGACATCAAAAACAGCATGGCTGAGGCAACATCGTGTGTGTGGTGGCATCGTGGGGGTTTTAATATCCTGCACGCTGTATAATACCTAATCCGCCCGGTGTCCGGAGTCCAGTAAGACAAAGCAAGCAAGCAGTCTCTGTGGATGGATGTGGGATGAAGGTGGTATTAAAGTGGCACAGTTCATTTGGAATAAATTATGGCATATGCAACAGTTGGGACTTTGAAGAATCGTGGGGAGTGGCACAGGAGCTTAGTTTTTGCTTAGTTAGCTTGTTAGCTCTTCATGTTGGATATCCTCTTCTGATGATGCTGATGTCGAAGTGAAGCTTCACATGTGGACAGAAAAAGGATCGAGAGAGCGGATTTAGAAAACCACACTAGCATAGCCGCCCGTGAAGTGAATTAGTTACATACCTACAACACAGTTTATGTTACTCATAAAATAACACAATGTTTTTTGCAAGAGGTTAATGATGAAATTGGAAATCATTTGCAGTAGTTCCTTTTTCTTCTCGGGTATTGACGAATTGTGAGCTGTTATTTTGGATGTGATATCCTTGCTTGGGCTCCCTCCTTGGCTTTTTTTGCTAATAGGTAATAATCATCCCTGAAAAATGGTGTGTATGACAGTCCCAGCTCCTCGGAACCCCTCTGTTTTCTTTCTTGACGCCACTATCACGACCGGTTGGTGATGAAACTTGCATATATGTTGACAGGCTTGTATTTTTTGCGGCCGTATGATGTAAATAGGGCTGGCGAAAACGAAGGATGTTGTGTAGGTAAAAAAAGGAATTTTTCCCCTCCAGAGTCAAAAGTGGCCGAGGCAAAGATGAGCGAGAGGGAAAGAAAATGATGCTCACCGGTGATTTGAAGATCCTGTTTCCCTTTCTTTCTTCTTCACCGGTGTGGAGACCAACAGGCACAGGCACACACACAGTCACACACCTTACCGACACACCGGTATCAGCTCCTTCCGTGGCAACCGATGAAAAGAGTGTCTCGGATTCATCAAACAAGCCACAAAGCCACTTTTACCAGAACCCTGGGACCGTGTGATGGGCGGGTTTGTTGGTGATGTGAACAGTGTTTATCCCTTTTAAACTGTTCTTGGTATCTCCTAGGAAGAATATAGTGCTTACTATGACCTCCGAATGTTTCCGGTTGTAGCCTGTATGCCATGACCTACTCACCGTGTGTAACTGTTCGAGAAGAATGTTGTCCCTCCAAGGCAGCCATCGGAAGTGTAACTCTTGTGAGATTTTTTGGGGGCTTCGGATAAGTGATAGATTCGGAGGCTCTGGCGGTTAATCTGCGTTGAACAACGTGGGAGATACTGTAAAGATGTGGAGAGACGGCCAAGTGAGGTGAGGTTTCAGCCGGTCAGCAAGAAGGATGTGATATCCCGTTTCGGCCAATGCTTCGCAAGGTGTGTAGATCGAAGAGGTTGGTTTGAGTGCACTAGTAAACTGTCAGTTAGGCAGATCTTCGTGCTAAAGTGAAACGGTCCGAGAATCTGACTTGTTCAAAATGTTGATCATTTTTACGAATAATATTGATAAACATGAAGAAAAAGAAAAAGAAAGATGACGCCGTGATCCGAACCCGCCGTCCGCCAACTTTGATAGGTTATTTCATCATTCATCTCCATCACAGCTGCTTGATATTGGAATTCTCAGCTAATCAATCCGTATTGGTTACACACATACAGTCAAAACAAAAAGCGTGAGGAAACTCGTGACCAAATCTTCCTGCCGTGTAATGATCCCAAGCGGTTCCAAAAAAGTCGTGTTATCTCCGTCTCATGTAGGGTTCTGGCCCAGCAACATAGCATTGCATAGCACACTGCAGAGATGAATGGCTGTTCCTTGGTTTCCTTTATCCGGTGGTGTGGTCAAATGTCTGTGTGTGGGTGTGAGTGTGTTGGTGGGCGGTGGGAAGGGTGAGAGTCCGTAGGATTCACCAGTCCAAGTTTGTACAACCATGGTACCTTACCTTTTTCAATGCTGTTGGTTTCATTCAACCACAATTTACCTCTCAAAACTTTTCCAGAAACGGCACAGTTTGGTTCCATCAAAGGATTTTAAACTGCCGTGCGTGGATTAAAATGATTAGTAAACTTTTAAAACAGAAAGATAACAGACGGGATAGAGATGAGAGGACGTGGGATAGAGTAGCATGAAGCCCACCGATCACCAACCACAAGGTGACAATATTGGTGTCGACACTGATAATTAAGACCGGGAATAATGATTGCGTGTCCCGCTGATAACCACAGTTGCAGTCTGGGTACGTTTCCCTTTTCCTTTCCCCCTCTCCCGCATTGACGCCTCGGCGATGCAGGTCAGATCAAGAAAAAAACGGCTCGACGCGACCTGGAAAAGAGGTTGTGCAACGTGGGGAGATCCTGATCAACCATGCTGACCACTTGCGGGGGAAAATGGGGGCCCAAACACACAGAATTCGGCTCGGGAGTTGATTTGAGAAGAAAAAAATGAGACATGTCAGGAGAGACAGAGAGAGGCAGAGAGAGACAGGAAAGACAGACAGGAGGGTGAATGAGACGCTCCATGGGTGCAAGATCCGGAGTGTGGTTCAGCTTTCGATTTTTGGGTTACACAGGTCACCAAGCCACTGCCGTCGACGTACATTTCCCCTCCTCAGGGGGGATTTCCAATTTCCCAGCGGTGAAAAAAGATGCTCGTATCCTTCCGAGCAATCAAAATGAGACGCTAGTAAAAAGACCGAACACTTCGGACTGCAGCCATGGACGGTTGTTGGTTGCTTTGTTGGTCAATGGCGTCGATGGTAGGCACACACAGTACGGAAGGAGACGGAGGGTAGGTGTCATGATAAGCCATGGCGTCAGCACTGTGAGGTGTTGCTATTCGTGGCACAGCAAGAAAAAGGAGCGGATAGTGAACCCTCCGAATTTGTGCTTTCCCCAGGATTTGTGGCACGCCTGAACCACCCCCTCGCAGACGGTAACGGGCATGTGAGGTGAGCCAAGCACTCCAATCAAGCCACGGTCAGACGATGTGCTTCCTTTCACTCGTTTTTTTGCTCGAGCAAGGGGTGACAGGATCTCTTCCTGGCACAGTTACCAGCTGGTCGGTAACAAGACCCAGCAAAAAAAATCACCAAAATCTCACACCCCATGGTCTTTTCCAGCCACCGTCATTTCTTGTCGGCTCCGACGGAGAGAAATTCCTAGCTGGCCGTTTTGAAAAGCGGCAGTTTTGATGTATCGGTGCCTGAACGTGGATGATGCGGTCAAAAAACGCCATCGGATTCATTTTCCAGTTTGACTTTTGTGGGAAATTCTCTCCTATGTGGGAGTTTTTGCCCCTGTCGGGCTTGCGAGGTCGTTGCTCAACCCAACATTTGATACTGATAATACGGGACGATATCCGTATGTCGATTGAAAGCAGTAATCTGAGGTATCCGGATTGTCTGGAAAGGTGCAATACCGTCGGCAGGTCAGCCGAAGAATACAACCCTGATTTTCCCGTGCCGTTGCAACCTGTTTATCTGGCAGATCGAGAGAGATGGCGAAAATTGTGCCTTTTTCCCCTCTCTTTTCTCTGTCAAGAAAAAAAGTCCAAGAGCTGGAGGCAGGCCGGGGGCGGGTTGGGGCAAGGGCCGTTCCGGAAATCTGGGTGCGCCAAATCGAGCTGACAGCTCCAACAAGCCTTGTGAGAAGTGATTTGTCGCACGCTTCAGTGACCGAGAATAGCCTGGAATCGTCTTGGAAAGTCTCGACCAAGAAACGTGTTAAAAAGACTCCGGTTTTGATCGGCATTTCCAAATTGCGGGAGCCAGAGTTGAAATTGACAAGTGAGATAGGTTCCCCGCAATCGAATGTATGTCATCTTATCAGGCCAAGCCAATGATACCCTCCTCACTTTCTCCCTCCCCCTCTCATGCGGCATGCCCAGCCCAACTAGTGTAGATATATCGTATATTCGTGATATGTCACAAAAGAAACCGCCGGCACTTATCACCCGTCATGAGCCTTGGACTGTAAAAGGCAGCGGCCGGCGAGAGGTCGAGGTGGGTGCAAGTTTGGGCATTGCCGTGAGAGATGTGGCCCCCAAAACTCCTTCGGGTACTGCTCCCGCTGGGGGAGTTGGTAGAGATGTGAGTCGTCGAATCACAATGATTCGCACCCGCTCAGCGTCGCATTTGGGCCTTGCCCCATAAAATGGATGTGGTAGATCGTTTTCAAACCTTTTGGTCTGGCCATCTGGTAAAAAAAAAAAAGTGAAAACGTAATCGGTGTGGTTAATGTTGGCCCAACTTGTCGATTTGCATCTGCATGCATCAGAGGCTCAAAACTTTGTGCCCAAACCAATCTGCCTGCCTTGCTGGAAACGAGCGGATAAGGGGGCGGTGAGCCAAGCAAGTGTTACTGTCTTTCCAACGGCCAGACCTGGCCCTGAGATCGAGGAGATCTCAGATTTTTTCAGATTTTGATTTTCGTCCAGGGGCAGGAAAGATGCATAAGTCACCCCTTGGCACGTCCAATGGCTCCATGCACCAAAGCCGAAAATGCCAGACAAACAGACGAAGCGAGAAGGAATCGGACAGGAACCAACATGTTTGCGTTTGAGACTCGAGAGGAGACGATTCCTACCTGACCAGAACAGTATAGGGGAAATTCATGGGGGAAAAGTGCAAATAAGTACTTTTTTGAATTTGGAGTGACGGGCTCAAGTCCATGATGATGATGTGGAAGGTCCGAAGAGGAGAGGGTGCGCACAAAATTGCTCGGTAAGCAGTGAATGGTCAGTGCATAATTGGATAGCAACCTCTTGGGATCCACTCTCAATCAAATCTTGAAGCCACTGGACCACCAAACCTCGATTCTGCGGAAAGAACCAATTGCGAACACTGGAAATTTGGCCTTCTGGCAGCAAGGATTTTTTTTTTTTTTTTTTTTTTTTTTTTTTTTTTTTGCTTTTTGGGCTTCTACCTGGTGTGCACTTGCATTTCCACTCAACCTTCCAAATCAAGCTGAAAGTTGACCTTTTTCCCCGGGAACTTTTGGTCACCGCTAGGAAACGTGTCAGTCGCCTCCTCTTTTCTTTTTCTCGCAAGTCGACATCATTCCGGGTTATCAACATCATGCCATCATAATACATCTAAAAAGACACAAGAGCAATGCCTTGTTTTCTGCTATCTTGTCTGACATGAACTTCTAGCTTAGATAGTTATTTTTTGGACAAAATAATAGTGTGTCCATGGTAAATTTTCGATACAGAAAAGGTACGGAATACATAGCAACCTGAGCGGCTGACATGCACACACCCACTGGCACTGTCCCACACCAGGGTACATGCAGGGAAGGATGCACCGGACAGTTACGGTCACTCATTACAAGGAGACGAAGAAGTACATCTCGATACTTTCTCCGTCCCCCATTGCCGTAATGCAACACAACAGATACGTACATACAAACGTCCCACGGCAGTAGTCTATCCATGGGCTATACGGGGTCAATGAGAAGAGAGACGATCAGTTCTATATTTTGCTGCCCTGCCTCCTTCCCACTTCTTCCCACATCGGTTTTCTCAACTTCCTCACACTTTGTGATGGCTGCATGAAATAATCCCTTCCCACACCCACACGCACTCACACACACTCATCTGGCTCATCACGCACCTCTCAACCGGGCACCCGGGTCAACACAGACCTCCTTGGTCCTTTCTGTTTTTCATAACCTCGACTCGACTGATTCCCCTCCTTTGACATCGCCAACATCAATCTATGTGCCTCTTCCTTAAACAGCCACCCACTCTTGACCAAAAGGTACCTTGCGCTCAAGGATCCTTGTTATTGAGCCAAAGAAGGCTCCTTTCGCCAGTAGGGGGCGCCCTACACACACCAACAGACACACACACACACACCACACACACCTCATCCACACACCCACACACACCACCCTCTCCGGACATCAGACGGATACATTGGTCAGTTTTTGGTTTCTCATGTTTCATTACCACCCACCACGAACAAAGAAGACTGACTGTGTCGCCTCACCCCCCAGTCGTCTGTCTCTACCAGCTGATAGATATATTTGAGACTATCATTCCCAGCGTCTCCACCTTGCAGCAGCCCCAAGGTTCTATCTCTTACAGCTTCCTTTGTTGCTCTGTGACGCCGCAGAGCCCGTCTAATTCAGACCCTAGCATCCCATCTCCGTTTCTATCACTTTTTGAGCATATAATCCTTGTGCTTGCCCTCCCTTCACGACCTCCTTATCCTCACAACATTCATCAGATTAACACCTGCAACCAACTCTATCAGCAGTCATGGTTAATCTCAACACCGACGAGTACTATCGTTCAGGGGCTAGCTACGCCAGACTGTCCTGGGAGTCCACAGAACGGGCTGCCGCCGATAGTGCCGCCAACGACAGTGACCGGTCTGGGCCATCACCCGAAAGGTCCTCACTGCCTGCGGTATGCACCACCCTTTGTGATATTCTTGGTCGAGAAGAAGACTAACATTGCTACAGTCGGTGGGTAGAACCTTGCAGGAGAACTGCCACCTTAACTGGCGCAGTTTTTTCCTCGCCATCACACTCGACAATGGAGAGCAGGTGTTTTTCACTGGGCCAGACGCTCTGGAAAGGGTGGATTGTGCCCAGATGTTCGACATGGACAGGTTCAACCGATTCATGACGCACCGAGACAGTATGCGATACCCCCTTGTTACGCTGGATAATTGCTGACCATCACTAGGAGCTTCGCTCTCTCGTCAAGAGTCGGTCTATTCCGATACTGACGGATACAATCAACCGTCAATGTATCCAATTCAGGGCGATGCTCGCAGGACACGGGCTAGAAGAAGACAGCAGCGAGTGAGCAGCGGCCGACGTTCAGCTACGGCTGCCGACAACGAACCGATCGTGGTCCCCAGCGTTAGAAGGGGACTCAGAATCGGGGATTCCCAAGTTGTGTGGCAGTATTACTTTGACGCCTTCACGATTCTTCAGCAGCTCGCCTGTAAAGTCATTGCCAAGGTCTTCGTCAAGGCGGTAGCTCCTAAGAAGCAGACCACAAATCCCTACACGGGGGGGGACTCGACTGCACCGAGCTGGTGGCCCAGGCCTTATGGTCCTCAGCCAGGCGAGAGGGTTCGACACAAGGAGCCTGATCACTTGTACAAGAAAGGTTGGTCTACGCCCGCTTCCTTGACGCGCCGAACTTGAACGTACTGACCCAAGACACAGAGCGAACACAGTTATGTGCGCACATCCTGCGACTAGTGACCGACCCCATCGACCGACAGCACGAAGGCATCAGGGCGGTTGAAATGACTGTGGGCAAGCTGGAAAAGTTGACAATGGATGCCATGTCGACCTTTTTTTCCGATACTTCGAATACGAGGAACGCTGCCAAGAAGGGGTTGCTGAAAGAGATCTTTCGTGTCGCCAAGCAGGAGGAGAACTTTAAGAAGGGAGGCATTGGTAAGAGTTCTCGTTGATTGAGCTATGAATCCCTCACACGCTAACTTGATGCTCGCAGATGACACTACCGTGGTCTATGTGTCGACAAGCAAAGGTGCCTTCGACCCCGACGAGGATGAAGATGATGAGCCACTTGGCCCAATGTCCAGCTCAGGAGAGAGCGAGACGGGCTCGGGAACATATTCGACCCGCATGTCACCTATTAGGACTCCAACCTCGGCGTTCACCAGCGATTTGACCAGCGCTCGCCCTGCGACTCATTACGGAGATGCGATGGAGCTTGACTCTGCCCATCACAATCCTCATCCTCACTCCCATCATCACAGCCAGCACCATCCATACACACTTCCAGCTGTTGGACCGTTGCCAACCATCAACACAATGCAGTTGGATGAGATGATGACTACCAACCCAAGCGACGCGGCCGGTCGTCGTTCTTCTCTGTATACATCGCCGCCTCCTGGTGAGTATCACCACAGTGCCTCGCCTTCCACGCAGCAGGTTTATTCTCCTGCTAGCGCCTGGCAGAGCTCTGCTGCGCCGACGGCCACCACTTTGTCGTCGACCAATCCTGGGTTGTATGCCTTTGCTTCTGGATCCCAGGCGGGTCCTGGCGCCTACCAGCCGAGTTATATGAGCTCTTATGCTGCTGCTCAGGTTGGAGGTAACGGTGGGTATTCTCCCCCTGGTTCTTTTAGGGATACGGCTGGATATCCTTCCCTTCCTCTTCCTATGAGTGGAGGAAGGTTTGGTCATTCGCTCGGTGTGACTTTGAAGACTGAGATTTCTGAGGGTGGACATGGGTCAGCTATGAGGGATTAACAAGGTTTTTCTTGTGCCTTTTTTCCTTTCTCTTTCTCTTCTAGGAGGCAACTTTTTTTTTTGATGAAACATGAGTAACAGTTGAGTGTGTTTTGCTTTTTTTTTTTTTTTTTTTTTTTGGGAACAATCAGATTGAACAATTTTTTTCCCCTGGTCTGTTTTTTAAACTGGCAAGCAATTTTTTGGTTGAGTCTACCTAGCTTTGGGCCGGTTACCTTGATTTTAGAGGAGGATTTGTTGGTTTTCTTTTTTTGAATGGCTGGGCTGGCTACCTTGGAATTTTACACAGTTATGAAATGTTTCCTTTTTGTTTGTTCTTGATATTTACTTTTCTTTTACTTTGCAACAATTTATTTTACTCTGCAACAATTTCTTTTTGGTTTTCTTGACTTGACTTTTTTGGATCATTAATGGGGAGGAACAGATTTGGTGTCGTTTTTTTGCTTTCTTCTTGTTCTCTCTTCCAACTTAAAAATGGAGAGTGGTTTGTTTGGGTGGCTATTTACTCGATTTGTTCTTGCAGTTGCGTGCGAGCTTTTGGTTTTTTTTTAGATAGTGGGATTAGGTATTAGCTTTGTGTTTTTTACCTGAGAAATGAAATATCCTGCTAAAAATTGTTGTTTTTTTCCCCTTGAAGTCTGTGTGTGTGGATGGATTTGTGTCTGAAATATGTTCTATGAAGTATGTGGATAGGTAGGTGGACAAGTTTGTTGTTGAGACAGACGCCTTTCCTTGGAAATGCTTTTTATGTTTGTTGTGATACTTCGGTTACTACGGATAGACGGGTCATTCCTCTCCTTCCAAGGGGGTGATCTGCAGTGGTGTGAAACCTTTACTGGGTCAGATGAACGGTAGGGCACTATGTTGTGTATGTGTACGATCCTGTCTACTGCTTGTCTTGGTTGCCTTGTTTTTACCTCGGTTTCGTGTTGATGGAATATTTGGGGTGATCGACTTCAGTGAGTGATTTTATTGTTACACAGTCAATTATGTAGATGATATGACATGCAGTTTTGTGTGTTATCAATGTGTGGGCGTGCTTGATCTTGCCTCACCTCAGTTAGAATCGATCTTGTTTCGATATACTATCTAGTAGCTACCTAGCGAGGAATTTTCTGTTCACTGACGGTTTGTTCGTGATGAGGGGGCAGAATTTCGTGGCTTTGGTCAAGTTAACTTGACTGGCTACATGATTGATGTGGTCTCCCGTGTCTGTTGTGCAACTTTGCACATTCGTGATGCTTCTGGACTTCGGAGAGTCGGTTAATCACGGCAATCACATTCTTTTTTTTTTTTTTTTTTTTTTTTTTTTTTTGGTTTTTGTTTTTTTTGTTTTTTATTTTTAAAAAAAAAAAAATTTTTTTTTTTTTTTTTTTTTTTTTTTTTTTTTTGCATTTTTGTCTCTTTTCTAGTCAATTATATCTTTTTTTTCTTCTTCTTTTTCTCCCTTGTGCGTATATTTGTTTTTAGTTTGTGATGATTGGGTGAAAATGATGGTGACACTACATGATTTTTTAGCTGAGTGGGCAAGTGGTGGCGAGATTTGGACTTGTCAAAATCGTAAAACGGGGGAGGGGAAAGAAAAATTTGAGTTTGAGTTGTACAGAAATGGCTTGGACGTTGACAGGAGGTAAAGCCTTGAAGGGAATTCTCTTTATGCCCGGAAAGGTATATTTGGGGTCAAGGAAGGCAAAATACATAGCTTTACGGTTAGATATGTATACATCCATATTGTATGCATGGGGAGTGTTCTTCAAACTAGCTTTTGGATAGACAAGGCAGAAATGAAAGGGTTAGACGGGTCATGATGGCAAAAACTGTAAAAATCTAGTCTCGAGTGTCTCGAGGTAGATGTATCATGACACGACATCCTCGGCTTTGACATTGCATTATCTTAAACCGAAGACAGACTTCGATCTAAACAAAGTCGTACAGATCCACGCATTTGACAGTGGTCAAATATTTAGTTACGTTACTATCGTGGGGGTCCCCTCGTATAAGATGGTTACATACCGCTTTTTCTTGAGTTTTTTGTATCATGATACCACGACAGATAGCATGTAGATCATTTTTTTTTTACTTTGACCGAGATTCAACGGGACGGTTCGTCTCGGCATTGTTAAAGAGTTTCTGCATCATCGTGAGACCAGTACACGAGTTATCATGTGCTTCTTTCCTAAAATGGAAGCAATATGGTATGTTCTGCATGGCTGTCATTTTTGTTTCTTGTCTTGTTTGAGATGACGATGGAATAGATTGGGGCATGGGGGCGATGAGGTACTTTGAGGGATGATCAAGTGACAGGTCTAGTAATTTGAAACAATGTTTGTATTAATTCGTGGATCGATCGATCAGAGCCTTCCCAGTTTGGAGTGTAAGTGCATGTGTCTGTTGCTGCTTTGGGGTCGTGAGTATACCAGAGACGAAAGAACGAGGGTTGATCTTGCTCGTGATGCTTCTACGTGGCTGTTCAGTGCGATTCCTCATATCTTATGCGAGCAAATACAGTAGGCTAGTATGGAGAACAGGCGGCGAAGTGGCCTGCCCCGAGCTACTGGTCTCCTTCTTTGTCCACTCTCAGGCTCCATTCTCAGCCCCTTGCCATGGCCCTAACTACTACATTCTCCTTCCACCATCTCCCATCGGTCCGTCCCAAAATCATGACAGAAAACGGTACTCGCCTTCAAGCTACATACTCCCCAACGGTCCTATTTTTGAAGATTGTCGTATGAGCAAGTAGGCTATGGATAGAAAGCCCGAAACTGCAAGAAGGAGATCGTCATCACAGCCCAACCTGCTGTCCTCTACCCACACCACCATCACCACCGCCTCTTCTTCGGTCCGTTCCAACCCCCCATGACACAAAACGGCTCCCTCAGCTTCCACGACTGCTTCCCCTCCCCAGATTCTCCGCTCACACCCCCTCCACTTCCTTTTCATATTCATGTAGACCACTCCGATCACTTCGGTTCTTCCCGGGGGCATAACAAACGCCCATCATCAAAAGTCCATCACTGGCTGGCTAGCTTGGATAACTACTCCACACACACACTTTTCCATCAGTCCACACATCCTCCTCACTCCCCTGTCACCATTCCCACTCTCGCCCGCCCTGCCCCCTGCCCCCTGCCCCCATTTCCTTGTCCGCTTGTTATAGGCCATCCGCGCCATGCCATCACCTCCGTACGACCCAAAAACCCGGATACTCCTCAACCCTAGGATGCAAACGCAGCATTCTGCAACATTCTGCAGAACCAGCGGCATCATGTGCTTCTATTCCTGGTTTTATCTGCAGTTGTTTGCTTGCTTGCTTCTCCGCTGGCTTGATTTCTTGTTCCGCTAGCCTACCTGCGTTTGTGTTTCGTCTCTTGCAGCCGGTGTGATATATCGATGTAGATCATGATTATTCGAGGATACCGAGGTTGGCGGTGCTCTCTATGACCTCTTATTCTCATGCAACTGGTCGGGATGTGATATGTTGTTGTTGGCACCATCACCGACGTTTGAAGAATGAGCTTTGCTGGAAGCATGTTGTTCTCGTTTGTGTGTGTGTGGAGCCCTCCCTCCCTGTCTTTCTCTTCCCTTTCCCTCGGGTTTCCTATTCTCTTGTCTCATGCAACCGGCTCGGTGTGCATCATCACCAGTTGAAGAAAGGCAGCGTGTGTGTGGAGCCTATTCCCCTCCCTTTCCCTCTCCCTCTTCTTTTCCTATTCTGTCGTCCCGTGATACCTCATCGTCGATCTAAAATTGAGGCTAGCTGACTGGCTGCCCGGCTGTGGGTAAGTGAAGCAGCATGTTGATCTCTCGTGTGAGTATGTGTGGGTCGAACATTTGACAGTCCTCTTTCATCCCTTGACCCCAGCAATACCATGTCCTCATCTACTCTATTCTCGGAGTGTGGTTCCGGTCGGGACCGCCGCCTCTTCAAGTCATACGTTACCTGTCATGTTTTGAAGTCGTTAGTGGCGAGGCTGTCTGTTGGAATGTTTCGGAGTTGAGGATTTTTGCTAGTCGGCTGGCTTCCCTCTTTCCTTTCCCCTTCCTTCATTGCTGCTTCGATCTGATTAGTCTAGAGAATTCATATGTAGACCAGCTGGTGATGTTCAGATCAATTTTCCCTCATCCTTGACAAGAATGAAGTCAAAAACTGACATGTATCCTTTCCATCATGTTTTCTCTAATGTTCAAGAAGGATACGAGAAATAATGTCTTGAATATTTTTTGTCCTCCTTTCCCTAGACCAAGCCCCCAAATATGCAGAGTTTAAAAAAGGGGGTGTATGTTGACACCACAAACACAACTCCATAGAAAAACACTTTCTATCCCCTATTATTGGAAAACTCTACCTCTTTACACACGTTGGCGCATCGGGCCGAATTTCGCCGAGTGTAGTGTATCTCATGGGGGCTACAAAAAAACAAAGATTCGGCTCGGCAGCGACGGACGGGGGCGGGTAGGTATCACCATCCTTTTTTTGTTGGCCTTGCATACTACATAACAAACCAGGAAATGTGGTGAAGTCCGTTTCCTCCCCTCCCTAACCTAGAGACACTATTAGATTTTCTGCTGCTTCATGACGACATGTAAGTTAATCCTATGGGTCGTCCGTTGTGTGTGTTATTTGCCGCAATGTTGTGTAAGGCACGCTAGCTTTAAAAAAATATTACAACAAGAGCAGCAGTGTACGGAGTACGTACTGCCAACATTCCTACCTACATACATGCAAGAAGTCGTGTCCCAGTCCGAGTATCTGCTGCTTTCTCGGTGTCTATTGGAAGAAACGATGATAACCGATGAGAGACTTTTTTAATCTATTTCGTGAATGCGAGGTCCTTTCTTGTGGAAGGAAGAAGGGTTGTTGCATGAAGCCCTGTCCGCAAAACCTGCAAATGCAGCTCGTTCAGGAAAGTCGACGCTGGCAGAGACCAATCTGTTTGTAACCGTAGGACCTAGATCGAGGACTAATCACGTCAACGCCCAGACGTACATGTAAACTGTAGGTCTGCCCAGCCCAAACAAACAAACAGCAGAGCACACGGATACGGATAACTCGAAACGGGATGTGGGTGTTTGTACCTATGAGGGCCGCAGTACACTAGCTCGAGATGATAATAAACGGACATGTGCATATTGTTGCGGCAGCTAAGGCCTTGGTGCGTCATGTACATACACTATATCCCGCTTGACAGGGGGGCGTTCTCTCTCTCTCTTAGGCGAGAGCAAAGTACCGACAATGTAGAATTTGGTCTCTCTTGTCACTTTCTCCTTTTGAAAAGTCTCGTCTCTCCGTCGTCTTGAACCAGGGTGTGTATGTAGGCCTAATTTGTTGATTTCACCCCCCATATCTTTGCTTTTTTTCGTTTGCTGTTATCTCTGAAATCGTAATTACCGAAAAAACAACCACTTAAGTCGTCGTACGCAACGTGGATCTCTGTCCAACACTGTGATTATCTTGGACGATCCTTTTTTTGAAGCCTGTTGTTCGGATAGTTGTGTGATTTTATGCGCACAATGTGATGTTCTTGGTTGATGATGGCTTCATTCAACAACTGCCAAAGTCTTCTATCATGCCCATCCTTTTCTTGTCAATCTTCCTGCCATAAGGTCTTGTTCATTCACATGATAACGATGACCAGTGGAACCCCAATCTGGAGGAAAAAATTCGTGTAACTCTTCTCTTGTGCACACATCGATCAAGATAGCCGCGGCAATCTTGGAGTCACAAGTCTGAGTCTGCTGACAGTTAATTCTGGTCGGTATCTGTACGACGGGAACAATAGAGACGCCGAGGTTACACCTTGATGAGTTTCCAACCTCGAGTCCAGTTACAATAACTACGTTGTGGTGCAGTTGTAATGTGTAGTTTCACAAGGTAGAATTGAAGCAAGGTGTCTATTCGCCATGATGGATACAAAGTAAGATGCGTAGACCGACGAATACGGGGGTCGACGGCCATTTCTCGGTCCAGCTTACTCATATGAATGACCACAAAGATGCTCCTGTATATTGTTCTTTCGAAAAGGGCCGTAGGCCGCAAGGTCACCCTCATTAGGGAGCCTCCGTTCCTGTCATGGTGTCAAAGGAATTCGTAATAAGGTTGCAGTCAAGGGGCATCCATAAATGATGAGGCCCTCTGATTTGCTCTGATTTGACCTTGAGACTGGAGAAATCATGAGAGAAAGCCACGAGACCTCGCTTTCACTGATGTACCATCTGCAATTCGTCGAGCTCTAGGGTCGGAGTAAAAGCAGCTATGATACTCACAAAGTGTTGACCTCCTTTTTATATGTGATTTGTCTCGTTGGCGACCATGTGTATCCAGTGGCATGCGCAAGAGTAAACCCGAGATGGCAGAAAACCCTTGATTTGCCCTACCCAGTCCCAATCCTGATGGGCTGTAATGATATGTTAAAACATGAGATCAAGGAAGACTTCTCACAATCTCGGCATGATCCGAACGATGAGACTTGATCTGTAATGACGAAGCCGGTAAGCCATTCCGGTGCCGTGTCTCTGGTTACCGAGACAGAGATGTCTGCTCAGGGCCTTTGAAATGATGACTCGCATGCTCGGGTCGATCCGAAAAGACGGAACCTGACTGGTAATTATGGAGGCTCGTCAAATCTGATAGCCTCTGTCATCCATAACCTCACCTCTTGTCGACATCACCAGTATCCTCTTTGGCAACATCTGTCCTACTCTCAGCATCGATCCCATTGGCAACATCCTTTTGATCTTGCCCTTCACTAACCTCAGCTTGTGGTTCTTTGCCTTCCTCCCGTTCCTCATTCTTATCCCCGCCACCATCCTCACTCTCACCATCTTTATCATCCCCACCTTCACTTTCACCTTCACCTTCCTCATCACCCCACCCCTCGTCCTCCTCTTCCTCACTCTCCTCTTTTCCTCTCTTCCCCCTCCCCTGCACCTCTCCCTCCCCCCTCCGAACAAAAACAAAACTCCTCGCCCTTCTCTCCTCTCCCTTCCAAGCACTCTCACTAACCCCTCCATCCTTCTTCCTTTTCACAACCCCCAAAGTCCTCGCATGTTTATACCCCGGATATCCCTCCCCTCTAAAAATAAAACTCCTACCAACTTCCAACCCACTATGTCTACCCAAATCCTTTATATTCCATAAAGTATAAGGTTCCCCTTCAAACAGAGTAACAATAATACTTGATCCCTTTTTTGGACTTAAGACATTTTTTGCAGACCGAAAAAAATCAACCAACATTTCCTGATTATACCTTACTTGACGGTTTACATCTTTTGATATGCCGCCTACATGAGGAAAATTAAAGATTATTCTGTCGAAAAGAAAAGAACCAAGTTTGGAAGGGTTTAATTTGCGGGCATCGATGTTGTATAGTAGTTTATTTTTTGTGTTGGAGGAAAGTAAAGTAGAAATGTTGGTTTGTACGTGAGGATATTTTTCTTGTAGGACCGAAAGGGATGGTTCGAGGACGGTGGCGGTTAGGTTGGTGCATTTGTGATGGGAGGCTAGGGACGCGGCGAAGGAGAGGTCGGCTTCGCCTATTAAGAGGATTTGTTCCGAGGGGGAAAAGGGGATTACGGGTTGGAGTTGGGATGGTTGAACGTGTTGTTTTTTCTTTTGGGGTTGTTGAGAACTGAGTTTTTGTTTTTTAGAGGGAGGACCAGCGACGGCGGCGGCGGCATTTCGTTTTTGGTTTTGTTTTTGTTGTTGCTTTTGTTGTTGAACGGCTGCCTTGAGGGCGCCTTGAAGTGTTCGTTTTTTGGCCATTGAGGAATATGTGTGAAAGATGACGACAGCAAGGCCGGAGAAATCAAGGTTGGACGTTGGTGGGTGGGTGTACTCGGAGCGGCAAGCTACGGCAGCAGCGAATCTCGGATGCAAGATTCGATCGGAGAAGCCGGAGTTTGAGGTCACTACGGGGGAAAATAATTTAGTTCCCGGTCCAGGACACCAGGGATCTTGGGGGCTTATAAAAAAAGGAAAATGCCAAGGCGGCTCCGGATGGGAAAATGTGGGTTCGCCCGTTTTTTGTGGCTCCTTTTTTTTTTGAATTAATTTTTTTTTCTTGCAAGGTTGCCAAGAGTTTAAAGGAGTTGACAGCCCTGTCTGCCAGGTGTGTGTTTTGAGTGTTGACCCCTTTCAACTCTTTTTGAAAAAAAAATGTCTTGATGTCTGATGATCGTTGTCGGCTGTCGGTGTTCGGCTTTTGAATGCAGGTGAAACCGTCCGGATTAACCTTATTTATGTTAAGGAAAAACCGCTTGTTGTGTAGCTTGCGCAAGTAAAACATATAAACTTCATCATACCGGTATGATCAAAGTCTTTCTCTCTATATATTCTGGCCAGTTATGTGCCTGGATTGCCGCCTCATCGGCTTTTCGCCAATCTGATCTGATCTCCGAGAGAATGCCGATTTGAGATGAAATCGACATGTTGTAAACTGGAGGAAAAGGAAGGGATCCGAAATTGGGAGTGCATCAATTGAAATACGCAAGACTTGTTTCGATCCGTGAATCAATTTATATATACCTTGTTTTTTTTTGTTTTTTTAAAATACAATCGCTTGAGAAACCAGTGAAGAAAGAAAGGGTTGAAAGCCAGTTCCTGTTTGGGAAGGAGATACAATGATCTGATTGGTTAAAAGACTCGGTTAAGCCTCGGTGGGACTTAATGCTTGTCTGCAAGTGGTTGCGTGGGTGTGTGTGTGCTGGACGGTTTTGGGGTCCAGTTGGTTTTTGACTGGTAGAGACGACCACACCAGCCGCTATGCCTATGTGGACTGTGTGGACTGTGTGGAACAGCGACCGCCAACTTGCGAACCATCTTTATTATTATTATTATTGTCCCTAAAAATCCACCACCACGCATACATTCACGAGAAGAGACAACAGAAATCATATTGTTGTATGACAATTGCGTGCGTTTAATCTGCCATTCAAGTGGTTGGCCTCTTCCATTGCCAACGTTGAATTATCAGAAACCCGCGCCGTCGTCAACAGTAATATTCTTCATCGTCCTTCTCATCTTTCACCTCTCAACGCCACACACAACAACATCACATCACTTGGGTGGATTTTTTATTCCTTTTGAATACCTACCTGTTCGACCTTGATCTTTTCTTTTTGAGATTTTTTCATCCCGCCTTTTTATTTGGTTTTTCTCAAAATCTCACAACCCTTTTACACATCTCGTTTCTTTTTCTGCACTGCAAGACAAACCCCGGCCTCCCGGATTTGATTTAGCTTGTGTGGTCTTTCTCATCGGCCTTCTACCTCCGTTTTTTTACACACTCTATTCCTCTCTTCCTTTCTGCCCACCACACCTATTTTATTGGTGCATGGAGCAATGGAAGTCGAGAGTCGTCTCAAACCCTCTTTCTCCGACCCTGTTGCAAATTCTGCTCCCTCTTACACGGGTACCGACCTGCAGTCGGCCAACAACCGTGTCACCATGAATCCCCTTCCACCCACCATAACCAACGACATGAATAATACAATACATGATGCAGCATCTGAGGCAGACGATGCCATGTCTGACATTTTCACCGCCCCCAACAATACTACTCTCCAGCCAAGCCCAGCAAAAGCATCATCATCTGCCACCGCTGCCAGAGGAGGCAGAGGTCGCGGCCGTGGCTCCCGCGGAGGCAGGGGAGGTAGAATCATCAAACCAGCTCAAGCAAAAGCACAAACCGGCAGAGGTCGTCGCCAAAAGGTGTACGACTCCAGCAAAGCTCAAGCAGCCCATGAACGGATGCAGGAGCTCAAGCAGGCTTTTTCAACCATTGTCAAGGTGGTAAAACCAGCGGTTCAAGAGATCGCTGATAGATCCGTCAATGAACTCCTCCAAGATCCAACCGCTTTTGAAAAGGTGCCAGAGTATCGCGAGACGCAAGATTTTTTACAAGAGCGTGTTGAAGATACTAAGGCCAAGGCTACAAAGGCACGCAAATTCGGCTTGGAGATGGCAAACCGTGTCTACGAGAATGAGCAAAAGGCAGCAAGAGAGGCGTGCACAGTAAGTCAACACACACATCAAAACGAAAAAAACGTTGCACCAATTTTTTAACTTTTTCCCAAAGCGTCAAATTGAAGATTTGATGTACGACCGATTAGGTCAGATGCTTCAACAGCTTGACCGGCTCGAATTTCTTCATGATCACAACTTGCCCGTCGATGTAAGTCCAACTTCGTCTCATGTTTTTTCCATCTCGTCACATGACCACAGGGCTGACACATATAACCCAGCTCGTCAATCTACCTGACGAGGACTTTGAATATGTAAAAATCACTGTCGAAGAGGCAAATTCCCAAGGTCCCTTCGTCGAGTACGCACCTGATGGAATCGAGCTGCCATTCTCGGGCCGATCCGTCAAGGAGTTGATGGTGAAGCCTCAGACGCTGTCATTGGAGGTGTCCAAGCGAAAGGCAGATGGCCAACCCGAGGGGCAACCACCATCCAAGGTGGCGGCTGTCGCCAAGGAGGAAGAGGCCGTGCCTTCAATGCCCCGGCACACTGCCAGCCTCCTCGGTGCCGTTGACGCGATCGACGAGAGCGAGGCAACTCCTCAAGATTCGTCCAACGCACCGACGCCCGCGGCCGAGCCGGCTGATGACGTCGCCGGGACCGTTGAACGGCCTCGCGCTAGCGCGGACCCAGTCCCAGCGGACGTGCCTGGCCTCCCAATTCCTCGTGGAGCGACCGGCCCAGATGAATTCGGCGTTCGTCTGATCGCGCGGCGCCCCACAAGGATGGACATGCCCAATAACCGTATTATGGTCCCCAACCTTTTTGATTGGGATGAACATGATATTGGCTTCCGGGACTCGACCAATTCTGCTCAAAAGGGAGCGACCAGAGCCCGTCGGGGCAAGTACATGGAGAAGCCCGGATCAAACTTTATGTTCATTGACCGCCGCGTTGGAATTTGGGACTCGACCGAGGCTGCCGGAGAATTCAATGATTCCCTGATTAAAAAGCACGGTCTTCACCCAACCTTGGGTATCTTCCTGCCAACTTCTATAAACTTGGAGGAGCCACCTACTCCCCACGCTGACGGTTGGAAGACCAAGGCGTTTGTTCCACCGAGCGGCGAGATCATTTACGCATCTCGAACCATCGCTGCTGCCCACCGCGAACGAGTGCATAACAGGATGGAAGTCAAGATGGTGTCAAAGATCAACATGACTAACCTGCTGAGCCGATGGTGTGAAGAAGAAGGTTTGTCAATGGATGATATTGCGCCCGATGCCGAAGTCATGGAAGAGCGCCGGAAAGAGTTTCTCCTCGAGCACAAGTTGGATCCCGAGACTATATTTGTGCAATCACCAACGCCCCCGTCGCCCACTCCTGAACCGGCGGTCCAAGATACAGCTGGCTTCGACCAGTTCGTCAACGATGCCCTTCGTGCGGCGGCAGAAAAGACAAAAGTCAAGGAAGCTGAGCCCCGCCGTCCTGTCGCCACCAAGAGCGCCAAGTCATCACGACCGTACGATGCGATCCGGGACGTCTTCCTCGGAAATGCCACCGAGCAGCAATCACAGGATGTTGCGCCGCCACCAGCTGCCGCCACCGACGATTCAAGCCTTCGTTGCCTTGCAGATGCGGCAGTCCGGCAAGAATCAGTGTCTGAATATTCGGCTGTAGATCCGGCTCTCTATAACCAGTCGCAGCCGAACGGAGTTGGAAAGGTGAACGAGTATGAACAGGGTGAGTACCCTCGGCCGATGGAGTACACACAAGCTCACACCGAGCCGGCTCCTTATATGCAACCCATCGAAGCTCCGCGGCCCGCCGAACCATCTCGGTCTAATGACTTCCTCATGACTGCTCTGAACCCTCCGTCACCAGCATCGTCTTATCCCCCTCCGCCCACGGCAGAGTACTCAGGGGCACCTGCGCCATCGCAGTCTACTGCTCTCCGTCCATTTGGAAACCTCACGTCTGCGAAGAGCCTGCCAGCACTCCGCCCTATGCGCAACGTACTGAATGATCCCTCGCCCCCACCCGAGTCTCAGCAGAGCAGTCCGGCGATGCAACACGGAAGCATGGTCATGACCAACGGCACATATTATCAGTCTGCACCTGTTCGTCCCTATCATAATGGATATGCCCCAATTCCAGAGCCCCTTCAGATTCATCCGATCCAGCCTTCCGTCATGCAGCCTGGCCCACTTCAAGCTCCTCTTGCCGCTGTTCCGGATTCTCGTCATATGAATTCCTACTCGGTCTCGCCTCCACCTTACCTGACTGTGCAACCTGGGCTCGCCTCTTTAGCATCCATGGGCCAGCAACAACCCGGTGCCGGTTCGGCCAACGGACAGCAGAATTCCTCTAAATACCGAAAGCTGGAGCCGGCGCCCACCCCACCCCACCGCCAATCATTCTCTGCCAATGGCCAGGAGCTTCGGACAGTTCAGTTCGATTACCGCGAGTCGATCAAGGACTATCCCGCCGTGGAGGCGCCTCCCCGCCACGGACCTACGCAGATCAGAGGGTGGTCATATAACAATCAGAACGTGAAGAAAACGAATCCCGCAACGAGACCGAATTCGTCCAAGGGAGACGCGACCAACAACTCTGAAGAACCTGCTTAGAAGGGAGGTTTTCAGAGTGGAACGAAGCGCGTAAAACAGGAAGATGACCAAGATGAAGAGCCCCTACGTCGGGCGAAGAGGTCGAAGCGAGTCGTCATTGACTTGACCGTTGACGAAGACGAAGAAGGCTTCAGTCTCGTCGATCTGGGAGATAAGGGACAAGACGTCAACACCAAGAGGCTGCCTCCACTTAGAAAGAGACCACCTCCTAAGATTTGGAATCGCCCTAGCCTAGGTTATGGTTTGCCCGAGTCTGCTTCCACCCCCGCGGCAATCCCAGAGGCCAGCAAACCGATTGCACCAGTCCCAAAGAGAATGAGGAAGTCACGGATTTCTCATCACCTTCCTGGTGAGCGGGTTACCTCTTCCGCTTCTGCTGGTCGCGCTGGAGATGTTGCCGTTGCCGTCTCTAAGCCCAAGCATGGCTCTGCTGCTGCCAAGAAGCCAGAGGTGATTGTTCTGAGTTCGAGTCCGGAACCGGTTGCCCGACGAGCCGTTGCCCCTCCCAGGCCTAATCCCGGCGCTGCAGTTACCGCGGGGCAACCGGAGGTGGTTGTGATTGATTTGGATGATCTCAGCCCCAGTCCTGCTCCAGAGGAGAAGCCTGTCGCTCAACCTGTCGCTGGACATCTCGCCATGCCTGCCGCCGGGCTCTTTGTACATTTCCCTGAGCTGGCGCCTGCTGCTTCTAGAAACACTCTTCAAAGCTCTTATCCTGCTCTTAGATCGACTTCCGGGGCTCGTCCTGCACCAAGTCCGGCTGCAAACAATGCATCCACTCTTGTTCCTAGCATCGACTCTGGTCCTAAACATATGACTGGCTACGCTAAAGCCAATCCTACCTCTGGCATCGCTCCTATAAGTTCACAAATTCCTACCGCAGCATCATCGTTTCTTCATCAGGGAACCAAGACGTCAACTTGTGAAAGAGCATCTGGGTTTGATCATGCCGCGGGCGCTTTGACTCATCCTGCACTTAGTTACAGCTCTGGTCTTGGTTATGAACCTCCTCGTGGTCTGAATACTTATGCTCCTGTCGATAAGAAAGAGACTCTGCCCAAGGCTGTCGGAGCACCAAGTCTTGGTTTATTCAAAACACCCGCTCCTGTTCCCGGTCTCGCCGAAGCACCTCAGCCAGTTACCGCACCAAAGTCGAAGCGAGCGAGGAGAGCTCCTACTCCAACACCTGTGTCTGGCCCTGCTGTTGTGGCGAAGATCAAACGGACTGGAAAGGCTACTCCAGCAGCACCATCGCCTGGTCCTACTCCCGACATCGCTGAGGCGCCCGCAGAAGGAATCCAGCTTACTGCTGCGGCAAATCCGGAGCCAACGGGAAAACAGTCTACTCCAGCACCTATGACTGATCTTGCTCCTGATCCCGCCGAACCATCTCTTCCTATCGAACCATCTCTACTTGCCGAACCATCTCTCCCTGCTGTCACACCAACAGCAAGGCGTCCAAAGAAAAAGGCCACTCCAGCGACTCCAGTTCTGAGTCATTACAATCTTAGAAGCAGGCGTGGAAAGACAACTGGAGAGGAGAACGAGAAATGAGGAGAATATCAACCGTTGCTATTTACTCAGTCAGCTGGTTCGAGACATTGCAGCAGATGAGTCGAGTTGGAAGAAGAGATTAAATGGCATTTGGGACAATCCGAACTTGCATGCAAAGCAGCAAGCTGGGGGCCGAAAATGATTCAATATCACAGTGCTTCTATTGAGATTGAGGGGATCGGCTTAGCAGAGGATACAATGAATCAAGAGCAAGTGGAAAAGAGCTGCAATTCTCTCGGAAACAATATACCACAAAAATTGAGAACTGAACCCCGAGGTCGAAGAGCAACGCACAACCAAAATGAACGATTCAAAAGTCAGAGCAGCATGACAAGAAAGAGCGACGAACCACAATTTCACATTCATGAAGCAAAAAAGATTAATTTCAATCTTTGCTACATCAAATAAAAGCTGGTGATACCCCGACCCATTCACATCAACATCATCAAAGCATCGGGCAGAAAACGGAGTTTAAAAAGGCGTTTTACGGATTTCATGGTTTCATTGGAGTGGTAATCTGCATAGATCGAGAAGGAGGTCATCATCATTTTTTTTTTTCTTTTTCGTAAGATCTTATTTGGATCATGTTGAGAGGCAAAGGGAGAAGAGGCCAGAGGAAAGGAAAAGGGATAGTTTTTGTAATAGAGAGAGAGTCGTTTGTCAGTTATGTTTTGGGAGGAAAGAGCAAACAGGAATTTGAGACAGCGGTGGATGAGTTTTTTTTTTGTTTTTTTTTTCTAAAAAAAGAAAAAAAAGGAAAGCGATAAATTATCAAGAAGGATGAATTGAAGCGTTATTTTTGGTCCATTTTTTTCATTTTTTTCATTTTTTGAGAATTCTTTTCGTGCTTTGCTGATCCTTATTGAACACTGTGGTTTAATTTCAGTATTAGTTTAGGTGTTATTTATCTTGATAAATGGATATTGAGAAGTTCCGTTTTGTATCTTTACTCTGAACACCGTAAGTAGTAGTTGACCGAAACTCTGACGTTCAATATCAGAACTGGTCACCAAAAAAATCATCATTTTTATTCTATTTCAATCTCATAAACCAAATACTAACTTGGCAGAAACAAAAATTCCACAAAGTCATCATCATGAAAACGAAAAGAAAAAAAAAACCCCAACTCAAACTTCCATATGCTCAACTACTCAAACCAACCTCCCAGCAACCTTCTCCAAAGCCTCCAACAAAATATCAGCATGCTTCTCCTCAAAAATCAACATCGGTCTCAACCTAACAGCACTCTGTCCACTCCCTCCAATATTAACCCCAACCTTCTTACACTCAACCAAAAACCTATCCCTTTTCGGATTATCAAACGCAATAAAAGTTCCCATCCCTTTGCCCCTCAAATTCTCAAACTGACCCGGAAACTTTTCACTCAAATTCTCCAACCCTTTAAACAAATAATCCCCCACTTTAGCAGTCTTCTTCACCAAATCCAACCTCTCAATCTCTTCAATTATTCCCTTAAACAACAACGCCCTTGCCGGATCACCCATCCAAGTATTAAACTGTCTATAAGGCTTATTGGGCCTCAACTCATCCAGACCAAAATAATACCCCGCCGTCTGCGCCTTCTTCGAGAAGGTAACAATATCCGGCGGAGTTTCCAGACCCCAGTGCTCATGAGCCCAAAACTTGCCCGTCGCGCCCACACCAGTCTGTACTTCATCCACAATCATCAACACCCCGTGTTTCTTGGTAATCTCCCTCAAACCCCTAAAGAACTTTGGCGAAGCGTGATTATCTCCTCCTTCGGACTGAATAGGTTCCACCACGACCGCACAAGGAGCCGCATGATAATTCACAATCAAATCCTCAACCTCCTTCAAAGCCTTTTGCTCCGCAGCTTCATTCTCCTCTTTATGCTGATCAAGAGGATATTTAATCTGCGGGAAAGTAGCCTGAGGCCAATCGAAAGCGGGGATATCCAGCTTATGAATTGGTTTAGACCTAGTAGTAGACAATGATCCGAACAAACGGCCGTGGAATCCCGTCTTGAAGCTGAGAATAGACAGAGGCTTAGAGCCTGGGACAAGTTCGTTCTTCATGGCAGAGTCCATCTCCTCTTGAGTAAACTCTACATGAGCGCCTCCACGTTCCTTTTGCCGGCGATACATAAACGCAGCTTTATACGCTGTTTCGTTTGCGTCTGAGCCTGCCATGGCGGTAAAGACTTGGTTGAGTCCCTTTGGAGCGACTTTGAGTATGCCTTCTTTAAGGACTTTGGCCCAGTCGGCTGGGGGGAAATTGCCTAGGGCGGGGCGGTTGATGAGGGCGTTGATCATTTCTGGGGAGCGGGAGATTTCTGTGAGGGTGGGGTTGTTGTAGCCTACGGGGATGGAGGCGATTTGTGCGTAGCTAAGGAAATAATAATATGTTAATTAGAGGAGGGAGGAGGGAGGGAGGAAAGAGGAGAGACGACATACACATCAAGCAGGACGTTTCCATCTGGATCGGCAATGTAATTACCAGCGCTGTTGTAGTAATCCGTGAGCATATTCAAGCTGCGGGTGTCGAAAACCTCATTGAGCTCTGCGATGTTTGCTTTGGCTTTGGGGCCGGGGATCTCAGTCTTGACCGAGGGGCCCTGGGGCTCCCAGGAGGGGTAAAAGGAGGACATGACGCGGGCTGAGGAGGTGAATGAGCGGCGAGAGGAAAGAAGGGAAGGAGAGAGTCTCTGGAGAGCTCTGCTGCTGCCTCCTACTCGGAGAGTCCGGGAAGCCATCGTTGCGGTCCCCTTTATATGTATAAAATTTCGGGATAACTTGGTCCAATTGGAAACCAATTGACTGGAAAGTTTGGATGGTGTGTTGGACTGTTGGTGTGGTGTATGTATGTCACCCTCCTTGATGCACGATAATCACAAAAAAGAAGGATTCACGGAGAAAAGGAAAAAGCCACAAAACATTCCTGTCCACGAAAAAGGGATGGGTATCACCGGCTTATATTGATTAGGTGCTTGTCGGGAAGGGAGCTTTGAAAGGAGGGGGGAAAGCTCGGAAGCGGGGAAGCTAATTCCAGACTTACTCTCCCAACTTACATAAAAGGTCATCTTTGGCTCAGTTACGTCAATCAATTAGTGGCAAACTCCAAAACGTTCAGGCACTTTTTTACTCCATCCCGTCATTCTTTGTATTTTGCTCCTTCCAATTCCATCTTTGGACTGGAAATCACTAGATATCTTATCGCCAATACCCTTCCGAGATCGGGTCCCGGGCTTGGCGGGAAGCTGTGAAATGTTACCACCCGACTCGGCGGCGTTCACCGGTTTGCCTGCCCGGGACCTTTCCCCTGGTCAAAAAACATCGTATCACATTGCATCCCCTGGCCGTCGTGGCCTGATACTAACGACAACAGGCTTGCACATATATGCATATATATTTGCCACATCGACTTGCAACGCCGAAGGATGCCGTCTGCCTGCGCGGGCTGCCAAACATAGCAATCCGATCAGCCAGCCAGTTCACAAAAATTATCAAAACATAATCTTCGCATTCCGCTATAAGCATCATAGATCCCATATAGTCATACCCACGTATCAACAACATATTCACGTCCCCTCTTCACTGGAGCCATGTGACCATAAACAAAGACACTGGTACTCCAACTTTACCCCATCCACAGCCCAACCTCCAAACGCCGTGCCTAACCGTCGCCAAAGCTCATCAGTGTGAAAATATAAAACTAAAAAGTCCTCCATCCTTCGCTCATGCGAAACATCTTGAATAAAAAATACAACATGTGTCAGAAGTTAAGTAAGAAATCCGCCTATCCATACAGACTTAAAGAAAATGAGGTGTGAGGAGATCACCTCAGGGTATACCCTCATAAATACCGAACGGGTCACGCTAGAAATCCAGCTGTTGCTAACTGCTGGTGTTGCCGTTCTCCTCCTTTGTTGGGAGTTGAAGCCCGGCACTTTGAGCAACCCGCTTCCACGTTTCCATTTCGCGATACAGCCTATCGCACTCTTGCTTCAGTTTGTCGTTGGACGCACTAAGCTCAGCGATTGCCTGTTCGGTCAAAAGCTTTTCAAGGGTCCATTTCTCAATGTTTTGTGACTCGTTCTCTTTGAGCTGCGTGATGAAAGCCACGGCTCGTTGAAGGATGGAGCCCTTGTTTTTCTCGCAACCTGGAACGATTTTGGCCAACTCATTGATGCCCTCGTTGATCGTCTCGCGGCGACGACGCTCGACTGAACGCTTGTCAGTAACGGCTTTGTTTATTGCCTAGAAGAGCAAACTAGACTTACCTTCTTTGTGGTTATCTTTGCGCATCTTGTGCCACTCCTCTGAACCAACTGCAGGTTTGTTGCTGGGCCCGGAACTGTAACGCTGATCCGCTTGAACATCACTGGACGGTTGAACCGGAACCGACGGGGCCATGGTGGGCAAGCCGTGGGGTTGAGAAACTGCAGAACCATTGAATCCGTTGTCATCATGATGAGCCTCGGCTGTAGACTGGGTGACAAAAGTTTCTTCGGTCGGCTGAGGCACGTGTAGTGAAGGATACATGGTGTTTAGTGCGGCGGCGGCAGCTGTGCTTGAGACGTTGTTGGTGTCTGAGTGGTTTTCTGCGTGGTCGTTGGCTGTGGCCTGGGCGAGAACATTGAAGTCATCAACGTTGATTTGGTTATGGGCGGCCTGTGCGATGCTGACAGTATTTTCCATGAAAGCCTGGGCTTCCGCGTCGGTAACAGTCATGGCCGCGGCGGGCGCACCACGTTTGTTACGTCGAGAGTCAGGAGAGATGGACTCGGTGTTGCGCTTCCGTTTGTGGCCAGGGCTGGTAGTGATCTCGGAAAGATCAGGATGTTGCTCAATGCCCACAGTTGTCATTGCGTATGCTAACTGCTATTTTACAACTTTGATCAACATGAGGTCAATCACAAGCCAGCGACAGCGACAGTGTGACGTTTACTGAGAATTTGATGAGAATGACCAAGCACTTGCTTGGACCTGGAAGAGAATGGCTCATTTGGGCATCGGGTTGGCCGTGAATGGTCATATATTGACCATATCGATGAAGTAAAAGTTGGTGTCTCTAGTCACAAGCAAAGCGCATGCGAAAAAAAGAGAGCGCTTGCGACGACAATAAATGGCGCCATCATCGGACTTCCGTTGCAACAGACAGACAAACAGGCATGTTGTCGTCGAAGATTTTGGGTGCTGGCTGTCGCTTTCACCAAGGAGATGCTCTTTTTGAGCGAGGATGAGTTCTTGAATTCCTTACCTCTGCACTCGAATTTGCTGGGTTTAGGTCGTAGGTCATGTGAAAAGAACGAAGAACGTGCCCGAAAACGTGACGAGGACTGCGGAAGTCAGCAAGGACCCACGTATTAGCTGCAAAATAATGCAAAAAAGTAAAGTGCATCAATGAGAATGAATTCGCAGAGCGAGACAATTCCAAAACATACCAGTTATCAATAGATTTGCTATTTGGGACTTGGTGGTGGTGGTGGTGGTGATTTTCTGAAGACTTGAGAGAGAGAACGGGGAGATCATGTGAGCGAAGGCTGGACGGGAAGGCGGACGCCTGCTGAGCCTTGATCAAGGGTGGGTGGGAAAACGCGGTACCCCCGGCGCGACGCACAGACCAATTTTGAACTCATGCATGTCAACTTGATCATCCTCACAGTGCTCAATGCTCACCTCCCTCCTTCCCTCTTTATTCCCCGGTCAATTCTAAACACTCCACCACCACCATCCCGTCGCCTCCGGCCTCCCACACTTTTCCCATCCAACAACCAAAGCACGTGTCTCTTCACAGTGTTCGGCACATAGTATCAGGTTGCCTACTCCGCCGTATCCGCCTTCATTGATAAGGACCTCCTGACAGCTAAAAGTAGATAGTGTAGTGAGACAAAAAGTGCACATGATTTCCTCAATTGGAGGGTTGGTGTTCCGTCACGAGGAAGATGATCCATACCCTTCACACCATAAAAGTTGAGAAGCGGCCGTATTTCTCTTCATGATGGTGGTCCGTCCAACGTCAACCGTTAAACCATGTAATTAATTATTTGCGGAAGATCCCACCATGGGAACCACTGGACACACACCAACAAATCGGATGACTGCCCCTTGTTGAAAAGAAAGCACGGTTCAGGCGCGTGGCGGGCGGGGGGACCAATCGGTCATCGGTCTTTGATGGCATCGCTTAACCTCCAGCATCCAATATTCCCCAACCGCAACCCCTCCAAATATTCCATACTCTAAATCCAACCCAACCAACCTGAAATTCCCTATTTTGGTTGCATGTCGCCGAAGCTTCCTTGGTGATAACCCCCAACTTTTTTGAATCATGGCAGACTTTGGGGCTTCCAAGATAAACCATGATAGTCATCTCCTACTGGTAAGGCCAAACGACGTCATTGGAATTATTCCCCATCCATCATCGCTGACCCCATCGTGTCCAATTTCACCAGGACCAACCCCTACTTCGACTACCGTACGAGCTCCTACGAAAGAATTTTAGATCTGCCCACGTAGCGTACCTGAAAGACTCCAAGTATGTGACCAACCTCGTCAAAGAGACAGCCGGCGGCTCCATAAACGGCAAGGTCAAACCCCAAGATGTCGTCAAGAACCTCGACCTCATGCTCGCCAAAATGCGCGGCCTCAAGCGCAAGATAGAAACCTACTCTGAAGAAGAGAATCGACTCTACCGGCAATCCAATGCACGCGTGTCCCATCTCCGCGAGCTCTCAAGCATTCACACCGTCGATGATGTCAAATACGAACAATGGTCTCGAAATCGCCTCGACCGTTTGGTAGTAGATTATATGCTCCGACATGGCTACATAGAATCAGCTTCGGCACTGGCCAAAGAGCGCGACATGTCGGACCTGGTAGACATTGATACCTTTGTCAACATGTCCAGGATCCGGCAGTCCCTGCTCAACGGCAGTGTCAACGAGGCTCTAGCCTGGTGTAACGAGAACAAAAAGGAACTACGCGCCCTGCAGAGCAACCTCGATTTTATGCTGCGCACCCAACAGTACATTGAGATGATGCGCACCACGTCGACGTCCAAAATGCTCGAGGCTGTTGAACACGCCAAAAAATACATTACTCCCTTCAACGATACATACCCTCTTGAAGTCCAAAACATTGCAGGTCTGCTCGCCTTCACCCCGGACACCACAATTGAGCCTTATGTTTCGCTGTATAGTCCAGCAAGGTGGCAAATGCTAGCAGATATCTTTACTGAAGCTCACCTCAAACTGCTGAGCTTGCCAAATATCCCATTGCTGCATGTGGCCTTGTCATCGGGCTTGTCAGCACTCAAGACCCCGGCGTGCCATAGTCACCAACAAAACCAGACAGACAATCACAACACTTCAAGTCTGACAACCAGCGTGTGTCCTATTTGTTCGACGGAGCTCAACGCTTTGGCACGCAATGTGCCGTATGCCCACCACAGCAAATCCCACTTGTTGGAGCATGATCTGGTCCTATTACCGAACGGCAGAGTCTACGGTAGGAGCAGGTTAGATGAGTATGCCGCTAAGAGCGGTTTACCAGCTGGACAAGTGAAGGATCTGGTGACGGGGGAGCTGTTTAGTGCTGAGAAGTTGAGGAAGGTCTTTATTACTTGAAGCGGAGGTAAATTTCTGTCTTTTTGTGCATTTTTATCAGGCGTTTGGAATTCTGGGGTATCATGAAGCGGATTTGGAGTTTATTGTTTTGTCACACATACGCACAGCACAGTCTCAGTAGCGGAAACAAGTTATAAAGTAATGGATCGCACACGAGGAGGTTCTACACTCCCATCCTGTGATAATCAGCCCCCTTTTCCCATGCCACCGCTTACGTCATTACCACCTTCTAAGCAAGCCACATAACCCACCACAACCAGAACTTCTCTCGCCCAAGACACACTCAGCCCTATTTAGATTTGAATAATGTTTCCACTCATTGTAAAATGACACACTAACAGTCCCCATAGCGTAGTGGTCAGCGTTTGTGTGCTTTATCCCCAGCGTATATATTTATCTAGCGATTTGATTTAGGGCTGCGAAAGACATCGGTTCGAATCCGACCGGGGGACTCTTTTTTCTTTTCTTCTTTTCTCTTTTTTTCTTTTCTCTTTTTTTCTTTTCTCTTTTTTTCTTTTCTCTTTTTTTCTTTTCTCTTTTTTTCTTTTCTCTTTTTTTCTTT